>VDFB02193867.1:636815160-636848267 GCA_007258455.2 Sequoia sempervirens
CCTATCCATTTGATAGAAGCATTGTGATGGTTCCATTCCCACAAGGATTCGAGATACCAAAATTTGAAAAATACCATGGATTGGAAATCTTGAAGATCACATCAAGGAATTCCATTTACACTATATGGAAGTTGCATATGACGATTCCTATCTAATGCGACTCTTCCCTCAAATTTTGGTAGGTCTAGCAATGGAATGGTTTTCCCGCCTTCCCCCCAGAATTAAAAAGTTTCAAGAAATTGTGGACTTATTCATACAGAATTATTCATTTAACATAGGCATGGACGTGAGCTTGGAAGAATTATCCAGCCTAAAATAAGCCAAGGGAGAAACATTTGCATCCTTCTTGCAACGATGATGATCCAAGGCCAACAGGAGCAAATGGTTTATGCTAGAAGGACAACAAATTGGGACTATCATTTCCAACTTGAAGGGACCTTGTCCTTTCACTTGAAAATGCAATGCATAACAACCTATGACCAATTGATTCCCAAAGTGCTCAACATTGAAAGAGCCCTTATAGCACAAGGGGGCACACCCACATACCAAGACAATCGACCATCAACAAGTTACAATGACAAACCTCGCATGTGGGAAAAGAACAAAAATGTCACCATTGATGATGTCATTGACGCCAAATTTGTTATCAGTGCCCCAAGGAAGAATACACAACAACAAACGTACCAACAACCACAAATCAACCCATCATCACAACAACAACCCAACAATCAAATTGTCAACAACCTAAATGCTCAAGGGGGACCACCCCCAAGGAACAGATATCCCCCTAAACGAAAATACACACCACTTAGGGAACCAATCAAATCTGTCATGCAACAGATGGTACAAGATAATCTCATCAAAATCCCTATTTATGAAAATTACCAAGAGCCTCAAGTTAAACCACCATGGTATAATGAGAAGCACCTTTGTGACTTTCACAAAATAAAGGGACACACAACAACCAGTTGTATGAGACTCAAGAATCTGATCCAAGATCTCATTGATGATAATACCATGATAACCATTGAACAACCAGTTGAGAATAAAGATCTTAAAATATACACGAATCTGATGCCAGATCATAATAAAGGAAACAACAATGGTAAAGGAAAAAGCTACAACAATGCGAACCATATTTATGATCATGTTGTTGCTTCTTTGGATGAACGGGTAATAGTTGTCAATATCAAAGGACCTAGAGCCAAGTGTGGATTCACCACACATAGCGGAAAAATCGCCATCCCAGGACCTTCGCCACCACCCAAAGCACCCACTGCCAATCCAAAATCAATCCCTACTAGTTATAATGTCCTAGATCAACTGAAAAAGACCCCCGCTCAAATCTCCATCATGGAGTTGCTAAAAATATCATCCACACATAAAGACATCCTAGAGAAGGCATTAGTTGCATCTTTCATCCCCATAGATCTTGATGCTAACTAATTCCAAGCTATGGTCAGAAATATCACTACACCGCATCTCCTCACATTTTTTGAGCATGATCTCCCGACCCAACTATCTCATAACTGTGCACTCCACCTTGAAGTCTTGGTGGATGGAGATGTAGGTTTGAATATGTGTACTCTATAGCTAATAAAGAATCTGGGATTCTCAAAAGATGTCATCGAAAAAGGCAAAGGTATCACTATCAGGGCTTATGATGATCAAGAATGGGTGTCTCAAGGCACCATTCAACTCCCTATCCAAGTAGGGCCAACAATCATGGAAACCACTTGCCAAGTCCTTGACCTTGAACTACCATACAATATCCTCCTAGGGCACCCATGGATCCATGGGATGCAAGCTGTTGCATCCACTTTCCACCAATGTGTTAAATTCCCTCATCAAAACCAAGAAGTCACAATCCATGGTGATCTTGAACCATTCTATTATTGCAAAAATATTGAGGCCAAGTATTATAAGATCCCCCAAGTCCTGAAGAATGATGAGGGACCCACATCTCCTTATATAGACCCATCCACTCTAGCCTCCACTTTTGAGACAAAGACACCCTCCATTTCGGACATCCCCGATGTTAAGATTATTATTCAAGATCATGGATGTGGAGACTATAAAATGAAAAAGAGTGCCTTTGTGATAGGAGAGTTACCTCAATCTCCTCGATCTCATGGGAAGCCACAGCCAATCAACACAACATCTTAGACCTTCAAAGAAAAACCTACCACCTTCAAAAAATGGGGAGACCTAAGCAAAGAGGTGGTAGATGAGAAAGATGTATCAAGCCTATTGTATCAAGATAAAAGACATGTACCTGATCTTCCCATGGAAGATGATAACAAAGGACTATAGTTAATGTGTGGATGGGGCTACAACAAAAATGAAAAGCTTGGGAAAAATGACAACGGCCTATTAGAACCTATTATTCCTTAGAAGCACATAAAGAATCTTAGCCTTGTATGTACCCCTATAAATATAACTATTCTTGGAAAAGGTACCCCTATTTAAAAATTTGAAGCTCCTCCTCAATTACCGGTATCCATAGGTCTAACTCTAGATAATTATACCTTTGATATAACTAGCATGTATGACAAGGACTCCATCTCTGACTTACCCATGTTATTTGAGGATTCCTCCCTTTTTATGATCACTACCAAGTCTTTCGAGTTGAGTAACCGAACCATTGAACTAAAGCTTGTGTACCCCCAACTGATATACTATGACCAACGAAGACCACCGATTTTAGACACATTCGAAAATGATGAGGCTCTCTCAGAATTCATGGGACTAAGGGATACTCTACCATATGGAGATCATAAATCATGGTTTGATAGTGAGCTAGAAACACATGCCTACTATGGGGAAATGATTGAATCTCTTAGTTGCAAAATCTAAGACTAATATCTAGGTCTCTAAGTGAAAATCACATTGTGGCACTTTTTGACCTGAAAATAGTAAAAAGAAAGGATGTATCAAATGGTGAAAACCTCTTTGAGGCACCAAAGGATGAGGGATTCAATCTTCCCCTTAGTGTCATCCATCAGGAAAAATCAACAGTACTGGCAGAAAAATTGAACCCAGTCAATTTGGGAACTAAAGAGACACCACACATCACTTTCTATGCAAACTCACTTTTGACCAAGGAACAAGAAATTCTGGCTGCATTTTTTAAAGCAAGGAAAGTAAATTTTGCATGGACCTATGTTGACATGTCTGGTCTTGATCTAGAGGTAGTAGTCCATCATCTAGCAGTCTATCCAGAGGCAAAACCAGTAAGACAAAAATTAAGAAAGATGCATCCACAGATTGTATTATTGGTCAAACTTGAGTTGTAGAAACTCCTTGACATTGGTTTCATACGACCCATTGACCCCAAATGGGTTTCCAATATTTTACCTATTTCTAAGCCCACTAGGGGCATCCGTATCTACACAAATTTCAGGGACCTGAACAAAGCATGCCCTAAGGATGGTTTCCCTCTTCCCAACATAGACATGATTATAAATCTAATAGCAAGACATGAAATGCTATCATTAATGGATGGGTTTTCAAGGTATAATCAAATTATGATAGCAAAGGATGATCAGCACAAGACAGCCTTCACCTATCCATGGGGCACCTACTGCTAGAACATGATGCCATTTGGGTTAAAGAATGTTGGAGCTACATACCAAAAGGCTATGACTCATATTTTTCATGACATGATCCAAAAATATGTAGAGGATTATGTGGATGACATATAAACCAAATCAAGGAAGTGTCAAGACCACATAGTAGCACTAGGCTCTATTTTTGACAGACTAGAAGAATATAAAGTATGACTCAATCCTAAGAAATGTGTCTTCGGTGTGCAATCCAGAAAACTTCTAGGGTATATTGTATCAATGCAAGGAATCGAGATAGACCTTGTAAAAGTCAAAGAAATCCTTGAAATGGAAGCACCATGGACATTGAAGCAATTAAGGGGTTTGTAGGGAAGGCTCCAATCCATTCACAAATTCATAGCACAATTAGTAGATAAAACTGTCCCATATTCTCATCTACTCCACAAGGGGGTAGCATACAAATGGGATGTGAAATGTGACTAGGAATTCAATTAAATCAAGGAATACTTGCTAACATCGCCAGTCCTCATGCCACCAATCTAGAACAAACCATTGATCCTGTACATATTGGCGACAGTGGTAGGTAGAACCTTGGTGGGACATAAGCTAAATTACACATTCATTGAAAAATATTTTTTTGCAGTAGTGTTTGCCTCACAAAAATTTAGATACTACATGCTTGCTCATCAAATAAATCTCATCGCCAAGATAGATCCTCTAAAATATCTACTCTCTAAGGCAACACTCATAGGGTGAATGGCTAAGTAAGTCATGTTATTAACAGAATATGACATTGAGTATGTAGAATGGAAAGCTATCAAGGTACAAGTAATCGCAGATCAATTAGCGAAAGAACCTATATATTCAGAGAACCCCCTAGTATCAAAGTTTCCATATGAGTCCATTTTCAATCTCAGTGTAGCAGACCATTGGAAGGTGTACTTTGATAGGTCGTATACTTAGCATGGGTTAGGAGAAGGAGTCTTCTTCATCACACCACAAGAAGATTGCATCCCGAAGTCATATAAGCTATCTTTTCCATGCACCAATAATATGGTGGAGTATGTGGCTCTAGTCATAAGACTATGTATTGCAGTACAGTGGAAAATCATGGTACTTAAGGTTTGTGGAGACTCACAGTTAATTATCAACCAAGTCAATGATGCATACCAAACAAAGGATGACAAACTTACCCCATACAAGAAACTGGTGGAGGATCTCAAGGAATTATTCATCATCAAATTTGAGAAAATACCAAGGGTAAACAATAGAGCAGCTGATGCCATGGACACAATCGGATCATTGTTGGATATCCCACACAACATCCCTAAGTATGAATTACCGGTTGAGCAGCTTCTTGTACCAGCTTTCAAGGTATTGAATTCTAAGTTCGTGTGTGAAATCATTGGTCTCGGTGATCCTTGGTACCATGAAATATACACCTACCTAAAAATAGGAGCCCTCCCTTTCGACATCACCCCAAACCTCAAAAGAACCTTTATTAAGAAGACATCTCATTTCATTCTTAGGTGACACCCTCTACCGTAGAAGTATCGAAGAAACCCTTTTGTGATACCTTAACCCTGAAGAAGCTTTGACTGCTTTAACTGAGGTACATGATGGTATTTGTGCTTCACATTCTAGTGGTATGACCTTGGCCAAGAAACTACTAAGGACTGGGTACTACTGGCCTACGATGGAGAAAGAAGCTCATGACTATTTTCAAAAATGTTTGCAATGCCAACAACATGGGGACCTCGTCCATGCACCAGCTCAGGAGCTCCAACCGACTATAACACCTTGGCCCTTTTCACAATGGGGGCTCGATCTCATCGAAAAAATCACTCCCACTTCATCCAATGGACACAAGTTCATTATCACTACCATAGGGTACTTCACAAAGTGGGTAGAATCCATCCCCATGACCTACATCACAGGAAAGCAGATATCCAAGTTTATCTTGAACTACCTCATTTATCGTTATGGTGTCCCACAATCCCTTATCTCAGATAATGGGAAACCTTTCAAAAACTAGGACGTTCATAAGCTATGCCAAAAATTCAATATCCAACATCGCTTCTCCACCCCATATTACCCCCAAGGTAATAGCCAAGTTGAGGCTACTAATAAAACCATCTTGAAAATCCTAAAGAAAAAAATCAATGAAGTTGGTTGTGACTAGCACCTACAACTAAATCTTGGCTTATGGGCCTACCGAATGAGTATCTGTATGCCTACAGGCGCAACCCCTTTCTCCCTAGTCTATGGATTAGAAGCCATCCTTCCCATTGAGATCGAGCTCCCATCCTTAATAATATCATTGTAGAATCTCATTACTAATCAAGAATATCATGTGTCATGGTTAAACAAGCTAGAACTATTGGATGAGTGGCACATGGATGCTTTGAACCACCTACATTTCTATTAGAACTGTCTCAAAATGAGCTATAATAAGAAGATCAAGAGTCGATCATTTCAAGTTGGAGAGCTCGTGTTAAAAGAAAATCATAAGAATGTACCAAATCCAAATAGCAAAGGAAATTTTAAACCCAACTGGTTGGGACCCTTTGTCGTCATAGCAAGTTACAAATCAGGAGCATATCAGCTATCCACACCCGAAGGTGAGCCTCTTGGAGCCCATTAATAGCTCCCATCTCAAAAACATTTATGCATAAGCTTGCAAGGTATAAATCCAAAAATACAAAAAATACAAAAATCCAAAAAAATGATTGAAAACAGTAAAGGAAAAAATCATCCTCTAATGAAAACCACTTCAGTGGCACTTTGAGCAAGTACCTTGGTGAAAACCTGGCAATCATGCACCTTGTGTAAATAAAGTATTTTCCATCCACCATGGATTATTTGGCTTGTTTTGCATTACCTTCCATCACTTTCCATCACCCATCTCCTTCCATATTTCTTTCATCACCCATCTGTGTCCACATCATAGCTTGATCTTGTGTTGGTATCATATTCCATCCTAGAACTACTTGGCACATTCCTAAGGTCAGTGTGTCCTGCCAATATCGGAGTAGTCTATTGCATCATGTTGGGGCATGTTTTTATACCTGCATCAAATCAGATTCATGTATATTCATGAAATATTTATTTAAATCATAAAATCCAAAAACATTCATAAAACCAGAAAACCTCAAAATATCCAAAACATGTCAAAAATCCAAAAACAAGTCGAAAACAGAAAAAGTCAAAAATTGAGTCGTCATACTGAACTACATTGTCTCTAAGCTTGAACATAGGCAAGGCTAATCATTGATCAACCCCCGAGACATTAGGTCAGTCCTTTAGGAGTCTATCATAATAAATTGGCAATCCAACATGTTCATATTTCATCAATAAACAAGTTTGTGTTAGTCGAACTACCTGGTCTCTGTGTGTATAAGGTAGGCAAGGCTAATCTTTGATCAACCCCCGAGGCCCCTAGGATAGGTCCTTAGGTTAGGTTCTTGGTCAAAATCTCAAAAAACACAAAAACATTGGAAAATTTAAAAATCAAAATATTTTTAATACATCTCAAAAAATCCCAAAACAGCCTCAAAACATTTCAAAATACCAAAAACATTGATATATTCCAAAAAATTCAATACATCCATCATCTCAAGATATTCTTCCCAATCCTCATGTTGCTTAACACTATCCTTGCATTGTTGTGTATCCTCAACAATATTACCATCATCAATCCATCAATCAGATCAATCAACCTTAGCTTGGTTTTCAACAAATTCCCAGCTGCTCTAAGCTTCACAAGACTTGAAATATTTCCCAACTCTATTTGAATACTACCAATGAACTAGTTATTAGACAAACTAAGGCCATGGAGGTTTTGAAGTCTTGCAAACTCAGGTAAAATGGGTCCACTAAGAAGATTGAAAGACATATCCAACAGAGTAAGATTTCCAAGAAGAAAAAGTTGTTGATAAACATGGCCGGTAAGCAGGTTTCCCTATAAAGATAACTTAACCATTGCAATGCAATCTCCAATCTGCTAAGGAATACTACCAAACAAAGCATTCCATGAGAGATCTAACACCCCATAATGTTGTAAATACACAAATTCAAGCAAAGATATTTTCTTGAATCCACCACAAATTTCACCTAGAATGGTGCCACCAAGCTTATTGTTTGAAAAGACAAGGTTATTCAGCATTCCCAAAATAGAGCATTGAGTCATCATTTCTGAACTACGTCATCTCTGAGCTTAAACATAGGCAAGGCTAATCTTTGATCAGCCCCCAAGACACAAAAACACAAACATTTAAATAACCCAAAAATCCAAAAAACAACCTCATAACATTTCAAAAACATCCAAATATTTAAAAAAAAATCCATCCGTCCCATTTCACTTTCACCCGCAATAACCTCATCCATAATAAATCAATCATCACCTTCATCATTTTGAAAAACAAAGGAAACAACCACAACAATTAGCAAAATCAAGTTTCAAACGCAAACTCAAAATCGAAACAACAAACTTTTAAACGTAAAATCAAACTCTTGATCGTTTCGGTGAACATGTCAACCAACCTTATATCAACAGCCTTTTGAAAAACCTATCTACTTGCCACCATCCACTAACATTTCCTAGGATGCATCCTTCCTACAATTGGAATTATCTATTGGAAAATCACTTTGGATACTTATCCTAAACAAAACGTATCCCTTTGGCTATAGGTATGAAGAACATTGGCTTGTTTGTTTGCTTGATCTTTTCTTTTGATTTATCTTATTGCACTCATTCCAATGACCTCTCAATGATGTATAATCAAAACGATTTAGTGAGAAAAGAATGGGGCATTGATTATTATCTCTTTTTTTTTGTGCTTGTTGGACATTCTTGTAATATAACTTGGCGATACTTGATTTGGTAGGTGTGTATGGAGAGAGTTTTGGACAACTTGTTGACTATTTCATTGATAGGTTATTCCTTTCCATGTTTTGGTCTGAGATGTTTGAAACTTCTGAAATACATCCTAGTGAGGTTTTTGTATGTCAAGTGTGAACAAGAATACTCCTATCTATTTTTCGAATCAAATTCCATCGCACTAGATATAACGCCATCCTGGTTTCTATACCTTGATGTATCGTATCTATGTGTTATCAAACATAAGGAAAGTTATGATCTTTATATCCCTGATCCATGGATAAGTAATACATCATCATATCTAATAAAGTCTCGACGACTCATAGACTTGTTGGACTTCTGCATCTTCTCAGAATCAAGGGTTGATCCCTCTCAGTCTTTTATCCTCTTTCATGCTAACATGTTATCATGACATGCATCCATCCTGCATTCATAAATCATCAACATCTTGCATAATCATACATATTATCATAATAGGAAACATCATTCATCTGATTTGCATCGTCATTATCATATAGATCTATTAGTCTAACCATCCATACATCCATCTTGAACCTCTTTGTAGCGAGATCAACCCTAAAATCAAACTTTTCGCTCGATCTCTTGAGGGGGAGTGTACCAGTGTTCTTTTTTCTAATGGGGCATCCAAAAAATTAGAAAATTTTCAAACTTTGATCTCAACAAGGTTATTCTTTCAACCAACGCAATAGGTACATTGCTTCAAAGAGGAGCAAAATGTAGACATGCAAATAATCCTAATTAACATAGTGCATCTAATTCCGATCAATTATCATCAAATTCTTCTATTAATCAAATAAAGTGATTTGTTAACTTCTCTGGGTCGAGTAACCTTCTAACGACGACAATACTATCTCGAGCTAGCCAAGAGAAAGTTAGCTACAGGGCATCGTCCAAAGGAACTATAGTTTACTCCTCATTGAGGGAGAGCTATAACTCCCACTCTTGTTAGTTGAGGGTGGATAAACCCCTAATCAATCTACTTCGGCTATAACTCCCTGATCAGAAATAACTACCTTTCAAACCCCTACCCAGGCAAGTATTCCCTGTGGGTGGGAGGGAACTATAGCTAACACGAAGCTTTCTTTCTTTCTTCTCCTCACCCTAGATAGTCATCAATGATGGCGAGGGCTGAGGGAAGGAGATATAATGTGTTGGATAGTTGTAGAATTATGGATTTTCCGCAACAGGGATAGTTGCACCGACTCTGAGGGATAGTTATTATGGAGTTGTTGAGGGAGAGCATCTGATTTCTTGCTAAATGATTGTTAATATCGATCTTTCCCATCAATAGTTGAGGGATAGTTACCTGACAAGGATAAATACAACACAAAAAGCTAGACACAGAGCACCGGCCAATCAAAACAACTATCTTGGTGAACTCTGGTCGGATGCTCTGTATTCCACTCCGTGAAGGCCTACCCCGTCCTCCACCCTCGGTTCAAGATGGCATCCCGCACCCTGACGAGGCCCTCCCTCATTTTGATAGGTAGGCAGTGGGGTCGTTCTCACATAAAATCAATATCCATACCATCCGTCTTCTAGAAGGGTGTTGGTTTGCCTAGGTGTAGCGGAATTGTCTCATCGATAAATGATAACCGCCCCTGCTTAGAGGAGAATGAAAACATGCTCAGCTGATGGAAAGAAAGAAACAACAACTAATTTAGGATGGATGTAGCTCCTTGGATCTGATGGAAAGATGCAAATGCTTGAAAAAATTGTCTTGGTGAACTCCCACCCACGTTTCTCAACTAACAACCTTGATAGATGGTAATTGAACAAGGGGAAAACCCCACTGGTTCATCGGGTGGGTCGGGTGGGGGAAATCATAGTTCTGGGTGGGGGGGATTCTAGTGGTTCTCTGGTAGTCGGGCCCTTTGGAACCAACCTATTCATCTTTTCGTGGGAGATATAGTTCATGAGGTAGATTATATTTGTTTTCTCCTATACCCACCCACCCCTAACTTGCCTTCGACAGCCGACCATATTGGCCTTAGGTCCCAAAGGGCGGGTTGGTGGGCCCTCCTACCTATAGTGGTTGAATTCTGATTAGACCTTCTGAGGTTCCAGTCCAGCTAAGGACTAGTAGTTTCTCTTGGATGGTATTTCATTTGTAGACTAAACCCACTACCTAAGTTTCTTGAACTGGCCAACAATGCTTCTTCGGGCCATGCTTCGATCGGGCCAACAATTCTTCTTTGGGCCATGCTTCAGTTGGGCCAACAATGCTTCAAGTATCTCTACTAACCCACCTTCTCTACTCATGCAACCAACAAGTGAGATTACAGTATTGCCTTCAACAACCCAACTTTCCCATGTGAGCACCAACAGTGCAAGGGTGTAGTTCTCTTACCATGCACCCATCCTCCCCCTAAGGAATATATGGTCGGTAAACTATGATTCCCTCCCACCCGAGGTGTAGGCAACATAGAAATTATTCTTCCTTCCTTCCATACCTTCCATCCAGTTCTAAAATTTGTTTAGCTTCCTTCCATTTTTTGCATCAACTAGCTTCTTCTCAGGTCCTGCCTTCTAGTTAGACTAATGTTAGCACCTACATCCCTCAGTAGACTAATCAGAATTCAACTACCCAATGAACCGGTGAAGGATGGCTTCTCATGTTAGCAAATGTTAGGAAAAGCCAACTAGGAAAGAGTTATCTTTCATTTGTTAGGCTAGCCACCAACTATAGTTACCTTTCGGCCTTCTGAACAATCCAACATCCTTTTGGCCTCCCAACTAGTCTACGCTCCTCCGTGTGGGTGGATGGGCTTTCCCTACTTTCTGGGGGAGATCATTACTTTCCCTCAACCTAAACCTGGGAGATAAAGGTAGCATATTTAGTCACTCATCCAAGGTAGCATATTTAGTCACTCATCCAAATCTGTTTTCTACTGTTGTTACCTTCGCATGCTTTCATTTTCTCTAGTCCCTAGGGGTCAACTTCACTAATGTGATGGTCCTTAAGGATAGGCACCAATGGTTGAATGAACAATCCAATGAAGGAGAGCTAGCAGAGAGAAAGCAAGTGAGTTGGGCAAGAAAGTTCAAAAGCGAAGAGGGGTGTGCGGATGGAAGTCTCAGTTGAGAAACTTGGATGGGAAAGAAACAAAGTGAGTTAACGAGTCAAACGAATGGGAGCTTGCCGAATGGTAGCTAACTATCTAGAGGAAAGATAAAATTCAACTGTACATTCCTCAAATTGCAGTTATCATTTCCTTCTCAACGCAACGTTGGGGATATCCTTCCTTCCAAGGAGCAATCTAATGCTATAATTCCCTCCCACCCTGCTCCATCCTTCAAGGTTATTTGAGAAATTCGTGGGTGAAGGGAGGATCCTCATTCATTTTATTTCTTCTCCCACCGGGAATCAAACTATCAGCCAGCCTTCACCCCTAGTCCATTGGGGGTCCCTTCCCACCACACCTCCAGGTGGCATCCAGCTTAAGAAAGTCCATCCAAACATTTGGGATAGAGATTAGAGCAGGATTAGTTTAGAGTTGGAACCTACCTCTTTAGTTAGTTTAGAGTTGGCCTTCCTTCCCGTTTTCACTTCTGGGAGGACACCCTTGGTTAGGCACTAGGCCAATCCAACTTCTCTACCTTATTTTCTTCTGCACCACCTACCAAACTAGTTTAGGCCTTCCAATTGCCGATTAGAAATTAGTTCTACTATCTAAGGTTGGGGAATTCCATCTTGAGCTACTCTTGCCTATGGGTTTAGGGTGGCCTAGCCAGGTGATACAGTCGTAACTGTCCTCCACCCCCACTAGGTAGCTAACAAGGGAGAACAATCCTTCGAGAATGAGTGTGGTAGGATCCGTTGAGCCGAGTAAGAGCAAAGACAATAAAACCGGAGGGCTGGCCAAAACTCTAGTTGGTTGGGGTTCAGGATGGAGTAATGTATACTCTATCCTGCACCCCTGGTTTAGGATGGAGTAAAATTTTGGATAGCTTTCCTTTGGCTAGATAGATTTCCAATAACGAGGCTCAATGGACAGCATTGCAAAGAAAGAATGTTAGGCCAGGAAAGAATTTTCATTTGTTAGACCAACCACCAACTATAGTTGCATTCAACTACCTCCTAGATGACCCTACCGCCCTAACTTCATCTCTCTTGCTGAGAACCCTCACCCACCTCCAGTTAGCCTAATCAACTACCGGGTAATGGCCCCTCAGAGCAACTAATTTGGTTGGATCAACCTTCTAGAGCTATCCCTCCCATCCAACCAACAAACTAGAATATTGAACTATAACTATAACTAACCATCTCAATTTCAAGAAAAAGTTGAATAACTAATAGAAGGCAGTTGGGTGTGGGAAGGGTAGAAGGCAGTTGGGTGTGGCAAGAGTAGTACTCCCCTTCATACTTATCTCTTTCTTCAAATTAGTCAACTTAGAGCTATACATGACAACAAAATCTCTCTAACATTCTAGATGCACATTTAACCATACTTATTTATTAATTAAAATTTAAAATAATATAATAATAGACTGGTTGACTACAGTTTTTATTTAGAAAACATGGAAAATACATTTCCTTAGTCAAATTGCTACTTTCAAATATATCCAAGTTATTTTCTAAAATTATAGGGAGAATACTAGAACGAGACTTATTTGAATTGCTACTTTCAAATATATTCTAGTCATTCCCATGTCAATAGAACCTTCTATCATTCATTTCTTCTTTTGTTCACAATGAATTTTCCAAAAATTTCAAAATCATCAATAATAGGAGAAATTGCCATCAAAAAATCATCAAATGTGGAGTCCTAGAAAGAAATAATCAATTTTTCTAAAGTACAAAGAGAATCTACCGCCAAAAAGTCATCAAATGTGGAGTCCTGGAAAGAAATAATCAATTTTTCTAGAGTATGAAAAGAATCAACCGCCAAAAAGTCATCAAATGTGAAGTCTTCGAAAGAAATAATCAATTTTTCTAGAGTACGAGAAGAATCGCAAGTGGGTGCCTTCCAAGTCAGTGGAGTTCCCCAAGGTGAGCAAAGAGCTTAGAGTGAATTTCAGACATATAAGGTGTCGATTCATTCCACGAAGCTTGGTGTGCAGTACATTGTCTCGTACATTCAATTTGATAAGAATTTTCTCGATGCTATAGCTTCAATGAAAATTCCAAGAAAGTTTTATGAAAGTTCGATATTCATATCAAACTTTCATAATACTTTCTTGGAACGTTCATTGAAGCTATAGCATTGAGAAAATTCTTATCAAATTGAATGTATGAGACAGTTTACTACACACCAAGCTCTGTGGAATGAATCGGCACCTCATACGTCTAGAATTCACTCTAAGCTCTCTGCTCACCCCAACTCCACTGACTTGGAAGGCACCCACTTGCAATTCTTCTTGTACTCTAGAAAAACCTGATTATTTCTTTCCAAGACACCACATTTGATGACTTTTTGGTGGCAGATTCTCTTCGTACTCTAGAAAAACTGATTATTTCTTTCCAAGCGAATTTATTTCCAAGACTCCACATTTGATGATTTTTTGACGACAAATTCTCCTATTATTGATGATTTTAAAAATTTTGGAAAATTCATTATGAACAGAAGAAGAAATGAACGATAGAAGGTTCTACTGACATGGGAATAACTTGAATATATTTGAAAGTAGCAATTCAAATAAGTCTGCATTCAAGTATTCTCCCTATAATTTTAGGAAATAACTTGGATATTTTTGAAAGTAGCAATTTGACTAAGAAAATGTATTTTCCATGTTTTCTAAATAAAAACTTTAGTCAACTAGTCTATTATTATATTATTTTAAATTTTAATTAATAAATAAGTATGGTTAAATGTGCACCTAGGGGGCGCCGGTCCCAGCTCAGTTGGTTAAGGTGTTCCCTGTAGCAGGGCGCCCACCATGGGTTCGACTCTCCGGTGCTCCCGTGGTACCGGTTGGTGTGTCCCGCCAGCACTATCGGTCACGGTAAAAAGTTTACCAGCGGTGGGGGGTTATATGGGGGGCCGTGCTGCACCTGATTCCCCTCGTTAAAAAAAAATAATAATAAAAAAAATGTGCACCTAGAATGTTAGAGAGATTTTGTTGGCATGTATAGCTCTAAGTTAAATAAGTTGTATTCTTTTGTAAGGAAAACTACTTGGTTGTTATCTCCATTAACTCATCTTCTCCTTGCAAGATGTCATTCCACTCACAATCCTTTAGTTGCTTTGAATTTGTGTCTTGTTGTGGGCGGTGGCTATCCAGCCCCAGGAATGCACTGGCAGTGATATGTCGGTCATCATGCACAATACATCAAAACATAAGTACGAATGATAGCCTCCGTATTTTTTTCATTTTCATTGTCAATCCCTTCATTAGTACAATGCACATTTATTGTTTTAAATTATTTTATTTTTTTGACTTATGAATAGTAAAAAATATTATTGTTTTCTTTAAATTTAGCTTTTATAAAATTTTAAAAATTGTTTGAGAGTTCAATATATTTAAAAAATATTTTATAAACTATTTAAAATATGGGATTAACTATAAAAACTATTTTTTTAATATATATATATATATATATATATATATATATATATATATATATATATAATTTTTATTAAATATTTTAATGGTGTATTAATAAAATGGATTAAAGAGTTTATATATTAAAAAATTAAATCATAGAATAATTTTTGAAACAAATAAAATAAAATAATATTTAATAAATACAAATAGACTAATATTGAAGTAAAATAAAATATTTTTTAATCATATAAAAATAATTTAATTATATAAAAAAATTAATAAAATAAAACTATTTTTAATAAATATTGTAACTCAAAATTGATATTACATATATTTATATTATTAAAATCAAATTTTTAATTTAAATTCTATAGAACATTTAATAAATAATAATATAAATATTTTAATGTATTCTATAGAATATTTAATTTTTTTAATATATAAACTCTTTAATGTATTTTATTTTATTAATACACCATTAAAGAGTTTAATGTATTTTATTTTATTAATATATTAAAAAAATAGTTTATAAAATAAAATACATTAAACTCTTCAATGGTGTATTAATAAAATAAAATACATTAAAGAGTTTATATATTAAAAAAATGAATTATTAAATAATTTTTAAACAAATAAAATAATATAATGTTTAATAAATACAAATAGATTAATTTTGAAGTGAAATAAAACAATTTTTAAACATCAAAATAATTTTATTATATAAAAATAATAATAAAATAAAATCATTTTTAATAAATACACTAAATGATTAAAATTTACTTAAATATATTTGTTGCAACACTAAATACTATTATCTAAAATAATTATTTATATTTAAATATATTTAAGTAAATTTTAATTATTTATATTTAAATGGTATAAAAGATTTTATAAAATTCATTCTTATAAACTTTTTTAATTTAAAAAGGAGTGTAAAGTAAATTAAAAAAATTTATAAGAGTGAATTTTATATCATTTTTAAAAAACTATTAAGAATAAAAAATTTTACAAGAGTTAAACAAGATTAATAATCACTAAATGTTAAATTAAAAGAATTATAAATATCAAGTTTAAATAATTCTTAAAATATGACTAAACATACAAACAATTATATAAGAATGTGATATTTTAATAAATGTATAAATAATTAATAAAAAAAAACACTAAATATAATTTAAGGACTTAAACAATAAAATTCTTTACTGTCTAAACTTAAAAATTATTTATATATTTAAGCATTTAATATACTATTATCAATACTTATAAAATAAAATACATTGAACTCTTCAACGGTGTATTAATAAAATAAAATACATTAAAGAGTTTATATATTAAAAAATTAAATGTTCTATAGAATACATTAAAATATTTATATTATTATTTATTAAATGTTCTATAGAATTTAAATTAAAAAATTGATTTTAATAATATAAATATATCTTATATCAATTTTGAGTTACAATATTTATTAATTCTTCTGTTCACAATGAATTTCCTTGAATTTTCAAAATCATCAATAATAGGAGAATCTGCCATCAAAAAATCATCAAATGTGGAGTCATGGAAAGAAGTAATGAGTTTTTCTAGAGTACGAAAAGAATCTACCGCCAAAAAGTCATCAAATGTGGAGTCCTGGAAAGAAATATTCAATTTTTCTAGAGTACGAGAAGAATCACAAGTGGGTGCCTTCCAAGTCAATGGAGTTGGGGTGAGCAAAGAGCTTAGAGTGAATTCCAGACGTATAAGGTGTTGATTTATTCCACGGAGCTTGGTGTGCAATACAATCTCATACATTCAATTTGATAAGAATTTTCTCGATGTTATAGCTTCAATGAACATTCCAAGAAAGTATGGAAATGGCTCTCCCGCTCTCTACTAAACGGCTATCTTTGTTGGTTCCCCCTTGCAATCTATGGTTGGTTTGCCGCTGGCTGTTGATGCGTCATTGGCTGCTGGTGCATCGTTGGTTGTTGGTTTTGGGTCTGTTATGGCCATTGCTGGTGTTCTGTTGGTTGATGGTGTTTCATTGGTTGTTGGTGCGTCGTTTGCTAAGGGTTCGTTACCTGTTGTTGAGGGGTCGTTGTCCGTTGTTGTGGGTCTTTCTCCTAGCGGTTCACGACCTTTGCTTGATGGTTTTGCCAGCTCTGATTTTCCTCTTTTAGGGTCTGGGTCGCTGCATGTGGATGCTCCTCTTTCGTGCCCTGCTTCTCAGTCCTTTACAAAGGTTGTTGGCTCTAGTGGTAAAATCCCTTCTTCTTCTCTTCCTTCTTTTAAGGGTAAACCCTTACACTGCTCTTCTTCTGCCCCTACTGTTGTTTGTGAGCAAGAGGTGTTGGATAAAGAGGAATATTTTTCCTCTTCTACTCTTATTTGTAGATTTTATGGTTTATAGTCTTCCCTCCCAAATCTAAACAAATTGGTTTCAGAGTCTTGGAGGTCTTTTGTTAAGGATAGGATTGAACTTTATCCTATGGCTAGGGGTTTTTTTGTGGCTTTTTTTCAATCTAATGAGGATAGGGAAGAGGTGTTGGAAAAGGGTGTTTGGTTGTGGGGAAAGCACTCGCTTTCTCTCTACTCTTCGTGAGCACCTTACTGTGGGGGATGATTATGGGGATGATGTTATGGCTGCTAAAGTTGTGGCTCCTTCTGTTGTTGGCTCTCAGCTGCCTTCTGTTGGTGCTCCTAGGTCTTCTATAGCTATTGTTGTTGCCACTAGTTTTGTTGTTGGCGTTGTTGGTTCTTCTACAACTATTGGTTTCTCGGCTACTAGTTTTGTTGTTGGTGGAGGTGGTTCTTCTGATGTTGCTGGTTCATCTGAAGTTGATATTAAAGAGGTTGGTTTGTCCATAGTTGTTGTTGTGGCTGGTGTGGATGTTGTTGTTGTTGCTGGTGATTCTGCTATTGTTGTTGTGACTGCTAGTTTGGCTGCAACTCCTGTTTTTGTTGTTGGCTATGGGAGTGATACTCCTGCTACTCTTCCTTCTTTGTCATTGTTGGCTTGGCCTCTGACGTCCCCTGGGTCTGATCTTTCAGAGGATGATCTTTCTTGAATGGTTGTTCAAAGGAGGAAGAGAGGTCTTCCTAAGCATAATCAATCTTCTCAGTGCCTTGCAAAAAAAATTTGTGGTGGTCGGAAGGCTGCAAGGGTGGTCTAGTTCCACTGTTGCTTGTTATTTGACTATTGGGCTTCTTTGTTTATCTTTGGAGCAGCTGTTTGTATCTTCTGTGTTTTTGGGTTTTTTTGTTGCTATTATTCGTCTAGTGTTGTATCTTTAGTGCAACATTTTGTAAAGGGTTTTGAATCCCTTCAAAACCCGTTTTTCCCTTATAATCAAAACATTCCAAGAAAGTATTATGAAAGTTCGATATTCATATCAAACTTTCATAATACTTTCTCGAAACGTTCATTGAAGCTATAGCATCGAGAAAATTCTTATCAAATTGAATGTATGAGACAGTGTACTACACACCAAGCTCCGTGGAATGAATTGACACCTCATACATCTAGAATTCACCCGTGGAATGAATCGGCACCTCACGTCTAGAATTCACTCTAAGCTCTCTGCTCACCCCAACTCCACTGACTTGGAAGGCACCCACTTGCGATTCTTCTTGTACTCTAGAAAAACTGATTATTTATTTCCAAGACTCCACATTTGATGACTTTTTGGTGGCAGATTCTCTTCGTACTCTAGAAATTTTGATTATTTCTTTCCAAGTGGATTTCTTTCCAAGACTCCACATTTGATGATTTTTTGACGACAAATTCTCCTATTATTGATGATTTTGAAAATTTTGGAAAATTCATTGTGAACAGAAGAAGAAATGAACGATAAAAGGTTCTACTAACATGGGAATAACTTGAATATATTTGAAAGTAGCAATTCAAATAAGTCTGCATTCAGGTATTCTCCCTATAATTTTAGGAAATAACTTGGATATATTTGAAAGTAGCAATTTGACTAAGAAAATGTATTTTCCATGTTTTCTAAATAAAAACTTTAGTCAACCAATCTATTATTATATTATTTTAAATTTTAATTAATAAACAAGTATAGTTAAATGTGCATCTAGAATGTTAGAGAGATTTTGTTAGCATGTACAGATCTAAGTTGTCTAAGTTGTCCTTTTTTTGTAAGGAAAACTACTTGGTTGTTATCTCCATTATTTCATTTTCTCCTTGCAAGATGCCATTCCACTCACAATCCTTTAGTTGCTTTGAATTTGTGGCTTGTTGTGGGCAGCGGCTATCCAACCCCAAGAATGCATCGGGGCATGGATATGCCGCCGGCCATCATAAAAATTACTGGCTTCTTTAAATTTAGCTTTTATAAATTTTTAAAAATTGTTGAGTTTAATATATTTAAAAAATAATTTATAAACTATTTAAAATATGGGATTAACTATAAAAACTATTTTTTTAATATATTAAACAAATATATATAAATTTATTCCCTTCCTGTTTTTTGAAATGGCTCTCGCTCTCTGTTGAAACGGCTATCTCTGCTGGTTCTCCCCTGCATTTTGCGGTTGGTTCGTCGTTGTCTTCTGGTGCGTCGTTGGTTGTGGGTGCATTGTTGTTTGCTAGTGCAAGTATGGTTGCTAGTGTGTCGTCGGCTTCTTTTAGGTCAGTTTTGGCCACTGCTAGGTTTGCTACTGTTGGTTCGCCGCTAGCTTCAGGGGCGCCATTGGCTACTAGTGTGGCGTCAGCTTCTTCCGCATCAAGTTTGGCCATTGTTGGGCTTGATGTTGTTAGCTCACGGGTGCTTACTAATGGTTCGTTACCTATTGTTAGGGCACCACTGTCTTCTCCTAGTGGCTCTCGACCTTTGCTTGGTCGTTTTGTTGGTTCTGATTTTCCTCCTTTAGGGTCTGGGTCACTGCACGTGGAGTTCCCCCTTTCATGTCTTACTTGTAAGTCCTTTGCTAAGGTGGTTGGGTCTAGAGGTAAAACCCCTTCTTCTCTACCCTCTCTCAAGGGTAAACCCTTAGTGTGCTTCTACCCCTACTATTTTTTGTAGGCAAGAAGTGATGGATAAAAAATAATATTTTTCTCGTTTGCTTTCATTTGTAGATTTAATGGTTTATGGCCTTCCCTCCCAAATTTGCACAAGTGGGTTTTGGCGTCTTGGAAGCCTATTGTTGAGGATAGTATTGAATTCTATCTTTCAACTAAAGGTTTTCTTGTGGCTACCTTTCAATCTGAAGATAGGGCTCGAGTGTTGGAAGGGGGTGTTTGGTTGTGGGGGAAGCACTCACTTTCTCTCCAACCTTGGTTCCCTTCTTTCAACCCTCTTTCTAAATCTATTAGTGCTTTCTCTCCAACCTTTTGCTAAGGTGGTTGGGTCTAGAGGTAAAACCCCTTCTTCTCTACCCTCTCTCAAGGGTAAACCCTTAGTGTGCTTCTACCCCTACTATTTTTTGTAGGCAAGAAGTGATGGATAAAAAATAATATTTTTCTCGTTTGCTTTCATTTGTAGATTTAATGGTTTATGGCCTTCCCTCCCAAATTTGCACAAGTGGGTTTTGGCGTCTTGGAAGCCTATTGTTGAGGATAGTATTGAATTCTATCTTTCAACTAAAGGTTTTCTTGTGGCTACCTTTCAATCTGAAGATAGGGCTCGAGTGTTGGAAGGGGGTGTTTGGTTGTGGGGGAAGCACTCACTTTCTCTCCAACCTTGGTTCCCTTCTTTCAACCCTCTTTCTAAATCTATTAGTGCTTTCTCTCCAACCTTGGTTCCCTTCTTTCAACCCTCTTTTTAAATCTATTAGTGTTGTTCCTACCAAGGTTAGACTTCCTAACTTACCCCTTCAATTTTGGACTCCTTGCTTTGACTCCATTGGAAATGCTATTGATAGATTTATTATGGTTGATTCGTCTTCTCTTATCTATAATCATCCTACTTCCGCCTGCATTCTTGTAAATGTTGATAACTCAAACGATTTATTTGGGGAAATCATTTTGATGGTAGAGGCTAGATCATGGTCTCAGATTCTTAATTATGAAGACCTTCCTTTCCACTATAGGAGAATCTATGGAAGAATCTTTGGATTCTTGTAGATGTTGATAGCTCAAAAGATTTATTTGGGGAAGTCATTTTGATAGTAGGGGCTAGATCTTGGTCTCAATTGGGGCTTCTAATTATGTTGTTGCTGCTGCTGCTGCCATTGGTCCATCTACAATTATTGGTGCTATTGGTCCATCTGTTGTTGCTACAACTAGTGAGGTTGTTGGTTCTGTTGGTCCATCTATTGTTGGTTGGGTTGTTGATGTTGTTGCTAATGATTCTATTGATGGTATTGTGACTACAAGTTTATCTGTAACTCCTATTGTTGGTGGTTGTGAGAATGACATTCTGAGTACTGTGGTGGCTTGTCCCCCGTCCTCATTTTGCTCTAACCCTTCAAAGAATGATCTTTCTTGGATGGTTGTACAAAGAATGAAGAGAAATCTTCCTACGCATAATCAATCCTCTCAATCTCATGTTAAGTTTGTTCATGGTGGTCGTAAAACTACACATGTTAGCGTGCCTAAAGTTGTAAAGGGTTTTGATCCTCAACAGCCTAGTGTTGTATCTTTTTGTGCCTAAAGTTGTAAAGGGTTTTGAATTCTTTCAAAACCTGTTTTTACCATATAATTAAAACAAATAAATAAATCACTTTTAATAAATATTGTAACTCAAAATTGATATAAAATATATTTATATTATTAAAATCAATTTTTTAATTTAAATTCCATAGAACATGTAATAAATAATAATATAAATATTTTAATGTATTCTATAAAACATTTAATTTTTTAATATATAAACTCTTTAATGTATTTTATTTTATTTTATTTTTTAAAATATAAACTCTTTAATGTATTTTATTTTATTAATACACGATTAAATGAGACCTAATAAGGTCATATCTTTTATCTATTACTTAGCTAAACACTAATATCCCTTATGCTCATATTTAAATATGACAAATTTCATTTAGACAAGTCCCATCAAAAATACAATCAGTCAAATTTTACACAAAACAATCCCTCATATTCATCAAGTCCTATCAAAATAACTTTAGAAGTTGAAAAAGACATAGCAATGCCTATCATTAATACCCAAATCCTAAACCAAAAATCAGCCCATAACACCCTGTACCCAAATCCTAAACCAAAAATCAGCCCATAACACCCTGTTAATTTTTTGAATTAATTTATCATTTAAAAACTTACAAAGACACAAAATTACACTGCACATCTACCAAGTCTTTTCCCCTACTTCACATACTCCAGAATGTTCTGTACAATTTTAGTTGCACAGTTGCTTTAATAAAAAAAAAACAGGATTACACAGTCCAGGTTAGATATGGGAAAACAAGACGGTAAATTATATATACACTAATAAAATTACTGTTACAGTCTATAATACAGGAACCTGACTCAGAGATTTGTATTCCGAGGGTGAAAGTAAACCTGAAAAAGGGCAAAAGACTCTTGTTTAGAAAGTATATGCCATTTGAAATAATAAAAAACCCAGAAACCGTATTCATCTCTAAGGCAGTATAAATAAGCCATAGAGCCAAACTTGTCAGTTCCCTGTATTTGGTAGCAACCATTAATGAAAGTACTGTAAGGATTGAATGTTCCATCCTGGAATGATCAACCAGATACAGCGAAATCTAGATCTAGCTAACAAAATAATAAAAGATAAAAGATTAAGTAAATTTACGGCGCCCCCTATCTCTAGGGCAACAAAATTCATTGGCCGTAGAGTCAAACTGAGGCCCCTTTATCGTCATAGCTTCTGCTACTTTGTTTATGAACATTGTCGACAGATTCTGCTTCTTTAGCCTCTTACAAGACCTATATATGTCACTAACCCTAGTTTTATCCTCTGGGAAATTTGTGTTTAGGGTTTTCAATGGATTCGTTGACACAAACCCTAGTTATTTTCCTTCGTTTTTTTAGCGTTTTAAAAGAGATTGGATTAGGCTTTTTCCGCTTCTAGGACTTTCGTTAGGGTTATTGCCAACGCATTGTGTTTAGGAAAAGAGATGATGGCATGGACTATTTATTATTATTTAAAAACTAGTCATTTATTATTATTTCATCTTCAATTTGAATCAATTTTGTGGTTGGTATATATATGTATTATAAGGATAAAGAAGAAGCATTTTAGTTTAGTCTAGGTTGATTTAATACAATACAAGATCTTAAATTAGCACAAGGAGGTTTAAGGTCGATAGAAAACTTAGATAAATCTAGTTTTTTTCTTTGAAGAAATTAAATATTATTTGATTATGAAATATTTGCATACAAATTTAAAACATAAAGCAATGTAAATGAAAAAAGAAAGTTGTCATCAGATTGACAAATAAACATTGCAAATGGAAATAGAATATTCTCATCCAGTTGTCAAATCAATATTTATGTGGCTTTTATGTGATAAGTGAGATTTTGGAGGTTTTTACTTGAGATTTTGGAAGCTTTTACCATTAAACACTATTGGTTTACGAACAGTTAAACTTTTTTTCGATGACTCAACAATAATTTGCAAGCATGAGACTTGTTTGAGGCTCAAATCTCACACTATATGTAGCCTATCGACTAATTAAATAAATAAATAGTTCAAGTGGTAGTTATATTTGTTGAGGAAAGATAAGAATATTTAGTTTTATGATCAAAGCATGTATACCAACCAATTTAATATGATGTTAAACTATGTGTCTCACGATAAAAAAAAAATGGTTGTGATAATATGTGATATTAGATCAAAATAAAAGGCTTTGCTTTTTTTATTAAGCAAGGATGACTTTGCTAATCTAGTAGAAATTTGCAATCATAGACTTGTTTTATGTTGCAAACTCATCCTAAGATGTCTTTTGACCTTTGTCCTTTGTGTAAAATGATGTGTCAATGTTTAATTTCCCTTTTTGATATTTATATGCTTGGAATATTGGTAAATATTCTTAAGAGATAAAAAATATGCATTGAAGACAACAAGCAACTCATAAGATGCAAATTCTTTAATCATTTTTAAGCACCAAATCTAAATGTGTCACTATTGGTTTTCCTCTCTAGCATGAGAAATGATTCATGTAATGGCCCAAGCTTTCACTTGAGATGTTAATAGTTCAAAACAATATGAATATTTTTTTCATGATACAGAATTGGCATCAAGCAAGCCACAGTACACTCCTTTGTGTCTAAGGTGTCATGTGCTCATCATGCAATGACATGAGACACAAGGTGACACAAGTGAAAGACTTAAAATAACACAAGATAAAACATTGTGACCAACTCAAACATCAAGACATGGACGAGAGTTGATTTTTCAAACCATGAATACTTGTCTACCAAGCCACTCTCCTAGCATCTAAAAAAATCACGCTAACAAGAAAATCGTGTACTAGCTTAGGCTTCAAGGTATAAATTATTAGAAGTTTGAGCTATAAATCCTAAATTAGATTATTCAAACTTCGATTTTCAAGGAGCATGTTGCATCATGCAACACCTTAGACTTCAAAATTTAGTTGTAAAATGTAAACTACTAAATTTCTACACATCACCAAACCCTAGCACATTGGTAATTCAGACTCTAGGCCTCAAATAACAAGCTATGAGTGGAAAAATAAGCCAATTTTGAGCTTTATCAATCAAATACCTCAAACCTATCTGCATCATGCATTTTGGAATTTGAGGTTTGATTTACACTACAACAAAAATAATTCTCAAGGCCAAGTCTAAGATTGCCATAAACTCACCTTGAACTTCGAAGGCCAAAAAAGATGCATGCATCTTAGATGTTAGAGCTTGAGAAGCATCTAACACCATAAAAAATCTCACTTCAAGGCAAAACTATGACTAGCATGAGATTCAAATTATGGAGTATGAGTTAGATTATATACCATGGAAAATGCCCAAACAAATTTGAGCTTTGGGCTTCTTTAAATTCAAATTATGGACTCCAATTACAACTAGTAACTTGTAAAAAGTTTGCAAGTCAAAAACTAGTTGCAAGCTTTATTTTTATGATTGAGGTATAACTTCATTTATCTTCATTATTAGTGAAATAACTTGGACCAAACATTCAACCACCTATGGGCTCTATGTAGGCCAATCAAGAAACCCCCAAAAAGGACGCAATTCCCTAGAAATAAGGTGAAACATAATGTACATGTCTCTTATCATAAACATCACAATGCACAACATGGTATCAACATCATCAAACTATGGAAGGTAAACTACATCTACACAACATATCAAGATGAGCATAACAAAAGATTATATTTCAACGTAATATCTAATATAACATAAACAATAACAAAAAGAATATAGATGCTACTTACATCTCAAGAGTGAATAATTTACCATGGATTACAAGTTTTATTATGACTCCAATACAAGATAAGTCAATGAAAAATGAAATTCCTTATTATACATTTCATAATAAATGGTACAAGAAGGTTTACCATGTCATTAGTAGTAATAAACTTGGCACACTCTTAAATAATATCCATAAATATAGTTATCCCCAAAGGTGGAACAACACCATGAAACCATATGGAACCCCTAAGCCCGCCCTTTTGAATTAAGAGTTGGTCGATTTGACAACCATACACACATGTAATACAATTACTAGGAAGATACAAACTAAGAACATATTGTAGATGTATTAAATCATCCTAACATCATCTCATACTAATATTTTATCACCAACAAATTGTTAAATATTATTTGACTAGTCTAACCCAATGTCACATCTAATTAAATAATATTATTTTTTAATTATCTTTATTTCTACCTCACATGGATAATTAAATAAAATAATATTTGATCATATAATTTATGTATATTCCCTCCACTATCTCAAAATATATGCATTTCCCTCCCAATTTTTAAGTTTGACTTTTATGGTTGCAATAAGTTACTATTTTAGTAAATACAATTTTATCCATTCATCTTAAATAAATTAAATATAAACCCTACATTGTCTTCTTGATCCTAGGAAATTTCTCTCATTGGATCTCCACCATAGATCTCATCCTTAAATCCTCACTATCCACATCCCTACCAAAAATATATAAATTGACACATCATCCTATGCAAACCAATCAATTGTCCTCAATAGGTACATGATGTAAAGTTTTTTAGCAACTACACTAATTCATTACTATTTTCATTAAGTTTTGCAAGTTAAATTTGAATTGAGGAAGTTGATTTCATGTTTATTTCCTTTTATTTTTAGTTTTAAATTTTACTTTCTTACACATACATCATGAAATCAAGTACACAATGGTATACAATAGTTACAACCTTCAACCAATAACACATAGGATTATGTGGTAACAACCACCAAAATCAAAGCAATGAATTAGCATAACATCACACTCAAGTAATAAAATTATATGGACACACCAAGTACCAATGACAACAAAAATAGGAAAGGATCTACAAAGTATTAGACATATAATGGCATCATTATCTTACATTATTACCTTAGGGATTTTATGCATAAGTAATGGCATAAATAATATCACATGTGTGATTCCCTTGAGGCCTTCAAGTACAAGTGTATCCTAGTATTAGTATTGCATGATTCTCTTAGGGCCTTTGATGCAAGTGATGTTTGTAGTGCTTTTTTGTGTGACTCCCTTAGAGCCTTCATGCACAAGTATGTCTAGCACTATCTTACACAATTCTCTCAAGAACTTTGGTGTAAGCAATGTTTTATGTTCTTTAATTTTATTCATTTTAGATATTTGAACCCCCAATTCATTTTATCATAATTATATTACCCATTCATTGCTTTATACTAGAGCATCCCTAGATTTGAAAGTTTAGCATGGTTTCACTCTACTTCTAATCTCAATATCCAATCCTAGGTCCAAAGTGAACCTTTGCATATAAGGTCAAGGCATGAAAAACAAGGTCAAAATTTTTGATCCTCACATATTTCACCTACCAAATTAAGGCATGGATAATGAGGTCCAAGTTTGGGATCCTCGCATCTAAAGGTTGGAAAACACAAATCAAAAGTCATCTTTAGTCAAAAAAGTTAAGGAACAAAAAACAAGGTCAACATTTACAATCCTTATATTTATGAGGTCAAGAAAATATTAAGGAACATGATACTTTTTGTCCCACAATAAAATAAGTAATCACGGAACCTTTCAATTTTATAAATTTTTACTTTTTGTAAAAAGTTCAAAACCACAAAACCCTCAAAATCACCATAGATGACATCATCCAAAACCTTTAAAACTTATTTTTCAAAATGCTTAAAATTTCCAAATTTCAAATTTACCCTTTACGAGCCTAATATGTACAACATAACTCTTTTTACATCACATAAAATATTAAAGAAAAATCATAACAATTATAACTATATGATGTATTTTCAAAAAACAAATGACATAACATAAACAAGATCAAATGAATTAAATGTGATAACTTTGAATTCTAAATAAAAAACTATAAATATATCACAATAAACTATTCACCTAACGTGGGCATGGTCTCAAAACATGAATAATCAAGCACAATCAAAAATTTAATTATATGAATATCCTGAATTTCAATACACTTTTCCACACACAAGGATTATAGGATTTCTTTCACCTCAAAACACACAATAGATGAGATCCTTCAAATATTCCTTCCTCACAAGCATTCTCTATGCAATCTAATTCCCATTTCAAACCAAGTGATGGGTCATAGAATTTCCACTTTTAATCAAGTTTATTTATGTGTTTTAATGGTGTTTCTATGAAATTTGCAAACTTTCCTAGGACTCTATGTTTAATTCATAAATCACTAGAACTAATTACTAATATTTTGATAAATGCTTGCATATGCATATGATTATTGCTAAAATTTGATGTGATGTTATGATGAGTTGTGTTAATTATAATGAATAAATATTTTGTGAAAGAAAATAATGTCATGCGACAAGAAGGAACCATGAACCCTTAACTAATGGACTGTTGTTCGCCTATAGTCACAAGAATCAATAGCATGCAATTGAAGGACTATGGGTCTATATAAAAAGAAGTAGATACATGTAGGCACTTAAAAATGTCCTAAATGATATCATGCACTCGAATTAGGTATACTAACACCATTTCATCCTAAAATCCATCCTCTTTTCACTTAATTAATTAAATTAGCCTAGCTATTTAATTAATTACATCATTTTCATCAATTAACCTAATTGATCTAATTAGGTGAATTCATTCCCTTTCATGCTACCATTTTGTCCTATTAAATTGAATAAATCAAATTATTTAATTTAATCAGTTATTTAATTAAATATCACATCACTTCCCCTTTTCATTAAATAAATAAATAATTTAATGAATACCCTAATTTGCATAATTATCAAATTACTACTTAAATCTAATCCTCCCACTTGTAAGGGAATATTCCTCCTTTGCACATTCCTCCCAAAAGGAATATTCCCATAGAATATTCCTCCCCTTTTGCATAATAAATTTGGTTTTAATTAACTAAATATCTAATTTCCCTCACCTATTTGAAAAGGGGAATATTTATTTTTTGCAACAAACTTTCAACAAGACTTCTTATGCAAGTTTTGAAAGTGTGTTTGTTTAGAAGAATATGAACCCCTGGTTCTTTTCTTGATCCATTTGATCAGTAATTCTCATCCATTGATGAAAATCCATGATCCATGCCTCCGTCTTCCTTCCTTTTTGACCATTGATTACCTTTTTCAATCTCAACCCTTCATTTCTCATTTGTCCTCCTATAAATAGGTCACTATTTGGAGACAAATGGATCCATATTTTAAGAGCAAACTCATGTTGTTAAAATCACTTTCACTTGCACTCATATTTAGCACTTATTTAGCATCCTTTTAGCTTAATTTACTTGCATCATTAGCTTAGCTTCCATTAATGGCTTCCACGATAACATAGATGCATACATTTAGCATATTTTATAATTAGGGTTTTAATCTTTTAAAGCTTGCATACATTTAGAGTAGATTTACATACACCCATATCAATAATCTTAGCATTCATCATGTTAATTTAGCATTTAAATCATGTTTTATTGCACATCTTTCATCGGTTTTGTCAATTATCTTCAATAGAATCGATCGAAACAAGCTCATTTATCCATGAGATTGGTAAAGGGTCAACATTCCACATCAATGCGGCACCACTCCCCCAATACCTAAGATAAGTTTCAATGGATTAGAATAGGTGTTTTTGAAGCTTTCATGATTTAAAATGTTAGTTTTAATGAATTCTTAGTTTAGTTTGCATTGATTGATCTTATTGGGTTGATATTTAGTGGCTTGAATACACTTCAAATCCTCATGGATCAAGTGTAGTAATCCCATACTAAGTTTTCGGTCACAATACCTATAGTCGAGTAAGCCACAATTTCATGAAGCTAGACAATTTAAGACTTTTCCACTAGTGAAACTTCTTTCATGAGGAGCAGACTCTTTGGTGATCAAGATAATGATGATAATTCTTTGTTGCACATCTTTTCCACTTGTCTATGCATACCTATGGAATCATTTTCTTCATCTTAGCTAGAAGAATTACATTAGGACTTTATTTCAGAGTTTTCATCTCATGTCTTCATGATAGAATAATCCTCTTCCTATTTTATAGTAACGAGTTAACATTTGTAATTGTGGGTCTAAGTTGTTTGTAGTAGTTAGAATTAGTTATTCTATATAAAGAAATATTTGTAGATATAATGTAACAATGATTTTTCCAATCTATTTTGAATAGAAATCAAAATAGTATTTTATTAGAAAGCATCAAGTTGATGAGGGATTGATTGATTAATAGTTATGTGATTTAAGAGAGTGCAATTACCCGAAGCAAGGGCCCACTTGAGGTATGCCACAATTTTGTTATTAGAACTTTAGTAACCATTTCTTTTAATATTTTGCATCAGACTATTAATTATTTGCTCAATTAGTTTAACATTATCACTTGTAGCCACTAATTATCAGTAGACACTATAGAATATGTAGCTATAATATTTAACTATAGCAATAGCTCATAGTTCAACTAGCAAAATTTTTGCATGTTTCCTTAATATGAACTTATTTTTAATTTAGTATATTCAATTGCTATACTTACCTTCTCAGGGAATCCCTAGAACTCCATAGCCATGCATACAACACCAATATCATCATCTCAAAAACATGTCCTTGGTTTGACAATTAAATGTAATATATTATGATTGATAATAGCTTGATAAGGGATGATTTGATATATCGAGTAGAAGTGCATGACATAGCTGCTCCACATTATTAGTTGATAAAGGAAAGAAAACAATAAGAAAAATCCAAAGCAAGGAGAGAAAGATTTATTAAGTAAGAGGGAACAATAAATTAAAAAAATACCTCTTTCTCTCCTTTCTAACTTTCCAAGATCACTAAACCCTTCTTTTCTTTTCATTCCATTTACCACTAATTAGATAATTCATAAGTGAATGTTTCTCATAAGATATTTTCATATTAGTGATTTTCTAAAATAGAGTTCAACCTTTTTAAAAAGGAGGGTAAAAACTTTATTCTATCAAAAGATCAATACAAAAAGAAAGTCCAATCAAAACAAAAAAGGCCCAAGGCCAACACAAGCCATCAAGTGACTCCAAGATACAATCTCATATCATTAGAAATAAGCTCCTTGAGCTCCTAAGAAAGATTCACAAGAATATCACCCCAATCATCCACCTTCCAATCTCTACCACGTTCAGACACCCACCTAGCCAAGCCATCAGCCACCTTATTCCACTCCTAAGGGACATGGCAAAAGGTGATAGAATCCAAAACCCAACCCAAGGAAATGATCTACCTAGCAACCACAACCAAAGTTGCCAATTCACATCCTCCAGCTGATTTTTGTTCAACAAGTCGATCACAACCTGGGAATCCTACTCACAAATAATCCTTCTCCACCCAAAATCACAAGCCCTTTTCATAGCCACAAGAATAGCCAGAGCTTCCATGAGATTATTTAACCGCTGCCTACAATACTCAAAAAAGAACTCCACAATCCCATCATTGTTCCTACCAATACCCCCCACCCACGCAGGACCAGGATTACCTCTAGAAGACACATCAATATTAATCTTCAAAACTCTAGGGGGAGGAGGCATCCAATTCCCTTCACGCATGGTCTTCCCTCTAGCTTTCTACCTCAAACCAACACCAAGCCTACCCAAATCATTACCAGAGATCCCCAAATTTTGAACAACCTTCCTATCCTTTGATGCCATGGGAACTGAAAGATCACACTTAGCCACAATAGTCTCTTGGATAACTCCCAAAATTCCCATCCAAACCTATCTCACCTGAAGCTTCTTATCCAAAAAAATTTGTAGTTTTGTTCCAACCAAATATGCCAAATGATTAAGCCATAACCAATTATCCAAGCAATATGGAGAAAAGTAGACTTAGTATGCAGACTGCCCAATCATAGCCAAAAGTCCTCCATCAAAGAAGTGTGCCAGCAAGGTAGACTCCAAGAAGCCCACCAAAAGTTCCAAATATCCCTAACAAAAGAACACTAAAAGAAAAGATGAGACACAATCTCCTCGCTGTAAGAACACAACAAACACATGGAGGGGCCTTGAAACCCAAATTTCTAATGATTCTCCTAGGTTAGGCATCTACTCCTCATCACAAGCCAAGAGAAGAAATTACTCTTGGGCCAAGAGAATTTATTCCAAATTTTCTTCCACCAAGTGATCTCCGTACTCCTATAAATCTGCTTATCCAACACCCGATACCTAAAAGCAACAGAGAACTTTCCTTTCTGATCATGACCCCAAAAAAGAACATCCTTTTCCTCCAGGGAATTACAAAACCTCTTATTAAGAATATTGGCAAGTTCTTGACGATCCTCAACTCGTTCCACCAAGAGGCCACTCCTACAAATTCTTCCACCAACAGGTCTATAGTATTCTAACCAAGAAACTGAGGGGATTTATAATCCTTCATGTACCTCCAACTAGGCTCCAAAAAAAATCTACTAAAATCCTAAAAATGAGGATGTGTAACCAAAATAGGAGGATTCCTATCCCAAGAATCAAACCCAAAAAGAGCCTCTGACCCTCTATTACAGATCCAAAACAAACCCTGCTTAATCAAATCAACTCCTCTTTTTAGCATACTCCAAACCATCAAGCCTTTTCCCTGGAGACAAAAATGAGGAACCTCATCATCCTCGACACAACCTGGGTATTTGAAAGTGAGGATCCTAGCCCAAGTATGTTGTTGTTGGGTACACCATCTCTAGTAAAGCTTTGATACCAATGCTTGACCATTTAGATCATCTCATCTCAACCCAAGACCCCCTTCTTGCTTTGGACAGCACACATCCTCCCACTTTACCAGGCTCCATTTCCTTGAGAGGAGATTACCATACCAAAGAAATTTTTGACATAGATACTCAAAATCTCTAAAAAAACTAGCAGGAGTTGAAAGCACAAAACACTTGTACAGTGGGAGAGCCTGAACCACAAACTTCAAAAGAGTAACTCTGTCAGCAATAGAAAGCCATCTACAAGTCTAGTGACTAACCTTCTTATGAAATTTTTCAATCACATCCTGCCAGTACAATCTCAGAAGCAAGTGCCTAGCAATAGGAATACCAAGATAAACAAAGGGGAGGAGCCAATCTTAAATATGAGAATCCTAGTAATTCTTTGCTAAATTAAATCAGGAGTATTGAAGAAATAAAAAGAAGACTTATTCTCATTAATGCTTTGACCTGAAGCCAACAAGTAACAATCTAAAACTTGCCTCAAGTTAACCGCTTCCTCCACTTTGGCAACACCCATCAAAACAATATCATCCACAAACTATAAATGAGATTGAGTTGGGATCCCATTACCCCAATGCCATCCCTGAATCAAACCAAGCTCGACCTGAGATCTCAAATATCTCCCAAGCCCCTCAGCCATCAGAATAAATAAATATGAGGATAGAGGATCACCTTGCTACAAACCATTGGAAGCCCCAAAATTTTTTGAAGGCTCCCCATTAATCAAAACCAAGAGAGACAAGGAAGCGACACAACTCATAACCCACTCAATCCATTCACTGCTAAACCTGAAAGCCTTCAGAATCTTAAAAATAAAATCCCATTTGACACGATCATGAGCTTTTTCC
>VDFB02193867.1:636848367-637133227 GCA_007258455.2 Sequoia sempervirens
ATTCACATTATGAAACCTACTACCTAGAACTTTGATAAAATTGAAAAGCCATGATTGAGTTTTTGAACAAAACTATGATGACATCCTAGTCATAAACACAAACTAGCATTTATCAATTGAAAACTTTGAATAGTTGCATATGTTTGTTTTCCTTGGCCAAAACCTTGTGGAAAACCCTTAAAGAGGTTGCAGATCTATTTTTTTAAATGGGTCACATCAGCCAAGACCTAGCAAAGAGCATTTTGCAAAAAATCAAAAAAATTGTACTAGAAACACTCTCCATCTTTTGTTGTTCTAACTGTTCCAACTGCTGTTATATAAAACCATAGACAATTACACCACTGGAAAGTTGGAAAGTTGCTGCTAAATGCAACTGTAATTATTGTTTATGCTGCTTACAAAGGTTGAATACCTGTTGATCGACAAAAATACTTGTAATGTTTCAAATCTTTCATATGTGTTGCCTTAGAAAGTTGTAAACTGTGTTAATTGTACCAACACTTCACAACCAAAGACTCCAAAAGGAGGCTATTGTCACTTAAAGACCATCTTGGCACTTAATTTTGTCCCCAATGCTTGAATCATCACCAATCAGTTCCAAGTGCTCTTTGTAGTAAATCTTGCCACTCAAGTGTTTCATCAATTTGACTTAATAGGTGAAAAAAATTGTGACTTAGCCAGCTTTTAGATCAGTGAAAATTTTTGGTAGTTCAAGCATCCTTGGGGCACACCATCTCATTTTAACCACCTTGGATAGAGTTCATGTGGAAAAACCATAAAAATGGTGTGGCTTAATTCAAATGGTAGAAATATCCATCACTTTAGCTAATTTTTGCACTTAAACTCAGTCAGAATTTATGTGCATTGCTACCACTATTGCCTCATCCTTAATAGAAGTTATTGATGGCCAAACCCAATAAAAAGTGTGCCTCTTTTATGTTTTCTTTCATCACCTTTAGATAGTGTAACATTATAAATTACATAATCTTCTAATTTTGCATTACATTTTGGACTTATTTTGGTGTCTGCCTTCCCTAGCATGTTTATAGGTCCATTTGGCCCTTGCCTTACCTTTTTGGTCTATGGTGCCAAGGCCTTGCCTCCTATGATCCCTTTTGTCAAAACTAATGTCAAAAATGTCTTAACCACATGATTCCCTAATGTTCTATCTTTTCTAGAGCTGAAAATGTCCGAATGCTAACATGCCATGGAAACATCAACACTAGTGTGATGCAAAGACCTCAACATGATGTCCTAACATTCCACAATAATTTGTCATTTAGTGGTTGTTTTGAATCATTTTGCCACTTGCTACTTACTCAGGTTGGTGGTAACCATTATGGAGCAAATCCAAATGGCTACCCAACCCCTTATCTACCTCCTATTCTTGGTTCTTAAATCTATCTTTCAATTTCTTAGCATTCTATATCACTCTTACCAGCATTTTGAGCAGTCTACTAGCACTCTTTAAGAATTTGAGAACTTAATGTGAAGAATACAGCATATTACAATACTCTAGGGAAGTTTGGTAGTAACCTTCAATAGCATTCTTGCCTCTCTTGCATTCACCAAGCTTGTGAGGAGACTTTGTATTGCTTGTTTTGCTCTAGGTTTTCATTTATTTCTTATTGTCATTGTAGAAGTCTTTTGCTCTTAGCACCTTGGGATCTGATTTCCATAATCATTTTCACTTTACACTCTAGTTTGCATTGTCACTGCTCTTTTGATTTGTGGATAAACTTAGGATAGAAGCACACACCTTCCATTTTATCATCTGGCTGCCTGTGGAGGTTGAAAAACCAAAGCAAGGGGCATGACCATTCGTGGCAAGCTCCTTTGTAGCCCCAAAACTTTCTTCATTTCCAACTTGCAAGTCTCTATTGGGAGCTTCTCACAAAATGGAGGTTTTGTGTTTTTTGTCATTCATTTTCATGTAAATATTTAGTTAAATTGGCTTTTATTAGTTTTATCATACCTATTATTAAAGTATTAATTGTAAAATTTAGTGGTCATCTTAGCCTTTAGTTAGTCAATAGTTTACTTTTAGTTAACTTTGTCTGCTTTCGTTAGCTTTTAGTAACTTCATGTTATTTACTTTTGTTAACGACTATTTCTTTTTAGAAACATCGTCATGTATTGTATTATTTAAGGAGTTTTCCTCTTCTTTGCAAATAACGAATATCGAATATCAATTATCATTTCATGGTATCAGAGCTTAGGCTCGAATCCTTTTTTGACAAATTCCTTTTAAAAAAATTGTAAAGTTTATTTTTAGCCGATTTTTTAAAAATAAAAATCAAAGAAATTTCTGTGAGGAATTTTTGTGATTCGATTTGTCAAAATCGAAGTTTTTTTTCTTGAAAAAAAAATCGTGGACTTTTCAAGGGTTTGTTTTGCAGAGTTTTTTTTCAAGGGTTTCAAGAAGAAAAATTGCAGTTGTTTTGTGCCTATTTGAAGAAGTTTTTTTTGTTAAGAATCGCAACTTCCTTTTGTGAAGTTTCATCTAGGGTTTATTTACAGATTTTTGGAGCTCGTCTCTTAGTGAAAAACGTGATTGTGGGTCTTTTCCTGGCCTACGTTCGTTTTCTTGCTTGTGGACACGATTCTTCCTATGGATTATCTGCGTTTTTTTCTTTCTTTGTTGCACAACTGGTCTTCTACCCGCAATGTTTTGGGCGACAGATCTTTGAAAATTCTGCAATTTTTTCCTTGTTTTTTCTCACGATTGAGCATGGCTTTGTGGTCGTGTTTTTCTTCTACTAGTGTGCCTTTTTAAAAAAAAAACTTGAGGGTCTTAAAATCACAATTCGCTGAAGATTCGTGGGTTTTTTGAAAACATTTTTGAGCGATTTAAAAAAAAAATTACTAGAAATTTTTTCTATACCAAAATATTTCTTGAAGAAGAGTTTCTAAAGAGTTTTTTTTTGTTTGTTTGTTTGGAGATACCCCTGAGGAGGTCCCCTTTAGCTTAGAGCCAAGGACTGACGGGTATCCATTCCACCAAAATCCGCTCGGGGCACGATCTCGGCCTCATCCCTTTTTAGGCATCGGGGCTTTGCACTCAGCAAGACTTGATCCCTAGTGGGCTCATTCTTAACCTTTTAACTTCACCAGTAGACCAAGGGCCCGTTGACTCTAAAGAGTTTTTGAAAAAATTTGCAATTGTTAAGAAGTTTTTTTTTGAGGATTTTTCCTGAAAAAAATTAAAAAAAAATCCTACTTTTTTAGAGTTTTCGAAGGTTTTTCTGAAAAATATTCCAGTTTTTGAGTCTCCTTTTTTAGACAATTTTTGAGCCAACTGGTCATAATATTACCTTGTTTTTCGTGCTTTTGGAAAACGGGAGGAATGGCATCTACCTCTTATGCATTGATGGCCAAACGATTTGTAGATTGTGTCAAATCATCTGCATGGTACATCGATTCTAGCACCTCTCGGCATTTTACAAACATGAGAGATTGGTTCACGAAATTTATGGTTTGCTCTAATTTCGTCATCTTTGGTGGTGGAGTATACAGTTGTCAGCAAGGGCAACGTCAAGATCACTTCTGATGGGCGAAATTTAATATTTCTCAACGTATACTATGTGTCGGGCATGGAGCTTAATCTGCTCTCAATGAGTTAGATAATGCAACGCGGTCTAAAGTTGGACATCATTTTCAGTTCACACAAGTGTCGAATTGTTGATAAGGAGTCCAAGAAAACTATGGCAGTTGGGCTCAAGGAACATGGTTTGTATCGGTTGCTTGATACTGGAGATCCTTTGGAGCATGGGCTAGTTCTGAGGAATTGATCTATCAACACTCTTTGGCATCAACGGTATGGGTATCTAAATATTGCCTATGTCTCTTAGCTAGCTTGAGAGAATTTGGTAGACAACTTACCTAAGATTCCGCAACAAACACATGGTGTTTGTGGAGCTTTCCAAGCAAGGAAGCATCATCTTACTCCATTTTCAAATGTAAAGTCTTGGAGAGCATCCAAGGTTCTACAACTAGTTCATGCAAACATTTGTGGACCAATGAATACTGCATCGGTCACTGGTGCCAGGTATTTTCTCCTGTTTGTTGATAAGTTTAGCAGAAAAATGTGGGTGCATTTTCTCAAGGCAAAGTCACAAGTATTTAATAAGTTTCAAAAGTTTAAAGCATTAATTGAAAAAGAGTATGCATGTCAAATCATCACTCTTAGGACAAATAATGGGGGTGAGTTTTGTTCCAACCAGTCCACAGACTTCTGCGCAAAACACAGCATTAGACACCAGCTTACCTCACCCTATGCACCTCAACAAAATGGTATTGTTGAGCGCAGGAATCATACCATCACAAAATGGGCCGCTGTATGTTGGAGAACAAGAATGTAACCAAGAAATTTTGGGCTGAGGCAGTGTATACTGCAGTATACCTTCTTAACCGGTCTCCCACACAGGTCGTTAAGAAGATGACCCCAGAGGAAGCATGGTGTGGGAGGAAACCAAAAATCACCCACTTCAAGGTTTTTGGTTCGATTGCGTATGTTTGGATTCCAGATGCCAAGAGAACCAAGTTGGATTCCAAGAGCCAAAAGTTGATGCTAACGGGATACAATGACAATCACAAAGCCTATCGGTTGATTGATGTGGCTACTGACCGTTTGACATTCAGTAGGGATGTTGTGTTTGATGAGGAAGGTGGACCCTTTTTGCTCCCTTCAACCATCAATAGTCTTGACAATCAGCCTCTGAAGACCAAGGATTTGGGAGCTAAGCCTTCAATAGCTCCGCCTGAAGGGAGGGATTCTGATGCTTCAAACATTGTAGAATATCCCAAACAAGATCCCCTACCAGCAAGGAGGGACTCTAATGATTCTAACATTATGGAATCTCCTAGGTAAGATTTTGTATCAACAGATTTTCCTCAAGATAATCTAGATCAGCATCCAGATGGTATTATTCTAGGCAGCCCAAGTCATGATGATGCTCATTCTAATTTGGAAGCTGATACATCTCCTCCTTGTCCTAAGTTGTGGGTGAAGCTCATTGGTGATGAGCTTGTTGAGGGATGATCGTCTAGAGGCAAGAGCAAAAAGAACACAGTACAATTTGCACTTATGGCCAACTTTCAAAGTGTTTATGAGCCCCAACACTATTCGGAGGCCAAGAGTAAACCTGAATGGGAAAAGGCTAAGGATCCTGAGCATCATAGTCTTTTGAAGAACAACACATGGGTTCTGTTAGATCTTCCGCCAAGGAAGAAACCCATTGGCTACAAATGGGTCTACAAGGTCAAATACAAGGTTGATGGAACATTGGATAAATACAAGGCTCAGTTGGTGGCTAAGTGGTTCTCGCAGAGAGAAGGTATTGATTATGAGGAAACCTTTACTTCCATAGCCAAGATGAGCACCATCCGACTTGCTCTAGCCATGGCAGCACAATTTGGCTGGAAGGTCCACCAGATGGACGTGTAGAGTGCCTTCCTCAATGGAGATTTGGAGGAAGAGGTATACATGATGCAACCTCCTGGTTTTAAGGTTGTAGAACAAGAGCACAAGGTATGCAGATTACTAAAGGCTCTTTATGGCCTAAAGCAAGCACCCAAGGTATGGTACCTGAAGTTTGACAAGTACCAAGTTGCACAGGGGTTTCACAGGAGTCCCTCAGATACAAATTTGTATGTCAAGAACACTAGCAATGATATCATCCTTCTTGTCATCTATGTGGATGATATCATCATTACTGGCAATAGGTTACATTTGATTGAACAGATCAAGTCAAATTTGTGCCAAGCATTTGAGATGATAGACTTGGGTCTACTACACTATTGTCACAATGTAGAAGTTTGGCAAAGAGGTGGCAGTAGCTACATTTCTCAATCGAAGTATGCCAAGAACTTGCTTGAAAAATTCAGGATGGAAGATTGCAAAATCTCATCCACTCCTATGGAAAAGGGGCTGAAACTTTTAGCCAAATCAAACTCCCCAATGGTAAATGAGTCTGCAATTAAGCAACTTGTTGTCAGCGTCATCTATCTTACTGCCACTAGACTTGATCTCAATTTTGTTGTGAGTTACATTTCTTGTTTCATGACTGTCCCTAAGGCAGAACACTGGGTTGCCACAAAGCGAGTATTGCAATATGTCAAAGGGACACTTGACTTTGGCATTCTGTATAGCAAATGCACAGATCCCAGACTATTTGGCTTTACAAACTCAAATTGGGAAGGATCAATTGATGATAGGAAATCCACTTCTGGGTATGTTTTCAATCTTGGTATAGGTGTAGCCACATGAACAAGCAAGAAGCAGCAAGCAATTGCTCTTTTCTCAACCGAAGCAGAGTACCGGGGAATAGTTAAGGCAGCATGTGAGGCAGTATGGCTTCGAAGGATGCTTGTTGACATGCAAATGTCTCAAGCAGGGCCTTCACCCCTATTTTGCGATAATCAAGGGGTTCTCAAACTTGCTAAGAATCTAGTCTTCCATGAGTGAACCAAGCACATTGAGCTTCACTGTCACTTCATTAGACAACTTGTTGAAGATGGATCTGTGATGTTGCAGTATATCCCAACTAAGGGTCAGACTGTGGACATTCTCACCAAGTCTCTCAATGCGGATAAATTTGAAATTTTTTGGGATAAGTTTGGTGTAGTTAGTGGGATGACCATTAAGGGAGGGTATTAAAGTATTAATTGTAATATTTAATGGTCATCTTAGCCTTTAGTTAGTCAGTAGCTTACTTTCAGTTAATTTTGTTTGCTTTCATTAGTAACTTCCTATTATTTACTTTTGTTAGCGACTGTTTCTTTTTAGAAACATCGCCCTGTATTGTATTATTTAACGAGTTTTCCTGTCCTTTGTAAATAATGAATATCGAGTATCAATTATCATTTCACCTACAAGTGTTATTGCCATTTCTCCTTTGTCCTATGTGTAGCTAGACACAAAATCTAGGGACTGAAATGAGTTTTTAGGCAAGCAAAATCCTAAATATCATACAAGTGACAACAGGAAGCATTGACATCCACACATTGCACAAGCATCCAAACTAGAGAGCTCTAGCATCTGGCCCTAGGTTCCTTTCTATTTATTGTTTTCTATTATGGTGTTCATTTCTTAAAATTCTTTATCAAAATTCCTAGGTTAGTCTAAACATTTGATCTCAAAATAGTAGCAAAACACTTTAAAAAACTCATTTTCAAATGATAGATTAAACCTAGGAGCAACATTGGGAGAATCATCTAATTTAAAAAGCTTACAAATTTTCTAAGTTAAGGTTGCACTTTTCCTCGTACATTTTGGTGAATCTGCCACTCTTAAGCATTTTCTTTTCTTTCAAAATCTAAAATAAATAAATAAAATAAACTCTAGAAACACAAAACAACTCACACTCTTGATTGTTGTGTGTTGTTAGGCCTTGTATTTTAACAGTTTCACAACCCAATCATTTTATTCAAACAACATCATTTGTAGGAGTTTAAGAAATGTAAACATGTTTCATTCAAGAATTCGAACAACTCCCATTATTCTAACTTTTCTTTTGAGTCAAAAAGCACAACTCTACAACAATTACCTACATCACCTCCCACAAATTTTCATGATATGGAGGGAGGCTTCAATCACAAAACCGCCCTTAATCTAAGGTGTGTAACTTGGATTGACATCTTGCCGAGTTTCAAAAAACATGCAATGCCAATGATGCTATGTGAGACACTTATGGACCTATTCTAGAGTCCATAAAGACATAGTTATACAATGATCCAAAAGTCATGGATTTCTTGCATGGTATAGCCCTAATAGTCAACATTAATGTTTCTTAATTAGAGGTTGCATGCAAGCAAACCCATGACTCAAATTCTAACATCACACATAACCATTTGTACACATGGCCACTTGTACCCATGTTGCTACCTCTATGATGTTGGATTCAAACCCAATTCATTCATATGCACAAATTCCTCAAACACAACTTTTGTCATTCAACTATCCTAGTGGTCACCTCATCTCTTCACAAGTTCTATCTTGTCCACTCTTTTCACAACCTCCTTCCACTTCTCTCATTATTGCTTACCCTCTATGCACTACTAATCTAGTTATTAATCAATTAATACAAAATGTGGTCAATCTACAACAACTTGCTACACTCTCCACCACTTCACAACCTCTCACTTCCACATATTATTGTCATAGCCCACTCTCTCTTGATATTCTTTGTGCATCCCTTCTTGTGGGGTTTGAGGTGCCCAAGCTCAAAAAGTACAATAGCAAAGGTGACCCGCAATCTCATGATTTTCTCTTTAAAGATTAAATGCTAGAAAATTTATTTCCCTGTTCCTTCAAGGATATGTAGTTAGACTAGTTTTGCTCTTTTCGCAACCCCTCCATTTCTTCTTTTGATCAATTGATTAACCAATTCCTCCAACATTTTCAGGCTAACATTGGCCCCCTTACGTCACCTTCACTAACCTAGTTCATTGTAGACAAGGGGCCTATGGAAAGGTGACTAATTACATTTTTTAATCGCAATCCCTCTTCACAAATACCTCTTGCACTCCCTAATTCCGATGTGCAAAGGGTGTTCATAAGAAACCTTCAACCTATTATTAGGGATAAGATTCCATTGATGATCTTTCATTTGTGTATCTATGTGCAACCTTGTGCGACTATCAACAGACTATCAACTAGTTTGAGGTTTCTTCACTAGCTCCTGTTGTGTCCTAAGGGCCTTCTACATATTATAATATAAAAATTAGAAAGAACAATAACTTCTTTAAGAACGACACTTTAATTGTCGTTAATAACATTGCTACAACATCACCTTCTTCTGCGTCAATGGCATTAGCAACGTAAAGGCAAAAAAATCGTCGCTTCACTCCTCTAAATGAACCATTACATGTTTTGCAACTTCTCACAAACAACATGATCCAACTTCTACCCATTCCCACTCTAGATATGAACAAAATTCTTCCACTTGTGACTTGAAGGCAAGGCCTTTTGTTAGTAGCATAGAGTACCTGGACATGATATTAAAAAAAAAAAATTAAAATGCATTATTTGTAACATAATAGATTCTAATCAAATCCTGGTAGCTAGTGTGAAAAATGACATAAATAAGTCTATTTCTCTACCTAATCAAAACCTCCAAATATACACTAACACGTTCCCAAACCATCCCCCTAATTGTATCAACCATGACATTGACCCCACTTCATCCACCTCCTTTGCTCTCCCCACTATAGTGTTAGATTGTCACTCTTTTTTTCCCATTCTATCATTTGTGGGTGTCTTGGACCTTTATTTAAAACTTTAGTTAAATTGGTTTTTATTAGTTTATATCATGCCTAGAAGTGCTATTGGTATTTTTCCTTCATGCTATGTGTAGCTAAACACATAATTTAGAGATTGATGTGAGTTTTCTAGTAAGCAAAATCATGAAATTTGTACAAATGATGGTGGGCCACATTGACATCCACACACCACACATGCTTCCAAACCAGAGCGCAAGAGCGTCTAGCCCCAAGTTCCTTTATGTTTATTGTTTTCTATTTAACTATTACTTTTCTAAAGTTCTCTGTCAATTAGCAATAAAAAGCAAATTTCCATTTCAACTCTATTGCTTTAGTTTTGTAAATTTCATTTCTTAGTTTAAAGCAAATTCTAGGCTAGTCTAAACATTTGCTCTCAAAATAGTAGCAAAACACTTTTAAAACTTCATTTTCAAACAACAGATTAAACCTAGGAGTAATATTGGGAGAATCATATAATTTAGAAAGCTTACAAACTTTCTAAATTAGGTTACAGTTTTTCTCTATTATAGATAGGTGGAGCTATAGACTAATTTTGCAATCTTATTTAGATAACACAAAGGTTTTGGATGGCTTAGCCATCACTAAAGTGTGTTGGTAGAATTTGTTGCTATCTCAACTAACCTAGGCATGCACTACCACAATTTAAACTCCCTTTTCTAGACTTTCAGAGAGAATTTATTGGGTTGAGCCATGCCTTAGGCATGGTGGCAAAGAAACACTCACACCAATTTTTAATACTAAGACAAAATTTTAGGGGGAAATTAGCAAGAGTTAAACCATTTTATGCATTTAGGTAAAGATTTTCAGTGGCCTAGAAACAAGGAAAATGTGCTAGGCAAAGATAACATTCAATGTTGTCACTTTTTCTAAGGCAAAACCTCAAGCAAAGTTTGGAAATCACATTGCAAGTTCAATATTATTAGGCAAAAGATCTGATGATTTAGGACAATGGAAGATCCCTTCACTTATGCTAAATTTATGCTAAGCAAAGAACTAATGTGGTCTTGCCACCTTTCCATTATTCCTTCAATATTTTTTCTAACATCATTGCTTTTGATCATCATCACCCTACATAAGTGTTATTTGAGGAATAAAGACCATGTCATGACAATTGTGTAAACTAATTGGTAAGACCTTAAATTGACTTACATTAACACATAAATGATGATTAATTGTGATGACAAATAGGGAAAAGGGAAGTACGGACATTGAGTTTCATAGGAGTTCAACATGTCTTGACATCATTTATGTCATGTCCTCGTCAAGGCCTAGGCCCCATTTCAAATAAAGGCAAGAAAAAAGTGTTTTTAAACACAATATTTGAATTTAATTTAAAATAATAATTAAATATTATAATAACAATTATATAATAATAATAATTAAAATAGGTTTGAGCCCACCCATTTGGGAAGGCATGCATATTGATATATATTTTGCAAGTTTCGTTTGTAGAGATCATCACGGTTGGACAGATTGTCTTTAAGATCTCTTGGAGACGAAAACCTCTAAAGGTTCTTTGCAAGGTAGAACGACACCCCTACTTTGTGAGTATGATTACTTTTCTTTCACGCCATGGGAATTCATTTAATGCGATCACTATTTCAGACCTGAAGAGTCCAATTGAATTCACAGTTTGAGGCATTCTAGTGACGAATCATCATAAGGATTGTTTGGTTTAGGCATATGCGGAGGGCACAAAGGAATTGTGATATCCTAGTAGAGCCTTTGGCTCACGCCAGGTTCTGATTTGTCATTGCTTGGAGTCATGCACGTTAGGATGTTTCAGGAAGCCATATTCGAAGGAAACGTCAAGGACGACGCCACTAAAAGGGCACCAATATATCAAAGTTGATCGATCCATCCTTTCACACACCAAGACATTGTTGGTTGATCATTCACGAGTCTCTAGGCATCCACCTTGCATATTAGGCTATTACGACTAAGGACTCGGATTGAGTCATTTGGGCTTCGCATATGGGAAATGGGCTTATGCAAAGAGATTCCAAGTTTCCTAGCGCTCTCATCTGGTGCTTTTGAAGTTATTAATGGTGGTGCGTCAAGTTAATGTTTGCTGTATACTAATATTGTATGAAGCAAATGTCTGACTATGAATTATATATATGCATAATTGTAACAATCATTTCATTTTGTGTAACATTTTATTGCTACTGTTGATGCGTCTAAGTCTGCCCAGTATATTAGATCTGAAAGTATTTTCTGTTGTGTTGAGCTAATCCTATCATCGCATCTATCAACTATCGTAATTATTGGAAATAAGTTGTGTGTTGGCTAATTTTTTGCTAGTGCTATTGGGTTTTGATCTGAGTGCAAAAGAAAGTCAATTTCAGTTTCATAGTAGAGTGCGGCATCTTACAATGGTATCAGAGCTTGGCATCTTGCCAGCCTATGTACCCTTTCATAAGTGATAGAGATCTGAGGTACCATCTTAGGGAAAAGAAGGCTACCATCAATGACAAAGAAGACGAAGGACAACAGTTTGTCAGGGAATCTAAAAAATTTCAATCCAACATGAGGGAAACCATGGTGGAAATCATCCAACTGTTGAGAGGTTTGAACCAACAATTGGGTCCTGGTAGGGCTATGCCAAATGGAGCTAAGGGCAGCAGTTCAAGTATGATGAAACTGGTAGCCTCTGTAAAGACTTTCAGAGCAAAATTTTTGGACAAAAAGGCAAAAAATGTTTCAGAAGTGCCACCTAAGCAAGAAGATGATATTGCTAGACTACACAATGAATACGATGCTCTAAGTGTCACCATTTGCACAAATAGGATTTTCACAGAGATTCATGACATGAAAAAAAGGAAGGGGCATAGGAGAAGGTATGAAGATAGGAAAGGTATCTAGCATCACTTGGGTAAGATCAACATTCCAATTTTTGATGGATCGGGGAGTTCCTCAACAAGGGCTTGGTTGCAAAAATTAGACACATATTTCTCCTAGAATCCAATGTATGAAGAGGAAGCCATCAAATTTGCCACCTTGCATCTTGAGGGTTTGGCCCATGAGTGATGGTATCATGGCATGGTAACACAAGGGCATGACTCCATCACAACACTAGAAGATTTCAATCAGAGGTTGACAGAGAGATTTGATAGGAAAGATCCAAAAATCCATTTTCGAGAATTAGCATAGCTAAGGCAAGAGGGTAAAATGAAGAATTATGTTGTTGAGTTTGAGAGACTTGCAGTGATGGTTTTGGATGTGACGGCAAGACAAATCAGTTCTTTTTGTTTAAGGCCTATCGGAACCCCTCAAAGGATTGGTGAAGACATTTGATCCTAGCTCACTACAAGATGCCATTAGGAGAGCCTTGAACTCAGAAGATTCGGCAGCTAAGGACAAATCATACTCCAACAAGGCACCTCCCATTATGGCCAAGAAGTTTCTTCAAAGAGATATTCCCCCACCAAGGACAGTACCACCCAAACCCAACCAATCAAACATATCTAAGAATGAGCTCTCAAGGAGGAAGTTATGTTTCAATTGTAGGGAGACATGGCAACCAGGTCATCATTGTTTGGCGAAGGGCCATATACACTACATTGAGGTAGTTTCCAATGAAGATTTTGAGGATGAAGTTGTTGATCCAATGTTAGCTATATGATTGAAGATGAGCACGAATCTAAAGAGGATAGGCATCCAAGGAGAACACTTGCAGTGTTATCAAGGGCACCAAGGTATCATTCATTTCGGGTCAAAGGAGTTTTACAAGGGCAATGAGTGACTGTTTTGATTGACAGTGGGGCTACCCACAATTTTATTGATGAGAGGTTGGTGGCTAAGTTGGAATTGAAGACTGAAGACTTTGAAGGATTTAATGTCACAGTGGCTGATGGCTACACTCTACCCTGCAACCGAAGGATTCAACAGTTGAATTTGATTCTTGGTGGTCATAAGATAAGGGATGACTTCTATGTGATTGGCATAGGTGACACATAGGTGGTTCTAGGAGTGCAATGGCTGCACTCACTTGGAGAATACACACAAAATTATCAAACTATGGAGCTGAAGTTCAAATCTAAACAGTCCTTTGTGGCCTTTCTAATGGAGGTCCTATGGTGCTGTCAACCAAGCGTATGGAGAGGGCTTTGTGTAGAGACTAGGTGGTCTAGGCAACTGAATGCTTGATTACCGATACAGGGCCTTCCAAGGAGGGAAAATCTTTTCATGTGGACATTCAACCCATCTTGGAGAACCCTAGTAAGGGTTTTGACGATATACCTCATGGTTTACCTCCAAAAGAGGGTTTCCAGCATGTGATTGAGCTTGAAGAAGGGTCAAAACCAGTCATCACTAACCCCTACCGTCATCCACGGGCATATAAGGAGGAGATTGAGAAGACAATTAAGGAGCTACTCAACATTGGGCACATACATCCAAGTTCCATCCCTTTTACATCATCAGTGGTGTTGGTCAAGAAGAAAGATGGGACACTAAGGATGTGTATAGACTATCGAGCACTCAACAAGAAGGCAATCAAGAACCGCTACCCAATTCCCAAGATCGATGAATTGTTAGATGAGCTCCATGGTGCGATATACTTCTCCAAAATTGATTTGTGTTCGGGGTACCACCAGATAAGGATGAGGGATTTCATGTGCACAAGACAACTTTCAGGTGCCATGACGGACATTATGAGTTTTTGGTCATACCTTTTGGGTTGACCAATGCCCTTGCTACCTTTCAATCATGCATGAATTAGGTATTCGTTGTTCAATTGAGGAAATTCGTATTAGTTTTCTTTGGTGACATCTTGATCTACAGTAGGACATGGGAGGATCGTTTGCAACATATAGACGAGGTACTTAGCATTCTTGAGCAGCATTCATTCTACGCTAAGGTGTCCAAATGTGAATTTGGGATGACTAAAATCTTGTTCTTGGGGCATAAGATTAGTGCTCAAGGGGTGAGTGTTGATGAAGACAAGATCAAGGTGATCTAGGATTGACCTGAACCAAGGACATTATCGCAATTGAGAGGATTTGTGGGCTTATGCAGCTACTACAGGAGGTTTGTGAAAGGGTTCTCACAACTTGCAGCTCCATTGACCAATTTGATGAAGAAAGGGGCATTCTCATGGAGCCCTACAATGCAACAAGATTTTGATAAGCTAAAGGAGGTAATGAGTTCATGCCCTATTTTGGCTATACCAGATTTCTCACTTTCCTTTGTACTTGAGTGCGATGCTTCAGGAGAGGGCATTGGGGTAGTTTTGATGCAAAATAGAACTCCTATAGCATATGAGAGTAGGAAGCTCAAGGATTCAAACAGGCTTCTCTATTTATGACAAGGAGATGCTAGCTATCATGCATGCTCTTGCCAAATTCAGACAATACTTGGTGTGTGGGAGGTTTGTAGTCAAAACAAATCATAACAACCTTAGATTCTTCCTCAATCAGCGTGATTTGAATGATAGGCAACAAAAATGGGTAAGCAAACTTCAAGCCTATGATTTTGATATTGAGTGTGTGAAGGGAAAAAACAATGTGGTGGCTAATGTACTCTCTAGGGAGCCTTATTTATGTTCTATTTTTGATATATCTGCTAATTGGAAGGCTGTCGTAATGGTTGAATATGCCAAGGATTCCTTTGCTACTGACATTTTAGATGGGAAGTTGCTTGATGATAGATACAAGGTGGTTGAAGATCTCATACTTTACAAAGATCCTGTGTATCTTGTGCCAAAATCTAAGGTAAAAGAGAAAATTATGATAGCATGTCATGACACGCCTCTTGCTAGTCACTCGGGGTTCTACAAGACATACAAGCAAATAAGAGAGCATTTCTCATGGAAAGGACTAAAGAATGTTGTATTGCAGCATGTTAGGGAGTGTTTGGTGTGCCAACAAAACAAGATCGAGCATGTCTTTCCAGCTGGGTTGTTGCAGCCTTTACCCATCCAAAATCAGAAATGGGAAAGCATCTCCATGGATTTCATTACAAGGATGCCAAAGGTGCAAGGTAAGGACTGTATTTATGTGGTGTTGATAGGCTTACAAAGTATGCTCATTTCCATGTCATTCCTTCGGACTATAAGGATCCAAAAGTTGTTGATTTGTTTTTTAGAGAGATATTTAAGCTTCATGGGCTGCCCAAGAACATTGTAAGTGACAGGGACAACAGGTTCATCAGCTTGTTTTGGCAAGATCTCTTTCTATTGACTCACACGGAATTGACCCCAAGCACTAGCTACCATCCACAAACAGATGGGCAAGCGGAAATCGTGAATAAGTGGATTGAAAGCTGCCTAAGGAATTATGTTACAGGGCAGCAAACAACTTGGACCAAGTGGCTACATTTGGGGGAGCTTTGCTACGACAACACGCATCACATGTCTATAGGTATGTCACCTTTCAAGGCTCTCTATGGTTATGATGCTACTTCATTGTTGGATTTAGTCCTTGCTGATAGTAGGGTCCCTAGAGCAAGGGATGTGACGCAACAAAGTATCGATATCTTGAATGCCCTCAAGGAGAATCTATAGCGTATTCAAAATCAACAAAAGATGTATGCAGATCGGCACAAAACCGAGAGAGTTTTTTGAGGTTGGCGATATGGTCTACTTAGGTTGCAGCCATATAGGCAATCTTCCCTCAAGGGAAGTGGTGCAGAAAAGCTAAAACCAAAGTTTTATGGGCCCTATCGAATTGTAAGGAAGATTGGAGAGGTTGCATACGAACTGGAATTTCCCAAGGACAGCAAAATTCACAACATTTTTCAGTGTCATGCCTCAAAAAGGCAATTGGACAGTATATCACGCCTTCAATTGAGCTTCCCCCTCTTGATGATGAAGGCAAGTTGATACTTGAACCCGAAATAGTCCTAGATGTGAGGGAGAAAAGGCTAAGGAACAAGGTAATTTCGGAGTACTTGGCAAAATGGAAGAACCTACCCATCAAAGATGCAACGTGGGAAGGTGTGGAGATCTTTGAGTATACGAATCTGAGGTTGCTTGAGGGCAAGCAACATTTGGGCGGGGAAGACTATCATGTCCTCGTCAAGGCGTAAGCCCCATTTCAAATAAAGACGGGAAAAATAGTGTTTTTAAACACTACATTTGAATTTAATTTAAAATAATAATTAAATATTATAATAATAATAATTAAAATAGGACTAAGCCGATCCATTTGGGAAGGAATGCATATTGATATATATTGATATTGAGATCATCACGATTGGACAAATTGTCTATTGGATCTCTTGGAGATGAAAACCTTCAAAGGTTCTTTGCAAGGTAGGACAACACACCTGCTTTGCGACTGTGATACTTTTCTTTCACGCCATGGGAATTCATCTAATGCGATCGTCATTTCAAGCCTAAAGAGTCCAATTGAATTCACAATTTGAGGCGTTCTAGTGGCAAATCATCATAAGGATTGTTCACTTTAGGCATACGTGAAGGGCACAAAGGAATTGCAATATCCTAACGAAGCCTTTGGCTCGTGCTAGGTTTTGATCTTTCATCGCATGAAGGAGTCACACACCTTCAGGAGTTTCAAGCAGCCATATTCGAAGGAAATGTCAGGGATGACACCACTGAAAGGGCACCAATATATCAAAGTTGGTTGATCCGTCCTTTCACACACCAAGACATTGTTGGTTGATCATTCGTGAGTCTTCGGGCATCCACCTTGCATATCAGGCTATCACGACTAAGGACTCGAACTGAGTCGTTTGGGCTTTGTGTGTGGGAAACGGGCTTATGCGACGAGATTCCAGGTTTCCCGGTGCTCTCATTTGGTGCTTTTGCGGTTATTAATGTTGGTGTGTCAAGTTAATGTTTACAGTATACTGGTATTGTATGAAGCAAATGCCTAGCTATGAATTATAAATATGCATACTTGTAACAGTTGTTTCATTTTGTGCAACATTTTATTGCTACTATTGATGCGTCTAAGTCTTCCCAGTATATTAGATCTGAAAGTATTTTTTGTTGTGTTGAGCTAATCCTGTCATCACATCTATCAACTATCGCAATTATTGGAAATAAATTGTGTGTGTTGGCTACTTTTTTTGCTAGTGCTATTGGGTTCTAATCTAAGGTGCAAAAGAAAGTCAATTTTTGTTTCATAGCAGAGTGTGGCATCATCTTACAATTCACTAGTCTCACACCTGCTTTGCCTCTTGCAACAATGAAAACCTTGACCTTCCAATGTAAATCCACCAAACAAGGAATGAAAATGAAGTTTGTTGAAAGAGCCAACCCAAGAAACCATGTGATTACTACAATTATAGACCTCATCCACCTTTCCATGGTGCCTAGGAAGTGAAAAGGATGTCCAATGAATTGATTCAAGATTTGAAACCATTCATCTTCCAATCTTTGCCCATGACATTGTGAATTCACATGTTAATCAATATTTTGTTTACCACTTCATAATGAGTTTGTCAAGTCAAACAAAGCATTTACTAAGGTGAACAAGAATTTGCAACAACATTTGACATGTTCACCCCCTATGTAAGTGGTGAACTTGCCACTTGATCTTCTATATAGGGCTAATATCAACAATCTGAATTGAAGGCAACAAAGATGTTTCAACCACCCCTAGCACCCTCAAATCCACTTTGGTAGTTGCTATACATCACATATGACCCATTTTGGCCAAGGAAATCTTTCAAGTGCAATTTTTGAGAAGTGAACTATAACTAACCCTACTAGTCTAGCATACTTGACTCAACCTTTTGGAGAGAAATTTTTATAGAGCATTGATTCCTTTTTATATAGCATTTCACTGAATTTTGAAACCTTTGTCTTTTGAATCATTGCACTAGTTCTCTTTCTAACCATTTGGGTAGAAGATCCATTCTTTCTAGGTTCATGGAAAAAAGAATAGCAACCCCTAAAGATCAAGACTTTGTTTGGAACAATGGTCCTTAGTTTTTTGGTAGGGTTGGTGTTTTCATGTGTTCATTGAAGCTTTTTTTCAATCTAAAGGATGTCATATTTTCCAAAGTTTTAATTTGGATTCGTATTTATAATCTTCTCCAACTTAGGAAAGATATTAGAATGGTTTTGCCAAGGTCCATGGATTGGAGGACATTTCCAAACCTCATTTCCACTCCAATCATATTTTGTTTGGGTATGACCGTTGGACTAAATATATTAACTATGCAGGGCTACCTTTTAGATGTTTTCATGTAATCAACGTAGGAATAAGCAAGCAGAGTGTCACTTTTCCAAGGTTCTAGGACTTAAGGCAGCTCTATAATAGAAATGAGCTCCTAAACTAGGCAAGCTTGAATTAGAATTTGTGTTGAGGAATCATGGCTGCTCAAGAAAAGGATTCAAATTTTTCTCCTCTTTTCTTTCAAGGGAATGCAGGGAGGTCTCAACTATGAGAGATCATAATTTTATAGTTTATTCAAGGAGAGGGATTGATGGTGAGCTAAATCCATTCTTTGATGCTGATGTTGAGGGTTTTGAGCTTTTGGAATTTAAGAAAGTTGAGAAATATGATATGTTTTCTAATGAAATCCTAAACATTTCACAAACTGAAAGTCTTAAGACACAAGTGAATGCTTATAAATTAAGCATTGGGATATAACCAGGCTAATTATGGATCAGCAGTCCCATTAAACATTTGTTATAGACAACAAGCAAGTAGGAGCAGATGTAGCAGGCACTTGAGCATTTTAGTTTTTGGAATCTTTACATACAGTTGTGCTACAAAGATATAGAATCAGTTATAACATTGTTATTTTGTACATAAAAAGGAGGAGAAACAGAAATAGAAGAGGAGGTATACTAGGATAGATGATCTAGCAAAGATAGAAGAGAGGCTGTCAGTCAGAAGGGTATTAAATGTATACATGAATAATGTGGAATGGAAGCTGCAATAACGGGAAGAAAAAGAACACAGTAGGCATTTATCCAGAGGAAAATGTTGAGAGCATTGATGGCACAAAAGTTAAGAAGGCAATGTGATGCTGGATGGAGACAGTAACCTTTATATTCTCCATGGATTTGTGAATGGGGTATGCATTTCATAAAGTTCAGGGTTTACTACGTTTTATAGCCTTTAAATTAATTTTGTTTATGCTGCACAAAACATACTATGGTGCTTGTGAATTTGATGTACTTGTTTATTGGCCTAACTCTATTTACAGATCTAGAAAAGCATGCTCTGTGCTCATTCAGTTTCTACTTATGTTGCTCCTATAGTTTTTCACTGTCAGCAGATATGAATAGAGATGGACTTGCTCATCCTCCTTGCAAAGAGATATTTATGTTCTTCTCTATGTAACATTCATCAATATAATATAAATGTCTTCATTTCATATTAAAATAATTTTGTATGAGATAAATCTACACTAACCATCGCTTCATGTCCATGGCAATTAGATACTCCTACATAAAAAATTCTTGTTCAAGAGCCATAAATGGGAAACAAAGTGAATACAGTTGATCCTTGCATGTATAGATGCATTATAGAAAGAAGAGAGATTACATAACAATAATCAGTTATACTCCAGAAAGGCTAGAGAAATCGTGGTTTGCAACAGCACTGAGGCATTCTACAAAGCCTTTGATTTCTTTTTCTGCTTGTTAGTTTTATTTATGGTGGCAATTATGTGGCAAACCATACATGGGCCTCTCAGTTGATATTTTCTAAAGATTGAAAGTGAGAGACAATGAATACACTTAAGATTAGATAATTGTTCTGCTTACATTATCATTCAAGTTCTCTAGGAGTTTGGAATGGGCTATTCAAATGAATGTAAAGACAAGAAGCAATTTGTGATATAGGCTCTAGAGAGCTATTGATTGCAGATGAATATATTCACAATTCAACATTGAACCAAATAATGAGTACATTGACGCATTTGTGTTTGCTAAATCAATTTCTATAGTGCTGTTCAAGTAAAAACAAGTATTTTGTAATGAAGCAATTATAAACCCATGCAAATATTGTGGAAGGCTAATGATTCAAAACATTCCCATTACAAAAGAATGCAAAGTATTCAGTGTTATCAATGAGGAGGATATGATAGCTTATTCTACATTTAGAGATTTACTAAATAAAACTCAAAAACATTTTCAATGAAAAGAAAGTGCAAATTTTTACATATTCTTGTGTTAACAAGCACCATAGAAACTGAGTCTTGTACCAATCAATAATATACTTGTTTCTTTATTTTCTATTGTTTTAGTTAAAGCTTCTTAAAAGTGGTAATGCACAAGATGGTTTATAATGGCAAACTTGGTTTCTTTGCCAAGTGGTGGAATTCTATTGACGGGCATAAGAATAAACAGTATTTGCAAGCAATAGAAAATTGTGAAAGAAATCAAAGTGATTCTTAAAAAAAAATCTGTTAAAAATCTGTTGCAGGGGCCTATAATAGAGAAAATATGTGGGAGTTGTACCTGCGATTCAACACAAAATGATCCTGAGATTCAAAGCCTCTACAAGTAGAAAAAAAATAAGAACAGTAAAAATATTCACATAGATATAAAACTCTACCGCCACTCACAGCTCAACCAAGTAATCAAAACTCCAGATAAGCAGAGAGATAATGAATAACCAAGGCAACTGAAACTGCATAGAATACACTTTGAGGAAGACACAATACAACAACCAATGTCATGAAAAACTTCAGTACAACCTTTTTGACCTATAAAACGGTCCATCAAAACTACAATTATATACAAAAGCCTGTGGTGTAACGGCCTAGGAATTTGTATGAATAATTAGAGTCTCTAAGGTTAAAGTCCACTAATCAATGATGCAGTTAGGGACTGGCTGCCCAGTAAAGGACAGCCAATAACTCTCAAATTCAGAAAATTCAAATTGAAATCCAATAAGAAAACAACAATCAATTACCTTAAGGAAATTCCAACTGGAGGCAAATAACAGCAAAATCACTATCTTTATTAATCCAATTTTAGATTACCCACTTGCCTTCAAGCACATGGTCCAGCAAAAAGGACTCACAATCTTATCCTTTACCTCACACACAAACATTAACAGGCTTTCAGCGTAGCCCACCTAAGAGAATATTGTTGTATTTTTCTATTGCAACCTCTCATGCTATCTATCTTCATCTTCTGTCTAAGGAAGATATTCTACAAATCTCCTCTACACTTTCCCAACCTTCTTAGATACTTACAAAGTCAATTTATCAAGGATTTGTGTTGTGATGGCATAATGTAGGCATGTAACTGCTACAACCTATTGGGATTCATCCTTTTCCTTGTCAAAATTTCAAAGTTTTCCTTCCTGACATCCATACCCTTCATTCCCTATCTCTTCCCTCACATTTGTCGAAGTTTTGGACTTTTCCTTACTAACATGCTTTTCCTTGAAACCCTAACTCTCAATCCTTTGCATTAAGTTACCTTTCTAAGATGGAGCTTCGGCCATCCCTTTACCTAGGTACCTCTTCCTTGGTATCCGCAATCCCCAACTTATAACATTTTCTTAAACTTTTTCGGAGTGGAGATGTGGGAATACTCCTAATTTCGGAGGGGGAGATATAGGAGTACTCCTAATGTGGTAATAAGTATGATGTATCCCTAAACCCCAATCCTCAATACTTTTCACTATGTTCCTTTTTGGACTCGTTGGTTCAAACCTACCCCAGTTTGCATGGCTAAAGGGTGAATTCCTTGGTATTTTTGGTCCCTGGCTACTAATAAATTCCTTCATATATCCTTTTGTAGTCGAGGATGTGGAGATACCCTTGTCCTTTTGCTTTGATCATAATATATGTGAAATTCCTAATCCCTAATAATAGTAAGAGTTATGAGGTATCCCCGACCCTTGACCCCAAAAACTCCAAAGCTCTCAGCTTTTGCATTGTTCATTCCCACCTACCTCCCCGCATGACCCAAAACCCCATTAATGATCTAATAAATCCCTACAACTACCCAATTAGATTCTCTTGCCCAAAGATCATTGTTTATTCCAAGGGCATGGATTCTAAGGGATTTCTAATCATAAAATATGAAGGTGCCCATGCTGCAATTAATACAAAAATTGAAGTTTCATGTCTTGATAATCTTCACGCCATCTCCTAATTGCCATTATATCAAATTTCACGAGCTCTTCTCCACCTTGTACATTCAAACCAATGGACGCCATTAATGCTCAAAATGATGGCAATCATGAAGGGAAGGATTTTCCTCACACCTCCAGGTACCTCAACATCCCAAAGGGGCAATTTCTGCATGATGACGTCATAGGCATAGGCAAACCATAACAAACGACCGTGGATCTTGTCCCCAGGCTATTCAAGTGCACTTAATGATATATATTGCCAAAGTCTTCATTTTCAAGGGTTGGTCATTTTGCTTTCATAGATCAAAAATGCAAAGAGTGTTCAAGGGTTTCAAATTTGCTAGTTCATTCACCACCTAGACAATGCACTCCAAAAGTTGCGAAGAGGTGCGATAGGTTTCTCCTTGTTTGACGTTTCTCTCACCAGATTTTCTATGTGATCATAACATGAATTTGATAAGTGTCATAGCATTTTAATTCATCACAAGTTATTTGTAATGGTCTCTTTCTTGTTGCATATGAATGTTTGAGTTTGGAGAAGGATTATTAAGTAGATTTGGTTGTTCAATATCATACCTCTATTATTATTTCTTGTTTGTTGTTTTTGCTGGTTGAATGTGACTCTATAACCCAAATAAGGCATTGGTCTTAAAAACCTTGACTCATTAAAATCAACAAAATCATTTACCAATAGTGTATGTTTAGGAAGTAGGTTCATATACATTTCATGATTCAATGTTATACCCAAGGAAATATCTTCAACGAGGCTTAGTAATTTTGTATTTTGGTGAATCATGATTTGCATGTCAATATCAGCTCAATAGAGGTCATAATAGTAGGCTGGTCTTTGATCTAGTGATAGAATTTGGTGTGAAAGAATACATTTGAATACTACTACAATTAACTTATAGTATAATATCTTCAATTATAGTTAAATATTTTTCAAAATTACTTCTAAGAACACCCTCCTTGATCCAACTAAGCCCGAAGTGAAGGAGAGTTTATCCACTCTCAATTGGCCTATTATCCCCCACCCTTTGTTGATGAGCATGTTTGTTTACCTTCAAGAATGATATCTCCTTAGCCTTGAGTTGGACAAATCCCGCTATAAGTTTGAGCAATGATTTTGGGACCCAACACAACCCAAGTAATTGTTGGAAATATTATTGTCATTGATGTCAAAGGTGAGATGAGAGGAGGATCTGTAATATCCTAGGGTTTTTCCTTTTTTGCTATAACCAGTTCTCAAGGAATGTTAATAAGATTAAATCTTCACATTGCAGTTCACAGTGACAATCACATCATAATTTTTTGTTTGCTTCAGTTTCACAAATAATCCAATTTGAAATTTCAGACTCAGAGTAACACATAGCTGATAACATTATTCAATAGATAATTGATTTAGATTTGAATGATAACAAAGATTCAAGACCTAGTATGAAATCTCTAAGAGTTTATTGTTTAGGAGGATATTATGAGTTTGAATGTGTATAGTGGTGATTTGGCCTACTAGTTAGCCTCCTAAAACTCCTGCCTATGTGTCCAGGCTTGCAACTAGTTTGGTGTTGGAAGATTGGGTAATCCAAGGAGTTTGCACTTACAAACGTTTGAAATTTCCTTCTTTGTGGCATGAACCCTCAAAGGCCCACAACTTTGGTTGACCGTGATCCTATAGCACCTGGAAACAACTCACATTGGTACCCTCTTGGTGATTTGAGGTGTGAAACCCTCAAATACAAGCGATCCAATGTACAATAACCTTTTGAATTTTGCTCCGCCTAAGATCTGACTGTCATGCTTGGTTGCCTTGGATGAGATCTGATTGTTGAATTCAATTTTGGGCGCATGAGGTTGTTGTTACAGGTTTACTTCAGAATGACTCCTAATTTTGCCATAGATTTGGGTCCCGCACACCCCAATTTGAGCTGCCCGGTCCCTTCGCTGATTTCAATGGCCTAAATTGGTAAGCGCAATACCTGCCACAAGTTAATCACGTCCACTCCAGCTTGGTTGATGACCTGTTCACTCAGCCTAGGGAGTATTTAGGAGATTACAATCAACGTCTACAAATAATAGGATTGAAATTTGCAGTCAAAATATGCTATGAATGACCTAATCAATGAGGTAGGGTTTTCATCCTGACCTGAAGGTGCCTTGATCAAGGGGTTTCATCCCTGTAAGGGTTAACACTAGTAGTAACCAGCGAAAATGCTACCAAATGTATCCTGCCTCCCTTCAACGCCCAATGTAAAACTTATATGTCTCCCAAATGTGGCGTGTGGCCCAAAATTTGTGCCCTAAATTCAAATTTGAAAATTAAACTTATTTATTAGTTTTCTATATATATTAATTTTTATTTATTTATTTATATAATACTTAATAGGGTGGTGCTAAAAAGCACCTTTTTCCAAGTCGATTGTGGCTGACCTAAATAAATAGGGTCATGACAGGATCAAAACGATATTTTTGCCCTAATTTATGTGCTATTTTTTTGGTGCCCACATTGTTGATCGCCCCTCATGGATTTTGGCACTCACATCCTTAAAAAAATTAGGGCCCTTTTGGGGTGGCCGACCAAGCATTGTAGATCACCCCTTTGGGGCAATTAAAAATTAATTTTATTGTGTTTCAAATGATGTCGACTCCCTTAGCATGGTCTCCCAATGTGGAAAGAGTTTTAAATAAAATAAACTTATATTTTATGCACATGAGGCCGACCACTTTTGATGGGTCGCCCCTCTTGGGTGAATGTAATGTCCCCTTTTTGGGATAACCCTAAATCTGCCCTAATTTATCAATTCCAAGTGATTACCTTGGTGTTGGGGATGTTTATAGAACGATTAGGTTCCTGCAAAACAGAGTTAGAGAATATTTACAAGATAATATTAATTAGCATGCATGTAAGGAAATCAAAGAGAACATGGTTAGGGATACAACTACCTGTTGACCTGCAAAGATGTTAGACATTTATAAAATAAGAAATCATTTTATAAGCATATTGAATCTTCTTTGGATTTTCCTAATTCATTCCTCCTTGAGTATGATAGTCTGATAGGGTGCCCAAGAAACCCTAGGCCCAAGAGCACTATGCCCCCCTTGGCCCCATGTGGCCCTTGCCATCCATATGGGGTGGTGTGCCTAGTGTTCTACCATCGTTCCCCTATACCAAAACCATCATTACTCAATCATATTGAGAGGTTGAGGGTGCAACTACAGCAGGGTGTCCTGGATAGTCATTTCCTCTAAGCCTAAGAGCAGTACGCCCCTTGGCCCTTGCCATCCAAATGGGTGGTGTACTTAGAGGGTAACCCACATGCTGTTTCCCCTTCAGTAGGCCCTCAATCTCCCCTATCATGGCTAATTGTTTATGGTCAGAAAATATAAATTTCAGTTCCTAATGTAAGCATAGACCTATGACGTACTATTGATATTATTCCCTAATATAAATATACAGGTTCTGATCTTGGCCATTAAATCAATGACATAATATGGATATTATATATTATGTTTCTTGCATATCAAATATAACACAGATTTATCATTTGTATTTAGTAAATATAGTTATCTCAGATTTATGCATATGTACAAAGTATCATGACTGATAAATACTAGATCTTCCATAATACTATTGTGTATAATTAAAGGCATAACCAGTTCACCTTCAGTTTATATTGTATTTCCTTAATATCATATGAAAGCGTACTACAGAAATAACTGATATATGAATCACATAATACAAATTGACTTATGGAATTGCAGACCTTTATATATACAGAAACAGCAGATTCAAATCATAAACATAACATAAAACATCTTGCCAAAATCGTGATGAACTCACCTCAGCCGCTGCTCCTTGTTTGGTGATCGGATATATATATATATATATATATATATATATTTCTTTTCTATTCGATGCCTTCAACCCTCCCCCCGACCTCTCCTTTATATCTGATGTGGTGGATGTGTCTCTTCATAGAGGCGTCACTTTATTTGATTGAATCGGTGCATACATAGGTTGGCCCTCCTTTTTTAATCGACCCTTAATTAATTTATTAATCGCTAAATTTATTAGTCACTAGTTATAGGTTGGCTGCTGTAGGGCATTTATTTTTGTAAATTGCATATTTCATCATTATTTAAGTCTCATCATGTCTAAAAGAATAATGGCAAAAATTGGTAATTATATTTAAATAGCAATAATAATAATTAGAATTATATTTAAATAGCAATTGCCCGTATTGATATTTAAATTATTGTTTGTATTTTGATACATTTGGGGTATATTTTTAGGGGACATGACAGTGAAGAGGTGCATTTGTGTGGTATAAAAGAAGATGTGTGGGGGAAGAATAATTCAAGCAAATAACAAAATATCCTTCCTATTCAAAGCAGACTTATGAGGAGATCTAAAGATGACTTATGAGCAGATCTAAAGCAGACTTATGAGTAGATTTAAAGCAGAGTTATATCAGATCTTGATGTTGATTTATGGCAGAGTTGTAGCAGACTTTTCAAGGTGATTTATGGCAGATTTGTAGCAAACCTTTCAAGGTGATTTATCGCAGATTTTGGTGCAGGGGCACCATGTTAGTCCATTTTTGTAAATAAGGTCTTATGATAGGTTTTAAGGTCTTTGAGTCTAATGTCATGCAAATAAGGTCATAATAGACCATTTGAGATGTAATAAGTCATCTAGGGGTCGGTTTGTGTTAAGGTTGTCATATTTTGCAAATATGGTTAAAAGTTGCATTACAACATTGCATTATGATGAAGAAACCATGAAGATCATATTAAATATGATAGTGGAGAGTTTTCAAGATTTGGATGAAACTAGGAATGGATTATTTCAAGAAGAGCTATTGTTTTAAAAACATTTTCAGAACTAAGAACTTGCATCCTTCTAATAGAATTGGAGATGGAAAATCAAATTTACCATTTGTTTGATTATCTCTTTACTTCGACTTGGAGTGAGTAGGAAGAGGGGGTGTTTGTCGCTGTTAAGAATGTTCTAATTGACACCATCAAAGAAGCTGATAATCTTCCCGAAAGTGTCCAATCCTTTCTCAAGAATGCTTATGATCGTGAAGAGCAGATTTCTCCCACTGCTGATTTGCTAGTCAAAGAAATTTTCAGTCAATGTGAAGAAAAGTTGAAACCATTTTTTAAGAAGACTGTTGAAAATAAAGAGGAAATTTCTGAAGACTTTCCTTTTGAATTCATTGCAAAGGTTCAAGGGGTATCTACAGATTTGCATTCATCCAAGCATTCTGTAGAAGAATGTAATGTGATAGTGGAAGCTTTGAAGACGAGTGAGGTACTCAAGTTTTCTATAGAGGAGAACAGTGTGTGTGTTAAGAAGTTTCAAGTTGAAGATTCAAAGGAAGAACCTTTGGAAACAAGAGTTGACATAGAGATGCATGAAGAAGTTATAAGTGTAGATCCAAATGTAGGAGAAGTTCGGTTAGCAAAAGGTATGTGTTAAACCAACGAGTTGCTTCTTCACAATTCTGGAGAATGCTGGTTTGAAAATCAAGTTAAGGAGGAGAAGGAGAAAGAGGAAGCTGAAGTCTTTTCCCACTACAAAGTTGATTTGACCGACTCCCTAGAATCATGTGTAAAAGACAACATGGAAGGAGAAGCTTCTAGTAGTTATAAGGCAGATTTCTCTTCACCTGAAATCAAGCTAAGGAAAAAAGCTAAGGAATTGGAAGGCACTATGGATGGAATGATGAAGAGTATTCATCACATGCGAGATAAATTGAGGAGTACAGCTCAAACTATTTTTGAAATCTTTATCCATCAAAGTTGTACTACTTCATCTCAGCCAGTATATGAAGAATGCAGCTCAAGTTTACAGATTGCCGAAAAATGGAATTCAAATTTTGTCAAAACTTGAAAGAATTCATAGGCATGTAGAACAATTGATTTATGATGTGCCTAGGGGAGAAGTTGTATTTTGCACTTCAATTGATGATATGAAGTTCATTAAGTTTGCCTTGGAGGAAATTAAATCTAGTCTTTTGCACATCAATCGTGACAAAGACAATGTAATGAACCAAACCAAATTTTTTTTCCAATTCTTCAATGAACAATTCAACTCAAGCACAACAGTCACCCATTAAGGTTAGCCCAAAACCAAACTCTGCTGGAAAGTAACTCTACGCCAAGAATGTACACACAATTCAAGATGAGATTGGTGTTGACATATGGCACCGAGGGTCGTTAGAAGCAACTGAAGGAAATACAATGCTGAAGGAAAGCTCAACACCAAGTATGTGCTCTCCAAACCCAAGGTGGGTATGGCACGACCATATGGCAGAGGAAGAATTGAAAATAATGCAATGCTGAAAAGTAAACTCAACACCAAGCATGTGCACTCCAAACCCAAGGTGGGTAAGGTGCTACCATATGGCGGAGAATCTATTGATAACAATGCAATGCTAGAAAGTAACTCAACACCAAGGATGTGCACTCAAGACCCAAGATGGGTGAGGTGCTAACATATGGTGAAGAGGATCTAAATGCAGTGCAATGAAGACTGAGCAACGGCCAGTCTCTTCCACAGCCGTGGGAATATGATTTTGCAAATAAGTAAAATAGGCGGCGTGGCCAGCCTCTTCCACCAAAAGTGGGAATACGAAATGTAAGTTGCAAAAATATAAAGAGCTGATCAGTACTACTGATTCAACGTTACAATATGAGGTATAATTTGTAGAAGCAATGAGATATAGATGTTCTATGATCACCAAATGGTTAGAGCATAATCTCCTAACAAGTACTTGACATCCAGCATATGAAATATGGCCAAAATGACTGAAATAACAGGTCTGATATAAATTTACAGCAAACTGAAAACTCAAACCAACAAGTACAAATTTCACCTTTATGCTCATAACTTCACCAATACTTCTCCAAATGATGTCAACCCAAGTGCAAATGAAGCATATGAGAAGGGCGACCAAGTACAAACCAAGAAATAGCTGCAACAACAACTCTATGAATTATCTAAACACTTGCCAGGCAAGATGAAGTGGTACGGCCTCAAGAAGGGCAACTTCTGCAATATAAAATCCAAATCTGCATATTAAAATCTGAAACTTAGCTAGAAGGGGCGCCCAAGGTAGACTTGAACAATGGGCCAATACCCAGAACCAACAAAAATTCAAGCAAGGAGCTAAGATCGAAAATGTGCTTCAGCCAAGCACCACACCAGCATCACCAAAACTGATAAAAACTCTCCAAAATCAACAAATATCAAATGAAGCCATCTTTGTGAAGCTCTATCTGCAACCTCTGAATGAATAAGCAGTCTCAATCCAGCTAGGTATTATCTCTCAAGTAAGAAACTGATATAGGCTAGGAGGTATGCATTCCTTGAAGCAAGGGTTCTGAAATAATTTCAACAGCATTTTGTTATGATAAGCAATGGATGATAAACAAAGAGCCCAACACTCCTATTTATAGCCTTTTGTCTCCAAATTCAATTTTATTTCCCTCTCATTTGGGTGCCCAATTTGTATTTGCATTTCATTTAAATTCCAACCCTTTCCTCCTTGACTTTAGGCGTCCAAAACACATGAGGAATAATACTTTATCAAAATGCAAATATTTCATAACATAGGCGTCCAAGTATATTTAAGTGAAATACTTTATAATTTACAAATATTCCTCCAAACTAGGCATCCATTTTGCCTAAGTTAATATTTCACTTAAAACATTATAATTTTCCAAATAAAGCCTCCAAAATGTTTAATTAATAAACATTATAAAAATCACTTATCTCTCCAAAATCGTCCTCCATGCCTTAGCCAAATATTTTCACTTAAAACATTATTTTCATCAAATATCAAACTTGCCAAAAATAATCACCTCAAATGCTGGAGACCACTGCTCAAGCTGACCTGCCAGAAATAGCCGCTGCACTGAACTGTTGAATTGCTGCTAAAAATAGCACTTCCAAAAATAGAACTTACTAAAAATAGCATACTGCTAAAAATAGTAAGTTGTTCCAAACTCATTTTCTCCACATTTTGAGCAGCCGTCACAACTTACTAAAAATAGTAAGTCCGGAAAAGTTCTTTGATTCCATTGCATGTCACACCACCGTGAAGCACTCTGAAAACCCAGAAGGAATCCAGAATCCAAACTGAAAAGCTCCAACATGCAAGCCTCCAAAAGCAGCCGAGAATGCAAGTCAATATCTTGTCATGCATGTTACCCCATCGCGAAGCTCTCCAAAAACCCGAAAAGCACCACCAGACATGCATTAGAAACTCTCACATGCAAGACCTTAAAACCTCCTCAGAAGTGGAAACCCTAATTCTGCCTCCGACTAGCCTACAGGCATCCGGAAATAGGCTAACAATCCTTGGAAAGTGTAGTGCTAAAAATGGGGACATTACAGACAAAGTGGCCAAAATTGCTGACAAGGCATTGGAGTGGAACGAGCTTACCAAAGCCAAGTTGCAAGAAGTGCATGAGACTCTAATTGAAGCAAAGAATCAGATTTCTGATGTTCAATATTCATGGGAGCAAGAAAACAAAAGAAGAGCAGAGGAGCTTCCGAGAATTCTTGATGAGTTGGATCTCATACGAGAAACATATGATTTGGAATGTTGTCCTGAGAAACCGGAGCATTCAAATTCTCATCCACAAGTTTTTCAGGCTTTTGACAATCTCTTGTATGAAGAAGGTGCTAATAAGGTTTATGTAAATCCTCTTTTTGAAAATGATGAAGGAATTGCTTCAGAGATTACTGAAGGAGGAAATTTCAGTTCATCTTCCAACATTGGAGAGTTGATCTGTGAGTTGCATGAAGCTGAATCTATTGCTGCTCCTAATGCATCTATTCAGCAAGAAATGGTAACACTTGAATCACAAAGACATGAGGACATTATTATTGTTCATCAACAAAGAGTTGATTGGCGTATTGATGAGGATTTTATTCATTGTTTGATGAGGATGCTTGTGAGGTTCTTGTCAGACTTTAGTATATCACCATCATCTCTTAGGGTGATTGATCCCAGAATTGTATTTGATGAAAGATTCATGGTATCTTTCCGACAAATCATGACACAAGATTTTGGATTCAATTTCTTCAACGAACATAGGTTGGTTGATTACTTCTTGGAGTTTCAAGAAGTGTCAATTCAGATGGAACGAGCAAATCAGAGGATTCATGTGAGAGCAGTTCTCCGTTTGAGAAGTGGTTCTTCATTGCTATTAGTTTGGGATCCTGTCATTACTTTACATAAAGGTAATAATGAAAATTCTAAAGGGGATAAACCAACACATTTTACTCAATGTAGTTGTGATCATTTGCTCTTGCGCTGGGAAATGTCTCCAGTTGAAAAATTGTATTTGGGATTCCAAGCATATTTGTGTGAAGATTAGTATGCATAAAAAGGTTTGTTGGAGAGATAAGTTCCAAATTTTTAGTCCTATGATTGCTGCTACCTTCTTTTTCTGTCATTGGTTCATTACTTTTGATCATAAAATGATGATTGGGGAAGAAAATGTGATCAAAAGATGGTTTGTGGTGGCACTAGGACCCTTGTTGAGGGTGTCACCAGCCTTATTCATGAGCAGTCATGTCAATTTTGACGAAAAATTCTTATGTTGTAGCTGGTGCTTGTCTTTTTGGATGCTGATTTTCCAAAAATCAAATCTCAAGATGATTATTTCAGACCTGTTTGGTAGCTAGTTATTTCATTTCCAGGTCTCTCCATCTCCTATTTGGACTGAATTTCTGCCTCAAATGAGCAAGGGAATGATTTAGTATGGTCAAAGTTCAAGTATGGGTTGTTCATTGATGGTTGACAGTGGATTTTTTGGTACCAACTCATACATTACTTTTTGGGACAGCGAGTTATTAGCTGATTTGATTTGTCAAATTGAGGCTCTTGAAGTGAAATATGTGAAGATTTCTTGGAGATTTTTCAGTGATTGTATTGAAATATGAACATAGAAAGAAGCTTAAAAATTAAACATTTTGGCGTTTAAATTCGCACCTCTGGAATGCGTATTTGAAACGGACAGCTATGCACAGATAAACTGCTTTTCAAATTAGGAGGGGAAGCTCCCTCTTGCTGATGGTGTTGAAAGAAAGTAAACTAAAAACTAAGTTGCCTATCTTTTTGATCAGCTAGAGCACAAGGTTTATAAAATACAAACGTCGTAGCTGAGATTTTCTGATTTAAGAACTTCAACTACAACTAACTTAAGAGAAACTAGAAATGAACAAGGTTGATTCTCTGACAAAGTACTTCAATAAACTCTTTTCCAAAAAACATCTACACACTTCAATGTAAGCTAAAATTAAGATCATAAAAGCATAACACAAATAACAGAAATCTGAGACATTATACCAAGGCAAAGGAGGCTCATGACTTTATTTCTCAAACTTCTAGAACAAAGATTATCCTAACACATGCACGGAACAAGAACTTGCAGCTAAAGAGGCTTGCAAACTTGTTCTTACACAAAAGGGGCAGCGATTACAACAACTACTTGTTGGCTAAAAGAGACTCAACAATTCGCTATCATAAACACAAGTGAACTGACACTGAATAATAGCTTGCTGGCTAAAAGAGACTCAGCAATTTGCTATCACAATAACCATTAAAGAAAACTAATGAGCAAAGGCTCTTATTTATAGGCAAGCAGAGGAGTAGGGAACCCTAAAATCTCCTTGCTTTCACAATCTAGGGCTTGCTCAGCAAGCAAGCTTTATTACTAAATCTAGAAAGAAGATAACATCTAACACCTAAGAAAGCAAAAAAAAACGGGAAACACCAACTATTACATTTATCTTCTTTCTCTTCTCAAAGAATGGATAAGAATTATTCCAAGAATAGAAAGAAAGCAGAAAGAAAGCTTCTAGATGAAAACTGCTTTAAATCTCAATCATATCCGCTAAAAAGCAGGAAACTAGGTCCCGATTAGGTGCATTGATACCATCTAAGGCAATATTTTGATTCTCCAAGATCTCCTCGCCCTCTGTGATCAAACTTAGAGAATCCTTCACTTCTTTGGCCGCTTTATGAGTTTTGTTCTTGAAAAACATCGCTGCCCGAAAAGACAACTCACTAATTGATAACTTGGCGGCTCTACAACTTTATGTTTCTGACACCTCTCTTGATTTTCAACAAAGGGTATTGCACAACTCTTTTCCGATACCTTTCCTTTTCCTCATATCACACCTCCTCTCGTTCTTCAGCTGAGATGATGAAGTTTTGACATAGTGCTGATTTGGTCTTAAACTCGAAGGGAGTGTACTCCATATTGAAAACCTTGAAGAATGACTGTAAACTCGCCTATGTTCAGACAAACTTTGAGCAACTTTCTATTTTTAGAATGCTGGTTTTTCAGTCTCAAACGGACAAATTTTTTGGAAATTTTTCTGAGATATGGGTTTTGCTCGAAATTTCGTTGCAATACAACCTAGATCGTCCGTTTTTGAAAATCTTGAATTTTGATTGAAAAAGCAGCAAACCCTAATTTCTTCAATTTTTCACCGAAAAAGCTGGCACCTGGGTTTTGTTCAGAATACAAGTAGAAATGGACCCAATTGATCAGATTTGAAAAACACTGATGGTTGATCGAAAAAGTAGCCAACCTTAGAATTTGAAATTTTCTTGAAAAAGCTGTGATATGGGTTTTCTTCAAAAGACTGTTTTGAGAGGACCCAGATGATCAAAATTTGTTAAACCTGAGGATTTCACTGACGTGCAAACAAAAAAGCAGCTGTTGCAACTTGATAAAAATTTCTCGAAAAATTCTTCAGAAGAATGAGTTGAGTAGACCCAGAAGGCTGAAAATTGAAATCTTTGATCTTCTCCTTCAAAAATTTGATCTTCTAAATGAAAAAGCATGAAAAAGCAAGATCTTATGTTGCTGGTCTGAAAATTATTTATGAAAATCAGCAACCTTGAGCTCTTGAATCTTGAAATAAAACTCAAAGTTGCTGCTCCACTTCTCTTCTTTGGACGCCACGTGCAAAAATGATGAAAACTGAATGGAAGAGATGTCTTAAATAGATTTAGGGCTTGAAATAGCTTTGCTTTCTTTTGTTTTAATCCATGTAAACCCTAAAACCTTCTCATGCATTGAACTTGGACATTCACTTCAACTTGCAATTTTGAAATTTTGGAAAATTGACTAAGTTATGACAAGTTGGGCGCCCTTCTTGGCTAGGGGCGCCCATTTTCTCCAGAGTTAGCCACTTTTTTGAGAATTTTCAACTTTTCTTCCATTTTGACCCCTGGTTTGACCTTGATCACTGGCTTCCAGATTGATCCGATGAACGAGCTGGATGATTCATCGCGTAGCTTGACTGGTTCTGAGAAGATTGTTCTGGAGGCACCTTTGGCGAAAAACTACATTTTGACCTTCAAATTCATGGGAGCCTATTTCCTCCAGGGGCTCCGAACTTTCCCAGTGTTAGCCATTTTTTCATGATTTTCAATTTCTTCCTTTCCCTTTGATCTTCTGATGAAATCTTGATTCTGGGAGCTATGTGAATCCAATTGACTGGTTGACAGGCTCACTGATAGCTCGACTGAAACTGATGAAGTGATCTTAGACGCTTCGTTGACGAATTCGATCGTCTCAGTGCTCAAAACCTTGGGCGCCCATTCTCTCCAGGGGCTGAAATATACCGAACCAATTTTTTTTTGTTTTTTCAATTGCAAATTACAATCAACACACACCCGTTAAGGTTAGCTCGAAACCAAAATGATGCTGAAAGCAACTCTAACCAGAATGTACACCAGGATCCCGATGTGGGCAAGGTGTGAGCATTGGTCAGAGGATCTGAATGCAGAAGCAGAGCTGGAAAGGAACTCTAACCAAGAATGGCGCCAAGTGATGGCGAGCATATGGTCAGAGGGTCTTAAGGAAATGCTGATACAAAGAACTCTAACCAAGAAATGCGTCGGAGAACGACGAGCATGTGGTCAGAGAATCCCTACCATCTAATATGTTGAAAGCAAACTCAACACCAAGTATGTGCTACCCAATCCAGTATGGAAATGAGGCGATCATATGGCGGACATATAAAGAAATACAATGCAGCTTTAGAATGAAAAGTAATCATTACAAAACATGATAAGCAAGATTAGAGAAATGCTGACAGTACTACTGTTCAGCTTACAATATGAAGAGAAATCGCCTACCAAGAGCATAGAATTAGAACAATTTAGCATGCATCAATTAAGAGGATTCTCCTTGCTTGACAAGAATGCCAAGACCATTTACTTCGCTTAAATACCAAACTGAAGATTCTGTTTTAGACAGATCTGCACTTTAAAATGTAAACCAGCAACCTAACACCACACGAAAATGATCATATCTCACTCATTTATAACCCTATTGACGTGAAATCAAATGCAAAGCACCCTTAGAAGGATGGCGACCAAACTTGTACTGAAAAACCCCCACAAAGAACCTTTAATATTTTCTGACACAATTCCCAAGAAAGTACAGATGGTACGGCCCAGCAAGAGGGCGATTTCACTTTAAAAATCCAATTCTTTCTTAAAAAATCTACAACTTAGCAGAGAGGGTCGCCTTTCCTAGACAAGATGAAATATGCAGTACCCAGAACGATATTTTTTGGTATTTTTGATTTATGAATGAAAACTACAATCTGCTGTGTTATCAGCAACTCCAGAAAATAACATGAATGCAAATAACTAATCTCCAAATGAAAGAACAACACTACAATGCAACAATCTCACTACAAATCACTCAAACTACAACTACCTCATCACTAGTCGCTATCTCTCAAGCAAGAAGCAATGCCAAGCTAGGAGGCTTACATTCCTCGAAGCAATCCCACAGCCAATCCGGCAACATAACATTCTTGTAGACAAAAGATACCTCAAAAGAAGAGAAGGAACCTCCTTTATAGAATGAAGAGAAGACTCCGGAGGCTTCTAGAAAGTGCGCCCTAATCCCAAGCTGCTTTTAGGTTTAAACTTTGACACAAACTCTTTCTTCCCAATGGCGTACCTTTCCTTGAGAGATATTAATCACTTCTCTTTTTTTAAATAAAATATAAACTCCTTCAAAAAGGCGTCCATTTTCCCTTAAGCAATTATAAACTTTAGAAATATTAAAATATTTCCTTTATGAGAAAGTACCCCTCAAAGTCCCCTTATTTAAAACAACTATTAAGTTATATCACTAGGCCAAGGGGTATTTTAAAATAAAACATTTTGACTTAAAATAACTTATATCTTCAAAATGAACCCCTTAAGCCAAAAATGAGAATTACCCAATGAACTACCAGAAGAGGAAAGTTGACTGAGCTGATGCTGACTAGACCAATGCTAAAAATAGAATTTACTAAAAATAGTAAATTCCTGAAGATGCTCAGAATGCCAAGAAAAACATACCATTGCGAAGCTCTCTAAAAACCCAGAAAGAATCCGCCATTAAATCAACCAACCTCGAGCAAAAGCATCCTCCAAAACACGAAACCCTAATTTCACCTTCCGAGTAGCCTACGGGTCTCCGGAATAAGCCAACGGTCAACTGGAAAGATCATGCTCGAGAAGGGGACATTACAGGGGGCGCCCAACTTGACCAAACTTAGAAACTATCATTTCTTCATCACTTTCTCTTCTACATACGATCCCGTCAGTTCTGGTGCTTCCGAGCTCGGATTGGCTGATGGTTGGGCTTGTCACGAAGCTGAGAAGATTTTGAAGGGGGTTCTCTGAGAGTTACTTCACCAAAAAGTTAGATTTGGGCCTTCAAAAGCTTTGGCGCCCTTTCTCTCCAGGGGCGCCCAACTCTACCATACTTAGAATATTTTCTTGCATTTTCACCTTGCTTTTGATTTTAAAATTCACTCTCGTCAAACCCTCTGTTCATCCTTTTGCATCTGACGACTGCCATCTTGAATTGATGTGCTAAAGGTCTCGTTGGAAAGTTTGGTCAAATCTGACGAAGTCACGTTAGAGCTTTACTGGCAAAATCATCCGTTTGAGCCCTCAAAATCTTGGGAGCCTTTCTCCTTCAGGGGCCCCCATTTGCTCCAGACTTAGAATATTTTTTAATATTTTCCATCTTCAAATTTGAACCTTCATTCTATACTTTCAGCTTGACCTGGATTTACCGGAGAACAACAAGTCAGATGCTCTGACGAAGACAGCCGTTGTGAAGCTAATTGAATTCTGAAGAGATTGAGCCCAATTGCAAACCCTAATTGTTGGATTTTCCCTTCCAAAAGACTGGGCGCCCCTGGGCACCTGGGGCTCTGAAAACTTCTAGACTTAGAAAATTTTCTGTTACTTTCATGATTTTCACTTCATCTTTTGGTTGAAAACCCTATGTTTGACCTTGAATTTCGGGTGACTGAATGATCCGATGACTGAGCTGCCGGACTCGCCACGGAGCTGAGAGGATTTGAACAACTTTGTCTGGGAGCTCAAACCCTAATTTCACCATTTGCTGCCCTAAAAAGATGGGCGCCTATCTCCTCTTGGGGCGCCCATGTCAAGCAATGTTAGTCAAAATTTTACAGATTTCAGCTTCCTTCTTCATTCAACATGCACGTTCATCATTTGATATTCTTTTCAATGTTTGATCATTGAATGTGACGCCTGGCAATTGACTGACCTCCTTTGATGACCTCGGAGCTCCTAATATGCTTCTGAAAAAGCAAAATAGACCCACTAGGGCAAAACTAATCTTTTTGAGATTCTGACTGCACCAGCCTGATATGGAAGTATTTTGAGTCAATCAAAATCAGTTTGAACCCTACCGGACCAACTTTCTATTTTTAGAAAGTTTTGCCAATATCCGTTTCGAAAGAAACCAGAAAAACCCCAAAAGTTACTATTTTTAGGAAATTTCTAAAAATAGTAGTTTTCCTAAAAAGTAGGGATGAAAAATTGAGATCTAGGTTTTGTAGATTAAAGCTGCTCGAGCAGACCCAGATCGTCAAATTTTGAAAATTTTGCGTTTTAACCCCTCATGCAAGAGACACACCCAAATTTTGACCTTTTTGACAAATTTGACAAGACTTTTACTCATTTCTTCAAAATGTATAAGTGTAACAAAAATTTTAATTTTGGGGTACAACAAAACACAAAATAATACCGTCCTCCACTCTCTTCATTCAAATACATAACATATATATAGGACTTATATTTCCTATATTATAGGAAACGTCCTACAACAACTCGTGACTAACAAAATGCTAAATATATGAGTTGTTAAAACAACTCATAATACAAACAAACATTTACAACTTAATATTTGTTACACATAATTAAACATGTGAACACTAATAACACATTTTTCCAACATTCCCCCCCTTAGTGTGAACATGGTAAGAATTCACACCCTTCATCTGTAGTATGCTCATCCCTATGGCATGTCCAATTGACTCATGACCTTGATCCAAAGAAAGGCTCTCTCCTCCCATGGTTTTAAACAGGCTTACCACAAACCTTGATGTGAACAGGAACCTCCACTCATCTATTCACCTCGTGTGGTTTTTTGGATCCTCCCACAAACCCTTTCAAAATCCATGAGCTGACTTACTCTGGTGCTTTTGTTCGCCACTATGCTTGCACATCAGGGAAGTTACATAGAAATCACCATACATATCACAAATGGGAATGGAACATTGGTTATATTCCCCCCCACAATGTGAAATTCCACTTATTCACACAACAATAAAAGGAAATAAAATGTCACCAAAGCTGATGAGCAGCCCCGTCGTTGGTGACTGATGAGAGGATGCTGATTGTCCTCCTTCCTCCATTGCCTCTAGCCTCCAATGTTGAAGTTATCTAAAGCACATATTCTTCATCACTAGGACATGATAGCTCTGATACTATAAGATATTTTTATAATGGAATCCATAGAGAAATCCCCCTCACCAGCCAAAATGAAGTCGCCTTCCTTCCACAGGCCGATGAATAAATAATAGGAGCTATGCAAATATCACCAACTTGTCGCAGATCAAAATACACCTTGTTTTGATCATCGATCTACAACCGATAACCCAATGGGACTGATGCGAAATCATCACAAATTCCTAGTTGCTGAGCGATGAGTTTAGAGGTTCATCTACTGTATAACTATTCAACAGACAAGTCTTCGTTGATCTCTTTAGAGCATCAGAGCAACCCACAATCAACATGCATGAGGTCTTCCACACCATGTACAGACCAAATTCCTTCTGTGCAACCCACAATTTGTTGTAGTGTCTATCGCAACCTAAATGATCTACAAACTGGGCAATGCCTCTCGCACTCCACCAAAGCAATCGATGGTTATCACAGCCCCGATTTCACAATGCACAAATCGCACCAGGCATAACACTATCACAGTTGAAATATTTGCAAGATACACATCCTACGCTCTATGCTCTTAGCTACATACTCGACAGCCATGTACTGCTACAGTGAATTGCCACACATTAGGCCAATCAAACCATGCACAGGTAACAAAGCCGCCAATATTGATCAAGGAAAGCTCGTAGAGTAAGGCCCAATGAGCCCACAATGTAGTCTACTACGAGATTCAAGACACAAAATCCCAATATTCTCTCCTAGTTATCTAGTTACTAAATAGTAGGCCCAAGAATAACGTTGCCGCTCTGATACCATATTGAAATATGGACAGAGAAAGAAGCTTAAAAATTAAACACAAAAGAATACCGTCCTCCACTCTCTTCATTTGAATACACAACATATATATAGGACTTATATTTCCTATATTATAGGAAACGTCCTACAACAACTCATGACTAACAAAATCCTAAATATATGAATTGTTAAAACAACTCATAATACAAACAAACATTTACAACTTAATATTTGTTACACATAATTAAACATGTGAACACTAATAACACATTTTTCCAACAGATTGTATAACCTTTTGGATTGAGATGGAGTGTGGAGCATGGTTCTTTGTTTGGCATTGGTTTGGTGACTTGTTTAAGAACACTTTTGTTGTTGATCAGAATTATGACAGCAAGGTTTGGAGGTCCTACAAACTGATATGGGACCCAGGCATTGACATGTTTGGTGCATTGTCTTTTGTAGACCGAGACATGTTGCTCCACCTTGGGTATTCAAATGTTTTAATCAGAGTAGCGCAATGGATTAGAGGAATAGTGTTCCTGAGGATGATTTGGAATCCTAGTATCACTTGGGTTTGCTATTCAACAGCTGAAGTTGATGAAGCCAATGTTGGCCTTTTGGAGTTTTCTTCCATGATGTTTCAGTTTAGTTTTAATCAGGAGGCCACTTGTATTGACATCCAACAATGCAATGCTTATATCAGTTGGTGCTATATTTCTCCTAGGTTGATTTGGGACCCAGGGATCATATTCAGTTTCAGTTTGGTTCAGCATAGTGATTTTGGAAAGGCATTAAAATTGCTTGAGGACAAGCAATTTTGGAAAGGGCAGACTGTAATGTCCCCATTTTAGCTATACGCCCTTCAATGACTGATAGCCTATTTCCAGAAGCCCGTAGGCTCGTCAGAGGTAAAATTAGGGTTTCCTATCTTGTTGGGGTTCTAAAGCATTTTTAAAGGTTTGCACATTAGAGTTTCTGATGCATGTCTGGTGGAGTTTTCTGGGTTTTTGGAGAGGTTTGAAATGGTGTGACATGCATCTCCATCTGGCAACATTTTCCAAAACTTGCTATTTTTAGCCAGCACATTGGAGTTTCAAGATTTGGATTGCAGATTCTTTCTGGGTTTTCAGAGAGCTTCGCAATGATATAGCATGCAAAGTGAGTTGAGCAAATTTTCAAAATTTACTATTATTAGTAAGTTCTATTTTTGGCAATTCTCAAGTTGGCAGCAGTTTAACAAGCTTTCTACTTCAAGCAGGGTAGTTGAGTATTTCTGGATTTGGCTTTCTGAGGTGCATTTTGAATAAATCATTTAATTATTATATTGTGGTTTTGACCCCTTGGCCTAGCATAAAGATTTAAAGTTGTTTTAAAACGGGGCCATTGAGGGTGGACGCCACATGAAGTGAAAACATTTAATATTTCTAAGTTTATTATTTCTCTTGGGATTTGGACGCCTCATTTAAGGAGTAATAAATATATTTTAAATGTTTTAATGTCTCCTTGGTGTTTGGACGCCAAAATGAGAAGTGAGAAGAGGATTTTGAAAATTAAAATATTTATTATTTGCTTGGGAGTCCTTTGGAGGGAAAATGATGGAAATTCAACAGTCATTGCAAAATCTATAAAAGGAGGTTTCAGTTCTTCATTTTGGCATCTATTGTTTATGATATCGAAATGTTGTTGGATTGAATTCAGAACCCGGCTAAGGGGAAGCTTAGCAATTTTACACCATTCTTTAGGCCTGAAACTATGGTTCCCTAGATGGTCAATTGGGAGTGTGCTTCATTTAGTAGTGCACATTGAGCATTATTGTTGAGTTTTTTATGAGATTTTCCATTTTTTGTGCTGTTGGTTGTTTCATGGCTGAAAGAGATTTTCAAATACAACTTTTTGTATGATTTTAATTGGCTTATGGGTATTGGCTCCTTTGATTCCTATGCTAAGGGCAACCCTTTTTGCAAAGAATCAGATTTTATCTTGAAGTGTTGAATTTATTAGAGAGGCCGTACCATTCCTAGGGCTGTACCATGCTAGGAAGTGCTTTGGAACTCATGCATAATTAATTTGTGAACTTTGGATGCAATTTCTTGGTTGGGAGTTGGGCGCCTACCTCCTCAAATGCATTTGCATTTTGTTTCAGGTCTTTTGGAGTTTTGATGGTGTTATGAACATTTTGGGTGCTGGTGCAGTTGTTGTTAATGCTTTCTCAGTTTGTTGGTTATTGTTATCAGATTTCTAAAAGTTTAGATTTTGGCTTGTAACTTGATAATTGAGAAGAATAAGTGTTGGAAGAATCATCCTTCAAGTATTTGCATTGATTGTGTCATTGTAACACTTATAAATTGCAGATATATTTCATTGTAAGGCTGCGAATTAGTAGTACTAATCCAATCATTTTCATTGCTGCATTTACTTGTGAATTTTAATGCAAGCACTTTAACCCATGGATGGTTTACCGCTAGTGTGGAGGAAATTAATATTGTATTTACAACTTTCACCCACTGTTCAAGTGGGGAATTCCCACTATTGAGTGGAAGCCCGCTAAGCGGATGAATTGTTAATTTGTAACGCTTTTCCCCCCCACTAAATAAGTGGTAGTGTGGAAAAACCTTATGGCTAGATCATCGCCTACTTGCATTCAATTGTAATTCAATTTTTAGTTGTAGCTTAGTTTCCTCTACCATATGCTATCACCTCACCTTCTAAAGGATGTTGGTGAACATTCTTGGCATGAAGTGCATATTTTAGTTTGCCTCCCTGCTCTGCATCAGATTTATAGCAGACTTTTGAGGAGATTTTATGAAGAAGATTCACATAATAATCATGCTTTGAAGAATCTATATTCAAAAAGACAAAATTGTGTACATTTGGAGGTTGGTGCCTCCCAATAGAAGAGATTGGTATCTCTTGCTAAGTAGGTGCTTAATGGTAGGGATTGGTGTCTCCAATGTGTTGGTGCCTACAAAGATTTGTAAAAGAGAATTTTATTGTTGGTTGGATTTGGACAATAGATCCAAGAAATATTTATCCATGGTTTTCTCCCGAAAGGGTTTCCACATAAATCTTGTGTCTCTTAGTTGGTAGATCTTGTGTGATTGCTATGTTCGTGGTTGTTGTCTATGTTACCGGGTTTTTGTGTTTTGCCCGATGTGCCCACTCCAGGAGTATTTGGGCACGGATACATGTTGGGGAGCGGCTGGGAGCGCCCAGGCACCCCCGAGTTCTTTGTGGGTGGGTGCCTAGGCGCTCCCAGTCGTGCCCGAGCGTGCCCAAATGCTCTTGCGGAGTTTGCACAAACCAAAAAAAGATCATTTTTTAAAGCACTTAAAGTGCCAAAAAAACCTAAAATGCCTTTGAAACATGATTCTATCACTCCTTTATCATTTCATTGCTCTAACAAACAAATTTTTCCCTCCATTTTTCTCATTTTGCAAGTTGCTAGTTTTTTGAAGGAGATTGATCAAGTGCAAAAGGAATTGAGGATAGCTTGCACAAAGAAGATCTAATCACCTAAGGTATGCCTTTTAACTCATTTTTTCAAGTTTTTGATGGATTCTTTCAAGTTTTTGAAGGTCCTTTTCAAATTTTTGAAGATTTTTTCAAGTTTTTGAAGATTTTTTTCAAAACTTTTTTTTTTTCAAAATTTTTTTTAGAAAAGAATAAATAAGATTTGCTATTTGTTTCGATGTGTTTTGGTGTTCATTTTGTAATTTGTTTCAATACTTTATATTTCTTATAACAGCAAAATCAAAGTTCAAATGGCTACAAGTTCAAATTCAATGGGTGTTACTGCTAGTAAAAACCAAAAGTTTAAAATTGATATGGCATGTATTATCCCTTGCAAATTTGCCTTCAAGGAATAACATTAGATTCACTAAAAGTGAAGCAAGATCTTGGTAGCTAAGAGCCTTCTAACACTTTAGGTTTTTCACCTAAAGGGAGAAGGATAGACCAAAATGACAATGCTCACACCTTTGGAAACCACCGTGATATTCCTAGCAATTTCTGACCTTATTTCTCTTATTAAGGCCTCAAGGAATATTGTCAAACACTTGGCAAACAACCCTTTATCTTGCTGTTTCTCTATTTTTCAGTTTGCTTGCTTGTCCTCCAATGATCTTTAATGAGTTTATATGCTTGCAAATTACCACTACAATGTCTAAGCAATGATCTAAGAATGATAATGCAATTCTTTTGTCTTTTAGAATGCATATACATGAATTCTACATGAGAAATATGCACCTACAGCCAAGTAGCATTTTTACAAAAACTTGGCATACAAACTAATATGTTGGAAATGAATGCTAATAAATTGACATTACACCAAACATATTGCATGCAACTTATGACTCCTTCATTGATGTGTCCTTTCCAATACAATGCTAATCACAATAGCCAAGACTCTTGGCTTTACAAATGTGATTCAATACAATGCTATTCTGATTTTCTGAGGACACCTACAGCAGCAAGACTAGATGACTATAATAATAATGCAAAACTACTTCAAAATACAAGAGGAACCTGATATAAGATGTCTTCAATATCAATGATGAGAATGCAGCCCTCTTGGCTTGAATGTCAAACTCCAAACAAGGTGCAATGACCCCTGCAGGTGCCGCCCCTGTTTCAGACCTGTATGCTGATGAAATAATTTATTTGCAGCTCAAGATACCTCCAAACAGCATCTAAATTAAAAGTCTAACCCTCTAGAATGAAGCACTCCCAAGTCCAAGTGAAATCGATGCAAGAAGAAGCCTCTAAGAACAAAATCGTGGCCCTCCAATGGCTGATATGATGACTGTAATGTAATATCAGACTTCTACTTGTTCTTCAATCTGCAAATGCAAAAATACTAATGGACTCCTCAACTGAAAATGCAAGCTACCTCCAACATCCAAATCAACTAATCACAAAAATTGGCCTTTGGCCACCAATTTGATGCAATGAGAAGTCTGAAGCAACTCCTCCAATCTGCTGCAATAATTCAGATGATATTTCACACCCTCAAAATTGCAACCCAATGAGGGTTTTCGTCCCTAAAGGTCCTGCAATGGCTGAAACCCTAGCTGGGTTCTCCACCACCAAAAGTCTTCAATTCAAATAACAATTCCTGGATAATCACAAATGAGCCCCTTATGATCCTTTTATACTTTTCTTGTGAGAGCTCAAACACTTCCCTTGCCCATGTGGGATAAAAGATATATTTTATTTGTATTTAACTGACTTTATAATATAATACTTATTTTAGTCACTTTATTAAATTAATTAAATATAAGGTTACCTTAAAATATTTATTTATTTAATAACCTTACAAATAATTAATTTAATTATTTTCTCCCCTTATTTCTCCCAATCCACTGAATCCAAGAACCCAACAACCACAAGCAACATCAGGCAAAAATGGGGACATTACACAGCATCTCCTTTATGGAATCATACTACGATGGTTGAACAACTTCCAGGAGGTGGGGCATTTGTTTGGATTTGTGATGAGTGTAAAATCCAATTTAAGAGCTCATGTAGTCGAGTGAGAGCTTACTTTTGTGGACAAAGTGGGCAAGGGATTAGAGAATGTGGAGGGCCAACTAAGAAGGGGTTGTCAAAGGAAAAAATTCTAGAATACATTGCTAAACAAGAAGAAGCTGATGCTATGGTTGAAAGAACAAAATTAAGAAACCATCCTTTAGCAAAGAAAAAATCAATTACTTTGCCTGCAAATTCAATAGTGGCCTCTCAACATCCTTTCTTGGAGACACCCTTTGTCCAAGTAGAAGACCCCATTTCTTCCCGCAAAAGAGGACCATTAGATAGGGCATTTCAAAATGAAGCAAGAGACATCGCAGAGGAAAAAATTACACGTTGCATTTATGCCAATGGTCTTCCTTTCAACTTGGTGAGATCACCATATTGGCGTGATATGGTGGAGGCAATCAATACTACACCTTCAGGTTTCAAAGGTCCTGGGCATGAAAAGGTGCGCACCACCTTATTAGTAAAAGAAAAAAATAATGTAGAGACATCACTCAAACCAATTAGGGATTCTTGGGTTGAAACAAGAAAGTCTATTGTTTCCAATGGATGGAAGGATTGCAAAAACCAACCTTTGATAAATGTTATTGCAGTGTCCCCAAAAGGGGCTATGTTTTTTAAGGCAGTTGACTGTGAGGGGCAAATCAAGGATGCATAATTCATTTCAAAAATTCTCATTAAGTCCATAGAGATGGTGGGTCCGGAAAATGTTGTTCAAGTCATTACAGACAATGCAAAAAATTGTAGGGGTAAATATTTTGGTTGAGCAAAGGTATGAACACATTTTTTGGACACCATGCACTATACACTCCCTTAACTTGGCGATGCAAGCCATTGGCACTCAAATAGAATGGGTGAAAGATATATACCAAGAGGCTAAGGAGATCCAAATGTTTGTGACAAACCACCATATGTCACAAAGCATCTTCAAGACTTTCTCAAGATTGGAATTGTTGAAGATAAATTTAATTTAATTATCAATTATGTAATTTATTTTTTAATTTTATGGATTTATATTTTAATGTGTTATTATTATTAACTTATGTTTTACATGATCCTAGGTTGCCGAGACCCGATTTGCATCATACAATCGTTTTGAGACGACTTGTGAAGGTGCAAGATGCATTGGGTGCCATGGTTATTAGCAACCAATGGAGTATTTGGAAAACATCAAGTTCAGAGAGGGCCCAAAAGGTCAAGTCATTGATCCTAGATGATGATTGGTGGGATCGTGTGGCCTATGTCTTGAGATTCACCGAGCCTATCATGAGTATGATTAGGTTTGCTGATACAGATCGACCATGTTTGGGGGAAATCTATGATGGTATTAACTCCATAATAGAATAAATAAAGGTGATAATAGCAGAAAAAGAGAATGACCCCCAAGAAACATTTTTTCATAGAGTTGAAAAAATCATTCAGCACCGTTGGGACCAAATGAACACACCATTGCATCTCCTTGCATATGTATTATCTCTCAAATACTATAGTTCACAGATACTTGCTTTGCTAGGGAGAACTCCACCATATAGAGATAGTGAAGTTGCTAATGGGTACAAGCGAGCATTCAAAAGACTCTTCGTAGATCCAAAAGTGGTGGAAAATGTTAGGAAAGAGTTTGGCTTGTTCATCTCAAGATGGAATCATAGTCTTTGTGATATTCAAAACCAATACAAAGTAGATGCTCGTACATGGTGGTACCTCCATGGGCAAGATTTTATGTTCCTCCAACCTCTTGCAATCAAGATTCTATCACAAGTAATTTTTATTTTTTAATTTTTTTTATTTAACATTTGTATTGTAGACTTTAAGTTTAGTACTACTACTTACCATTCTTTAATTTATTTTGCATTTTTTATTTCTAAGTTATTTTGGTTTTCTCTCCAATTTTAACAGGTTGCAAGTTCTTCTTCGGTTGAACGAAATTGGAGTACATACTCCTATATCCACTCAGTGAAGCGTAACCGGTTGGCTGCAAAAAAAAGTAGAAGACTCGGTTTATGTCCATTCCAACTTGTGTCTTCTATCACATAAGCAAGATGAGTACAAGGATGGTTCAATGAAGAATTGGGACATAGCCCCTGAGTGTGCCAACTTGGATGCATCTATTGCAAAGCTTGCTATAGTCACTATAGATGATGATGATGATGCTGAGACTCTTGCACATGATGCACCTACTACAAGTGGCACTGGCAGTGCATTTGCTTGTGGTTCAAATGATGGCGAACCAAATGATGATGATCTAGATCCTTTTGATGATTGATGAATAATTGTAATGATCTTCATTTGAATCATGACTAGAGAGACATATATGATATTTATTATTAATATATGAGTATGACATATGTATTGGAATTTTGAACTATCAATTGGCATTTATGATTTATCTTTATAGTTTATAGGCTTGTAGTTTATCACTAGCATTGATCAATGATTTTAGATTTAATGATGAATTGATGATTGATGATTGATGAAGTATCATAGACTCAGAGTTCATACTATCAAATGTATTTACAATTTTCTATATTTTTAATCTTCTATATATATACAGCCGTACCCAAATGTACCGTATTTCAAGAAAAAAAAATCGCCGTACTAGCATACCCATATCCCGTACCCGTGCCCGATCCCATACCAAAACCGGCAACTTAGGTTGTTGTTTTAAATAAGTAAAAAATTTATCTTATATTGATTCACCCCCCCTCTCAATATAAGTGTGTGTGTTCATCAATAATATCTAGTTGCCTAGCTACAATAAGAAGATGATAAGCCAACTTCCAATGGTTGTGTTGGAAGTTGTAACGATGCCCTGGAAGATGTAACACTAGATTAGGAATTAACTACTAACTAATGTGCCCATTGCCAGCTATACAATCAATAATCTAAGGAATGTTGTGCCCATGTGTAACTATTTTATGCTAGCCAAGGAAATGGTAGAATTAACGCTCACTTCTAGAGTATGAAACTGCTACCACTCAAAAAGAGGTGAAGAAACCAACACTATCATAAGTCCGCCCCAACTATAGCATCTAGAGGTTAGAAGTTCTACCCATGTGGGCCCCAAAATATATGAAGTAAACGAACCATTGGGATGAGGCTATAAGCAAGTACCTACCTCAATTCCTTTATTTGGAGTGTTAGAAATAAGAACATGTAATATCCCCATTTTCAAGTTCTCTAGCAGTGTAGTTGTCGTTGACTTTCTGAGTTTGTGTCAACATATTCAAAGGGGTAATTTGATGTTACTAGTGAGCTCAGATGGTTTTAAGGAGTCATATGACACTTTCAGATGTTATTTCCAACTTCTAGGTTGGGCTCCAAGATTCTTGGAGAGAGTGTCTATTTTTAGTAAGTCACCCAATCAGATCCGTTTATCATCTTTTATCATCAAGATCACTCCTACACAGTCAAATTTCAATTCCAGTGCTATTCGGCCATTTTTGCTAATTGGGTGTAATATTGAGCTATACTTAATTATTTTCACTAAGGTTGCCTTTTTAGTGAAATACATTCATCGGGCAACTCAACGTTATAGCTTGTTGGAAAGAGGATGTTGATTTTGGTATGTGAACACTTCTATTTCTGGAGGAGCTATTCTTCAGAAGGGTTTGTGAGGATGAAATCCCTTGCAAGCGACATCTCCTACGTTGGTGAAAGATCCAATCTAGGGGATTTGTGGTGACTTTCATTCAAGAATCACATCTAAGCTAAATGTAGTTTTGGAGGGTTTACAGGATTGAAAGTTCGAAGCATTGGTTTGAATAACGAACAGCAAGGTTGTGTCATTATTTCCTGTCAGTTAATTCTTCCTTTTTGCTGGTCAAGCCTTTCTAGGACAGGTCGTACTCCTTGTTGATTGTATTTGCAGACTTGTGTGGCAAAAATAATCACATTGAGATCATTTGCTGAGTGAAAGGAGGACAGGCGCAAAGGTTTTGTGGAAGTCTGGGCAATATTGCAGACATTTCATAGTATTTCCAACCTGTTATAGAGGTCGTACCATCTCCAGCTGGGACATGGGAGCTGCAGCTGTTAGGCGCTAGGGTTTGGAGTTGGTTTGATAACTTCTTGGGAGGCGTTTGGAGTGATCTCTGCTATTCCTATCTACCACGCAGCCCTGGGAGGGTTTCTTGCAATTTGGCATCCATTTCTACAGTACCAGTTTGCATATTTTGTGAACAGCTCAAGCCATTTCATCACTGCATTTTGTGGGTAGGTTGGAAATACATATGTAACGATATTTTATGGACTGGGCTGTTCTTACTTTGGAAAAATATTGTAGATTCAAATCAGGAGTTAAATCTGGAATATTTCAGCTTGGTTATTTTCTGTAATTGGTCAATTTTCTGAGTTTTTAGTTTGTTGCAAGTATTCCTTTTATCTGCACTTTATTTTCCATTCCAAAACCATTGCAAAAAAAAATCAAAACACAAAAAAAAGAAACAAGGCAAATAGAGCATCATTTTACAAAACACTCCTACAACCACCATGATCCACGACCTGCAGTTGGTGGCGACCCAATAAGGAATAAATGTCCAACAAACTCAAACTGAGGCATACAAAAAGAAATTAGAAAAAAAATTCAATCAACAATATTTTTGGGTTTGCAAGCTCACCTATGGACTTGAATGCCCTTGCATCAATAAAGTTTCCCTTACCAAAGAGAATGTGTCACCAAGGTTGTGAATTATTACAATATGGGTACCCATATCACACTTGATAGCCCCCAACAATAAGGCTTCCCACACTCTTAGTACCATACCTCAAGAAAAAAGTAATCTCATCCATCATAGAAGAGTAAGTCTATCCCCAATTTCAATGCCAAACCCTAAACAAAAATAGTCATATCCCCCATACAACAATAAGATAGCCCATAATCTCAGTGTCATGCCCTAAACAAAAAGTAGTCATTGCTACAATAGTAATGCTACCTATGATCTCATTGCTGGACCTTGAGCAAAATTGTCTCATCGATACACAACAATAAGGCTACCAATAATCTCAGTGTCTTAAATTAAGAAAAAGGTTATCTTGTATCACATACAAAAATAAGTTTGTCCATGATCTCAATGTCAGACCTTAAGTTAAAACTAGTCTTATCACCCACACCACAATAAAGCAACCCACAAGCTTAGTGCCAAACCTTGGGAGAAAAGTAGTCTTATCTATATCACCCACACAACAATAAGGCATCCAACAATCTCAATGTTAGACGCTATGAAAAAATTAGTCTCATCTACTACACAACAATAAGGCATCCCAAAAGCTCAACACTAGAACCTAACCTAAAAGTAGTCTTAATCCCATGCAACAAAATTGAAGCCCACAATAGTAATTTCATCCCTACACAACAAAATTTAAGCCTAGAACAATAATCCCATCCCCACACAACAATCATAGTGTCGAACCCTATGCAAAATCTAGTCTCATTCCCCACATAACAATAAGGCTGCCCAAAACTTTAGTGTTTATCCATAAGCATAAAATAGTCTCAGCCCATACACAATAATAAGGTAGCTTATGATCTCAATGTTGAGTAATAGAAATTTAGCCTTAAGCCCCATTAAACATTAAGGCTGCCCAATATTTCAATGTTGGTCCCTAAGCAAAAAGTATGACCCCCACCCCCACACAACAATAAGGTGGTACACAATCTTATTACAAAGCCCTAAGCAAAAAGTAGTTCATCCCCACATAGAAAAAGTTTATTTTAATCTTAGAGCCAAACCCCAAGAGAAAACTAATCTCATCCCCGCAAGACAATAAGGCCACACACAATCTAATTGCAAGGCTAAAAAGTAACAATATATCTGTCCACAATTTTGGTGTTCGCCCTAAACAAAAAGTAGTCATACCCTACCTATCATAAAGGGGACCCACAATTTCAATGCCAAACCCTCAACAAAAGAAAACTCTATCAACAAACAAATACAAAACATGATAACATATCAATTTTCCTCAAAACAAGAGGAAACATTCAAAACCCTAAGTTTATAATATTAAAAATCTCCAAGTAAAGCATATATTGATCCTTTTATGTGAGAAATTTGGATCTTGTGCAAGACCCACAGATAAAAAACTTTGCCCCCCAATTTCTAAAAATTGCCTTCAACTTAACCAGCAAACCTTTTCTAAATAAATAAGCATATAAATTAACTAAACCAAGAAAAGGGCAGCAAATCATTAACAAGAAAAGCACAAAGAAGCTCACATCTTCTAAATTGCAATTTTTGTTTCAAAAGAAGGATTGAAATTAAGTTTTAAATATTGTATAACAAAAAACAAGCACCTAGAAACAAAGCCACTAAAGACATTTGATGATGACTCCAAGCTTGATGCATTGACATCAACTCAAAAGGAAAAACAATATTCATAGTCAAGCTTTACACAAATTAAAAGCACATCAATCAAAGATAATATTTTAACATTTTATATAGCTTTGAGGTTAAATTATATTACAAATTTGTGAAATGCATTTGATAGAAATCTTCTCAATCATTACAAATCAACAATCTATAGTTTTTCCTTTTAAAGCTACTAAATAATGTTGTTCTTGCAAGGAAGAAATGATGAAGAACGTAGTCATAGTGTGGTGGTTTCCATATCTAGGTATGGTGAATGCTAAGTGTCCATCAAATTTGACTCAAACCTCTCTTTGTAAAGCATCCGAATGAAATTAACATACAATGAAATTTGGATTCTTGATTTAATGGTATTGAGGTGCAAGACAAGGTAGGGGCTAGAAACAAAATTAATTTGAAATTTTGAAAATTATATAAACGGCCCTTTTTGTTTGAAAATATTCCACACATTTATAACTATCAATCACACTTACTATGCAATGGACACATTGATAGGAATTTGCAATGAGCACACGGTGTAAATAGACACATGAGCTTTGTTGAAATTTGGTAACAAAAAGCAAGTTACAAAGTTTAGTTAGGAACGGCTTGGAGCACATTGTTGTTTGAAATGGCTAGCAATAAGAGGTGATCACGTTTAGATAATCCTACCCCTTCTTCCTAAGGGACACATATGAATTGTCTTGCATGCATGCATACCCTTGGTAGCTAAAGACTAGGGAGATGTGCAGATGTACCAAGTGCATCTTAGTATCAATCCCACAATATTTTTCAACCCGAATTGCTTTTAGAGTCTATTTTAATTCCCTGTCCACATTTGAACTTGTTAAAATATCATAAGGTTTGAGTTGTTGGTAGACTTGAAAGAGCCACTCAACCATAGTTTGCTCTCTTTATCAAATCTGAGGATTTCAAAATTTAAGTTTCTGGAGCCCTTTTGGAGCCAAGACTCCCATTTAGTCAGAATTTGTTTACATGATCAAGCTGGTGTTTCATTTGTCTCCTACAAGCTTGAAGATCAAGTCAAGCTTTGTTAAGTCATTTTGTCACATTCAAAATTGCAAAGCTTAGAGGGTTTGGAAGAATATTAGACGAACCTAAAAGCATCTTAGGTCAAACTTTATTTTAAGTCTGTGTCCAACATCTTGAAGCCATAAATTTGCAGACTATAGTAGATCCAAGCTCATATGAGCAATCAAATCGTATCTACTTCTTTGAATATGGGAGATTGCAAATTGGTCTTCTAAGGACCATTAAAACTTGACAAAGGTTACCGTGTGCCTACTCTTATTCCCTCAAGCCACAGTCTATGTCACTACCATACCCCATGTCAAACCCCAATTCACTCAAGTGCCACCTTACAATCACAAACTTGAAGGTATACCTAAGACCACTTGCTCACCTCCATCCTAAACAAATACAATAGAGATCAGATATATCTTTGCCGAGGAACTCTTAATTTGTAGGAGTGATGCAGTTTAGTTCACAATATTATAAATGAAAAGTAATACTTTAGGTACTAAGCATTAGACTGTTCCCTCAATTAATATCTCAATATCTATCCATGCTTACATCATTACTACTTCGTTTAAATTGCATGCAGTGCATACCAAGTTACACCAATCATCATAGTTGGAAGAGAAATGACGGGAGTTTGAATGGGCATGTTATTTGGAGAACACATCCTTTGTAGTGGGTAATAGTAATACAACTCAGCACAAATCCAAATCTACCCATTCTAGAGAAATACAATAGAAATCAAAGACTCTAAAATTTATAGGAATGCTGCAATTTAGTTCACAATATTGTAAATGCAATGTAGTGCTTTAGGCACTAAGCATTAGATCGTTCCCTCAATTAATATCTTAATATCTATTTATCCTTCCATCATTTTTATTTCATTTAAATTGTGGAGTGCACGCCAAGATACACTAGTAATCATGATTGGAAGAATAATGAATCGTTCTGGCCATGCCAAACAACACTTGTGGTGGGTAATAAACAAAGAAATATCAGAACAACATTTGATTGATAAACAGTTTCTCAACATGCTGCTTTTCGTTATATAAACTTGTTTAGAAGACACAATATATTTTTTTAAAATGGTTATTCATAAGAAACAATCACTTCTCCTTGAAAAATACAACAGATGAAATACTTCAAATATAATTACTAATTTAAACCAAACAAAAAAACTAAAAATAGAATTTAGAGAATTAACTATTCATAAAAGCAATCAATATACTTTAACAGATTTTACAAACCTATTAGTTGTTACCAACTTAAACTAATACCCAATAAATTTAAGACTACACAGAAGCTCCCAAAAGCGAAACAGAGTTATTTTCAATTAAAAGAATTCAAAGCCCAAATACAGATCATGGAGTGACTATTAAAAGCCCTTATAGAGTTTTCAGGCATATACAATTGTCAGGTGTGAAGCCAAATTCCACAATCTTTACCAGCATCCTCCCTGCTGCTGCCTAAATGGGAGCTTTAGAACGGGTACGGACATCCATCAAAACATAAAGGACAGAGAAATTTTGTCAGATTTTGTAGTTACAACTGCCCTGGTAGACTGCTGCTGCCTAAATGGGGGCTTTGGAACAGGTATGGACATCCATCAAAACATAAAGGACAGAGAAATTTTGTCAGATTTTGTAGTTACAACTGCCCTAGTAGACTGCTGCTGTCTAAATGGGAGATTTAGAACGGGTATGGACATCCATCAAAACATAAAGGACAGAGAAATTTTGTCAGATTTTGTAGTTACAACTGCCCTAATAGACTGCTGCTGCCTAAATGGGAACTTTAGAATGGGTATGGAGATCCATCGAAACATAAAGGACAGAGAAATTTTGTCAAATTTTATAGTTACAACTACCCTGGTAGATGTGTATGCAAAATGTGGAAGCATACACAGGGCATTCAAAGTGTTTGACAGAATGCCTCTAACATGTGCAGTCTCATGAACTGAAATCATTGCAAATATGCACAAAAAGGATTTTCAAAAAGTATTCAGAAACTTTCAAGAAAATGCAACTGGCAGGTGTAAAGCCAGACTCGACAACCTTAGCCAGCATTCTGCCCACCTGTCCCAAAGAAGGAGCTTCGAAACAGGGTATGAAAATCCATGAAAGCACAATGAAATGGGGATTTCGTCACATGTCATAGGGACAGCTACAAGTTATTGATGCAGCTGCCCTGATAGGCATGTATGCAAAACGTGGAACCTTATACGGGGCATGGAGCGCTACATAGAAACTTCAGGACAACATTCATACAAAGGCCACAGTTAAGATGAATGTAAAACGGATAACTGGTTAAAGATCATTAAATACATATGAATTTTGTAGTTTCTCTAACATTATCTCTGCAAAATTTTAAATCCAATTAGAATGAGAACCAGCAGCAAAATCTAATCAAAGCATAAATCAACAGAATTACATCTCAATAAAAATGTGTAAAATAAAATAAATCAAGTTAAAGAGGCTGTAAAATAGTAGCTGGGAAACACAGATGCAAAAATTTAAATGCAGCAATATCTTGTATGCTTTAGGCTATTTTTTCCATTAAGACAACATTGTATGTACTGTTGCATGAATTCACTAATTTTTACATGTTCTCCCACATTTTGGAGAAAGAATTATGCCTACGTTTCACAGTCAGGGTTTGCGCACAAAATGCAATTCAGTTTACATACATTGCACAAAACACATAAAGGAAAACTCATATACTCTGTATTTCGCAATAAACGCAAAATAGTGAACAAATACACAAAAAATTGAAATCCTGAAGGATTTAAAAATAACGAACCCGAAGATCGCAGAAAAGAATAAAAAATGAAAACCATAACGCTTTACCCTATTGCCAAATCCGATCCCTTGGCATTCATAAAATCATGAAAAACCAGACAAATGAATTCATAAACTCAAATTTTTCATACAAGCAATATTTATTTCACAGTAAAAAAAGACGGTACCTCTTCTGCCCAAGGGCGGGGGAGTATTGGCCTCGGCCTTATCCTGCCGCATGAAGTATAACGCAGACGGACTACTGTATCTGAGTATGCCTAATGTTGAATGTCCATCAAAATTTACTCAGAACTCTCTCTATCATGCAGCCGAATGAAATCCTTAATTCCTTGATTTAATGGAATCGAAGTGTAGGATAAGGAAAGGGCTAGAAGATTTTCTAGCTAGAAATTTTGAAAATTATATTAACGGCCATTTTTGTTTGAAATTGCTTCGCGTTTTTATAAAAAATAAATAAAAAATATAAATGATTCATTGATCATCCTTACTATTGTGCACAGCCTTCTCAACGTTAATGATATATTAAAAGTATGTTGAATGAAACCTGAAAGAGTATAGTTACATGTACTATTTTTATTAAGTAGGGTTTTACAAAAGAAAAAAAAATGAAATTTTTTAATTTTAGATTTTAGTCCGTGCTTTTAGGATGGGGTTGAATGTTTTTTTTTTCAATTTTTGTTGTCATATGTTATTCATCTATAAATTTTAAAATTCTTGTTAATATTTATTTAGATATAGCTATAAAGTTTTAAGTTTGTCCATTATTACAAAATATGTGAGACCCATCTCCATAGATATTTTAGGAAGTCTTATATATGAAAATGTAGCTTAAATAACGTAAACTAATTCAATCCTTAAAATGTTAAAAAGTTGTGATCATTATATTTAAAAATAAATATTTTTAAAATTTTGTTTTGTTATATTTTATTTTGTGAAATTTTAGATTTTGATGTCATGTTTTTATCAATAATTGGTATTTGTTATCTCTAATTACTCTTAATTTGTTTATTAATATTATTTAATTACTATAAATATCTTAAATAATCTATGTAAAAACCTGAAGTGTCAATTTTGAGTTATTTTATTTTACTTAAGAATTATTTAATTTATCTATAAATTGTTTACTTTATTTCTAGAACTATTTTTATTATTTAAAAATATTTTTATAGTTTTAGCTTTTTAATTTAATTATGGTTTAGTAGGCTATTATACTTCATCCTTTACTATTGTATCTACGCCTATTAGGATAATAAGCTTTGTAGAAATCATCTTTTATAAAATTTAGCAATATTGGATATGTGATTTATATTTTGAATTTTTCACACTTTGGCCCATGGTTTATATCATTTTTTATAATAAAGTTTAGTGGTTTCTTATAATTTTGTGCTCATAAATATTTCACATGAATTAGGGTTAAATATAGTTGAGTTAATACACTGCTTGTTGTTTTTTCTTATTTTTTAAAAAAAATATAAGATACATGAATATATTATATTATTAGTGCATTCCATTATTTTCTTTCTATTAAATTTAAGATTATTTAACATTGTTTGTCCTACATAAATTTATCAATTTTTCATGAGATAATGTCATAAAGAGAAATACAAAAGATTAATAGATCATAAATGATGGTTCAAATATTATGTATTTATAATGGTGAAATTAGCATCCTTGTGTTATTTCTCATTTAGTTTTGTGCCTATGTTGAAGAAATATCTTAATACATGCATGCATGCATACATACATACATACATACATACATACATACATACATACATATATGGTGAAAAACGGAACAATCTTGTGCAACTTTGGAGTCATTTATCTAGCTTTTATATTCACATATATATGTGTGTGTGTGTGTGTTTTAATAGCCCTCTCTTATCCCTTTCCGCAAATATTCTCATATATTTGACCTATTTATTTGATTATCACACTGTCTAATAATTAGTATCTACTATGGTCCAATTTAATCCTTATCCTGTGTGTAGACAAATCACCAAATATGAGACAATTTTTACTAAGACTTATGGTTGTAGGTTGAGTAGTAGAGAGGAAATCAAGATGCCTCCACAAAGAAATCATTGTGGTGGGAGAAATGTTGGTGATGAGGGTTATGTATCCATCCAAAGACAAATTACCACACTCCAAGAGGAGATTCATAGAGGATTGGATGTTAGAAGAAGATAAGAAAGTGAAAGTGAAGATGAATTTGAAGTAGATGAGAAGTTTAAAGAAAAACAAGGTATTATAGGAGATCTTAAACAAGTTAGGTTGTGTAAAATTCGCCCCTTAGGAACTCCAATTTTATTTTTTTTAAACAATTTACCTCAACTACCAACTTAACTGAGCAAGCATCCTTTTTTTGGCAATAGGTGTTGTCATTGATGTGAACCCAATATGGGTTGTCATAGATGTTAGATATTATGTTGAAGTATGTACACTCTCCAGAGATAGTTGTTATGTTATGATATCAATTGGAGCATGTCTGCAGAGTTGCACAAGGAAGAACAATGATCCATATGTTAACTAAGGATGATGCTAATGTTTTTATATGCCCATAATATGTCTACATTGATATAATCATAGTTTGATGTACCACACACAAATATATGCTACAAAAGTTGTGCTAAAGCACTCATAGGATAAACTCTATGGCAGTCATGATATGGTGATCCACACTCTTCCGTAGGGAAGTATTTTGTTGTGCAATTCTAAAGGAAAGATGATTGTGTTGTAAAAGTCCCACATCCAATAAATCATGGCATCACACTTTCTATAGTAAGAGTTGCAAGTAATAGTGTTTAGATATGTACCTTGACAGAGGAAAGCAATGATGAAAGACTGATAGAATGCTTTGCATTCTTTCAGAAGTAAAGGAATGATCCTATGGTTTTATGAACATGTTCATTGGTTCTCATAACATACTACTTAAACAGTATCAAGTGTTGTTTTGCAAGATCAATTTTTGAAGAATAGTGTGCTACAGTTTGTTTGGGTTGCTTTTTTTCTACATATTTAGTGGATCTCTCCTCTTGTGCAATGCTTTATGATTAGATACTTCAGGAAAAGGTTGAATGAATATTGTGCATGATCTACAACATCTACATCCTAGTCTACATAATGTTTTTGGTATATCCTTGGCTATGAGAAGTCAAACAATGGCAGTGTTGATGGTATTGATACTACTTGAGCCAACATGACTTGTTTCATTCTTTGTGATTGATCCTAATCAATTAATTTATTGTCTTGAAGAATGTGTTGTGATGCATTTGGGCCCCGACATAGTCTATGATGGTCCATAGCTAAGTCTCTTTTGTTTTGTATGTGTTTTGGAGCCAACCCATACAATATCAATTGTGTCATCCAACGGTCATCTTGGAGCCATGACTTAATTGGAGTTTTATGTTATTGCAGAGGATATATATAGAAGATCAAATTCATTTATGAAGATGATGATTGCAAGAGTATAGTGAAATAATAGAATGAAAAGGATGAAGGACTAATTATGCAAAATAGTGACTACATCATTAGCATGTGTTAGATGCATCTTCAAAGTAGTTCATAATCATTTTTTACTTTAAATTTCATGTATCCTGCTTTGAGACGGCGAGTCTTATCAAGTCCATTGTACCTTGCTCTAAGGCAATATACCTTATCTTCAAGTCCATTGGCAATGAGCCTCAAACATTGTAATTCTTGTTAGCAGTGAGCTACATATATTGTGAGTTAATCTTCACTTTGGTTTTTCCCTCATTGGGTTGTCCACGTAAAATCCTGGTGTCTCTATGTGATGCATGTGTTCTATTTTTGTTCCTTTCAATTATTATGATGTGTTGTTAATTTGCAAATGGAATTAGTTAAGTTTTAATATATGTCAATTCACCCCCCCTCTCAACACATCTTTGTGTTCAAAAATTGGTATCAAAGCCAAGTGCCTTGAGAAGCATAACCACTAAGGTAGATCATGTACTTGAACACATGGGGTCTATAGCAAAAATCAATGATATGTTTTATTTTAGAACCTGATCTTGGATCAATGGAACCTGAAGGTTGGGATATCAATTTGGAAGATTACGAAGTAGATTTTGAAGGAGAACTTTGGTATGCTCTTGAAAATCTGGATGAAGCAAGATTACAAAATGTCAAATATGAGTGCATGCTAGAAAAGTCAAAAGAGACAATTGACAAATTGAAGGGAAAAGTTAAGGAATCAAAAGAAGAAATTGGGAAACTGAAAGCCTAAATAGAAGGTGGAAGTGAAGGTGAAATGAAAGCCAAAGAAGTTGAAGATTTGATCTCAAATTTAAAAATAAAAGTTGAAGAATCTAAAAGGATTGAGGACTACCTAAATACCAAGCTCAACAACAAAAATGTTGAATGCTTAAAGCTTGAGGAAGAGATTGTATCACTGAGAAAAGAACTTGAAAAGGAAAAAGAACAAATTGACAAAGGCCTAAAACTGAGAGGAGGCTCTAAAATTCTTGATGAATTAATTTACTCTCAAAAACCTTCAAAAGAGAAATATGGACTTGGTTTTGAAAAGGGAAAAATTCTTATGGTCAACACATCTACAAATTTGTATGATAACTTCAAAGTAGTAGGACAGTCTGAGACAAGGGAGGAGAAAGCCTGCATAAAAAATCCTAAAGATACATCCTCTAGAGATGCAAAGAGAAACCATGATAACAAGGAAGAAGGTGGATTCATTTCTTTTTGAAGAAAAAAGAACTTCAAAAAGCCTTCTCCCAAATAAACTGCTCCTACCAAGCTTAATGGTAATTTCTATGCTTGTAATAAGTTTGTTCATAAGGTAGTTAAATGCAAAAACAAAATGAGTCAGAACTCTTTCAAGCCTTCAAGGTACAATTCTAAGAACACTCAATTATTTCATGGTCAGTTCTATGCTTGTAGCAAATTTGGGCACAAGGTTGATGAATGCAGAAGTAAGATGATAAGGAATAATGATATTACCTCTCAATTCTTCAATGGATATTGCTACAAATGCAACAAGTTTGGTCATAGGGCTATTGATTGCAAATCTAACATGAGAAGCAATTTTTCTCCACAATCTAGTATTACTAACTACAACTATAAGAAACTTGGACACACTGCTAGATTTTGTAAGAGAAAGAGTGTAATACCTTCTACTTCTCAAAGGAATCCTTTCATTAGTCAACAAAAGAAGGAAATGAAAAAAGTTTGGTGTAATAAGGAAGAAAGTGAAATGAAGATTGAATTTATACCTCAGTATGGTATAGATAAGCCCTCTGGTAACTAAGGAGGGATAGCATTGATTCAGGGGGAGTTGCAATTGAGGATCTTGTCAATCCCCTAAGATGTTTGAGATGTTGAAATATTCAGCATAATGATAAATAGTAATGTGAATTTGATTAGCTATGAATCTAGAGCAAATACACTTTTTATAGAAGATTGGTGAATAATTATAGATTTCTGTGACATCATAGACTACAAAAGTTGCTAAGTGTCAAATGCATTTATTACGTAGAAAGTAGAGTTGGTGTGAGGCATATTAGTTCTCTTTGGATCAAATTGATTTCATTCAAACTATTTCAAGTGAGCACAAGAGGCAAAGTAGTGAAGAAGGCTCTCAACAAGTTCTGTACAAACCTTAATGACAACTTTCACAGGTATTTCTCTAGTTTTTACTTGTAAAATCCTAGCTACAGAAAGATCTATCATGGCTACACATGTTGTCATCAATGTTGTGGAGAAATTGTAGAGTTTTAACTAATGTATTGTAAACTTGGTAGAACCTACACAATTTAGAGGTTTATCTAAATAAACAGTCCACTCAACATTGTAAAGACTACATTAAAATGTCAACCCAAGGTTTGTAAACTTGTGATGGTGCAACATTGTATATGCCTTCAGAGACTCAAAACTACTTAAGCTACCCTATTCAAGTTATTCTACTTGTTGGAAATTCACATAATTGCAAAACAGTAAAAGACATAACTAGAACTAATGGCTATGGGTACCTACAACTTAGATTGTAACTAAATTGTTGCTAATAAAATAGTACTGTGACAACTCAAAACTAATAAAAACTACTTAATCAACTAATTTAACCTCTGAAGTAGTATTGGTTAACCATTACATGCATATTCATAAGCATTCATTAACAATAAGCAAGGTATGAGATTCTAGCTTAACTTGTATATAATTCATGAAGTAATGATAAATGAAAACAACTATTAAACATAAATGAACAACTGAAAATGAAGTGAGGAACAGTACCTTGAGTCTCAAGTGGTTGTTCTCACTTTAACTAAACCCAAATCTAACTAACAAATTCTACACATCTAATAAGATTAACTCCATTCATTGCATATCATGAATATTTACACAAGATCTTTCCATAGATTGTATTTGATCATTTTGAATATTCATCATGTCTTGAAACTAAAAATAACTAGTAACATAAAACTAAAAAATTAACTAACTTATCTACGGATTCAACCAACAGCTATATACAAGCTTGAGGGAATCTTATTCAAAGCAACAACTTAACTGAAATCATTAACTCTCACTCCTAAAGATCATAGCTCATATAGTTAAGACTGAATTATTCAATCTATAATAGAAAACAAAGAAGAATCCTAATAGGACTAAAACTCTATTAAAACATAATTGCATGTAAACATACAAACATTTGTCAAAATCCTATCAGTAAAGGAGTCATCTTCTTCAGTGCTTATTAACTAGTTATAATAATGCATGTTCAACCTTCATCAAGTGCCTTTAATCAACAATCATCACGTTCAGCTAAATCTGGAACTCCCCTATTTTGTTGTTCCAATGTTCCTTTTGCTACAGGTTTATCTTGCAATTGCTATGTGCTACAGTTCCTCATTGGATGCAAAAAGGTTAATTCACAAAGCATGTACACAATACTAACTATCACAATTAAAACATTGAATTCCATCCACATTCATGCATATCTAAATATTAACTATGCAATACTCATTATACCATAACCATATTTTCATCATTATATTTTAGGTTGAAGTCTTCATAATAAATATGAAAGGATAGTATAATATAGGAGCATTGTCTAGAAAGTGTATCTAAAAGTGTCTCAAAATGTGAATGAAAACAATAGAAAATGAGCTAATATGTGGACCCATAATCTCCCCCCAACTAGCCTTTTGCTTGACCCCAAGCATAACACTAGGGATATTGATAGACTGCAAAGTAATCTTCCCCAGGTCCATAACCGCATTGACCCCCTGAATCTATTTCAAATAGAAACCTTGATATTCTACAAGCTACCTCATTCTAGTAATTCTTGCTTTCTCACATTCTTCACCTTTCTCCCCAGTCCAATGTGGAACTGGATAGAGGAGAATAGGTGGGTGGAAGGTGAGTGGTACCCAGTAAACTCCTTTATTAACACCAATTGCTATATACTTGTGTACCCTTTGAAGCATAGCAGTAAAATTATAAATAGAATGTGGTTCCTTCCTATGTAATTCAGGGGTTAAACTATTCCATATATTATGTACATGCTTGTAACACTGTTGTCCCAAACCTGCAGCTAACATCTGCATTCTTTCATAATCTTTTTTCCTGAGTTTCATGATTTTCTTGCCCACACCTTTATGGTTAATAAGTTTCATCCATTCATCAATGACTGCATTAGGGTTTTTAGCCTCTTTTCTTATGGGGAGAGTTGTTGATTTCTCTTTTTCTTCATACTCTTCCATTATCTCACCCTTGGGCTATTCATTTATATAATAGGATGCAAGCGCCCTTATTTGAAGATCCCCCACAAAAATCAAAGGGTTCCATTCTATTTCACTTGGCACTACATAATTGTGCAAATAAAACTCACACAACTAATCTTGTTCTTTAGGTGTAGAAGTAGCAAAAATTTCAAGAAACTTAGAATTTCTACTCATACCAATAGAATGTTTTCTAATTAATCTACTAAAGTGAACATAAAAATCTTTCTTGTAAAAATAATGCATATGTTCTCGGTGGAGGTCAACATCCGACAATCTATGTAGCTTTGTCTGCCACTTCCTCCAACTAGATTGTTGATCTATTCAACTTTGTATCTCTCTTTTCCATTTCCTTTACATATTCTTCCTTTTCTTTCTTCTAATTCTCCTTTTCATGTGCAAGCTCATTAGTCACTTTCCACAAATGATAGCACAGTGACAAGGTTATGTGGTAATCAGGAGTTCTAGTTGAAGGAGGTTTCTGATTTGACATCACTAGTTCTCTATCCTCTATTTTAGTCATGGCCAGTTGTGCCAACAAATCAAGATTAGTGCCATGGCTATACAACTGCAATTTCTCCTCCATCTCTTGCATTTTTTCTTCTCTTTCCTTGTCCTTCTATTCATAATTTTTCACTAAATCCTCCAAGTATTTAATCCTGTCTAAAGCCTCTTAGAGCTCTTTCCTTACATCTATTTCTTCTATGTATATATCCTATGTATCCATGAACTATTCATCACCTCCCTCTTCATAGTCTCCATGAATGGGACTATCTAGGGTTTATGTCTGTAATTTATTAGCAATAAATATATCTTTTGATTCTGAATTAGAAGTTAGTATATATCTTTTCCTTTTTGCTAGCATATTCACATTACTAGAGGCATCCTCCTTTACCTTAGAGTTTTTTTCTACAATCAGGACATCTTCCTGTTGTTGTTCCTTGCTCTTTTCTTCTTCCTCAAGTTCTTCTATATTTTCCTTCATGGCACCTTGTCTCCTTAATCTGCTAGAGCGTCTTGGTGTAGGTGTTTCTTTCTCAACTCTCTTCTTTTCCTTTTGAACACCCTCCTTCTTCTTTGAAACATCCTCTTTCTTCCTTTGAATATCCCTCTTTTTCTTTGGAGTATCCTTCCTTCAAGTTTAGAGGGTGTAGAAGAGGTAGAGGCACTACCTCTCCTACTCTTGGATCTTTGTGATCTAGAAGAAGATTGTATTTCCTCAATTATAGGTGGCCTAGACTATGGTTCATTAGGTTCCTCATGCTCACCTTGGCTACAGGTAGGTGAAGCCACAAGTGAGATGTGAGGGCTTTCCCTTATAGGTTCATTTTCGGGTTCTACATTCTCAGGGGCCACAGGTGCATCCAACAAATTGTCAATATCTATACATTCCTTAAAGTCCTCCCAATTCACTTGTGGGTATTGAATCCTTAAACTTCTCTTTATCAATAAAGCAATTAAATAGTGATGAGATAGAGAAGTATCACTTTGTTTTCTTTGGTATTATGATGCCATCTATTTCAACAAATTGTAAAGAAAGTTTGGTACATTCATTAATTTATTATGCCTGAGGTGACTAAGTAATTTGAAATGAACTATATATAAAATATTCTGCCTACCATCACAAGTAATATATCTAACAATGTAAGAGGAATAATTTTCCCATAACCAAGGAAGAGAGAGTCTCTTCGTACCTTGTGATGATGAGTCTAATTCCTCTCCTTGTATACAAAATTCTTCCCTGGCTGCAACTGCATTAGCTCGTGCTGGAAACTCTATCCCTATTCTTGGTAACCTAGTGACTCATACAATGATAGTCTCAAATGCATCTACTGAAAGTCCCTTTACCAGAGCTTCATCATATTCAAGAGTAGATGAAAAACTTCTTGCCATATCATCACTAAATTCTATTAATTTCATAAAATAGTCAAGCCTGCCAACCTTAGTAAAAATGGGTAGAACCGTTGCATCCTCCAAAATTTGTTGGTGAGTTGTTAGCTCCCTTCAGATGACATCACCTCCCATTTTGGCTTACTTTCTCTTCTCAATGCACTCAATTCAGCTTTGGAAATTGAACTTAATCTTCTCTACCACCTTCAACAACCCTTCACTTTCCTTCTGTTTCCTTGTATATTTTTTATTAGCATACCATACTGCAAGTTTTCGTTCTCAATACCAGCTTGATTTGACTCATGAACAAGTTCTAAGTTTGACTCTAGTTTAGACTAAGCTCGAGTTCTCAGGGATTGAAATTTAGCAATTGGAAAGGTAGCAAAAATGAGATGTAAGTAGGAGGGTTTTTCATGTCACTTCTATCCATTGATTTTAATTTAGGTGGTAGATTTCGAAAATACTGACTAAGTTATACACTCCCCCCAACTTAATTACTAAAGTGACCTCACTTCACATTTTTATGGGAATGTGGTTAAAATATGAAATGACGGAAATTAATGATATGAATAGTTCACATGCATGAAGTAATATGAAATATACTATGAAAATTTAAAGAAGACTATATTAATAATGATAGTGTACCTAAAGTACTGGCCAGAAGAGATAACCATGTGTTGTGCATGTAAACTGAAAAGAATGTATCTATTTGTTAATTCGATGTGACAAAAAATAACTGCAAGGTAATGAATAGTGGGGTGACGGGTGCAATTGATGGGATAGGTATTACGGATATGAGCTGGTGATGTGACAACTCGAGTATTTGAAATGTGAATGGGCAATAAAATAATTATGTCATGGGTACTTATTGTGAAGTGATGGATATGAAATGGGGATATTGTGAAATGAATGCACATGAACTTGCAGTGAATATAGTGCCAACTAATTTGAATTTTTATTTCTGCTGCTAGACAGTGCTATGGGTACCTGTAGTTTTAGGCTCCATTCTGATTGTTGACAACTATTAAGTTGTAGGTCCTTACAGTTCATCAGGACCCTCTATGAATGTGTAGTAAAAAAAATAGGTCTCGCTAAAGATATATTGAACATTATTATAATGTGTAGTGCGTGCTTGTGAGATAAAACATGAAATTAATCTCGAGTGATCTTAGGGATTGAGTTGTGTAGCTCAATCACAGGGTCACTAGATGTTCCTGGTATATCAAGTGTTGTTGAAGTATCACTCTGTGTGTCATATTTTGTATTTGGTTCACTATGAGCACCATATTATTGAAATAGGGAGAATATGAAATCATCTTTCTGTAATGGCCTCTTATATAGCTTCAATCTATGGTCACTTACAATAAGTGAAAATATGACTGCATCAATAGTGTGTAACTAGATTTCCCTATTAGGATAAACTTGACTAATTTCATAGGGGCCCAACCATCTGGACTGAAATTTTCCTTTGAAATCTTTATACCTTGAATCATATTCCCCACATTGAACTCCTTGGTTTTAATGTACTGATCATGCCACTTCATTCTTTGTTGTTGTACTACCTCATTATGATGGATAGCTTCCATCCTTATCTCATCCAATCCATTTTAGGTATGCAACCTTTCCTTTTGAGATTTTTTCAAGTCCATTTCCAGTTCTACCATTGTCCTTAGTGTTTTATATTCAAACTCAACAGGAAGGAATGTTGTCTTACCATATACTAACTCATAAGGTGTAAAACCAGTGGTGGTTTTCCAAGTTGTTTTGTATGCCCATACTGCTTCAGGTAACCTTGCAACCCAATCTTTCCTATGTAGTTGCATTGTTTTGGTGAGAATACTTTCAATCTCCCTATTAGTGACCTCCTCTTGACCATTAGCCTGAGCATGGTAGGGTGTTGACTTCTTATGTCTAATTTGGTATTATTCAACCAGTTCAGTGATGAGGTCAAAGGTAAATTATGGGCCTTGATCAGTGACTATTTCCCTAGGTACTTCATACCTAGTAAATATATCCTCATATAGAAACTTAGCCACATTGCCATCTCTGGAAAATTGTAAGGCCTTTACTTCCACCCACTTAGTCAAGTAATTAGTAAAAACAAGAATGCATTCCTTGTTGTTGGATGTAGGTGAGATTGGTCCAATGAAGTCTAAAACCCATTTTTCAAAAGGTGTTAATGTTAACAGAGGCTGCAATGGTATTTCATCACTCCTTGTTTGTCTTCCCATCCTTTGACACCTATCACAACTCCTTTTGTATTTAACAAAATCTTTGTACAAAGTTGGCCAATAATTACCAGTTGTGAGGATCTTAAAGGATATTCTTTTTGTTGCAAAATGACCCCCACATAGCTCATCATGGCATTCCTTCATGATGTCAAAGATCTCATCTTCCCTTATACATATTCTCGTGATGTTATCAGGGCCAGTGTAAAATAGATAACCAAATACCTAGGAGTATGGGAAACATTTGTGAACCAATTGTCTCTTCTCCCTTGGAGAAAAGTGTGGTGGAATCTACCCTATGACCAAATAATTGGCAATATCAGCATACCAAGGTATATTCACATTTAGAGCAAATAAGTGTTGATGTGGAAATGAATCATCCACCACTCCTTCAGTTGATTATGTTGGCAATCTTGGAAAAAAATCTACCACTACATTAGCTTTGCTAGGTTTATCCACTATGGTAATGTCAAATTCTTGCAAAAGAATCAACCATCTCACCAATCTATCTCCAACTACTGGCTTGTTCATTAAATATTTGATTGTTGTGTGGTTTGTATGGACAAAGAATAAATAACCAGTGATATAGTCCCTGAATTTACTAATAGCATATACCAGTGCAAGCATCTCTTTTTTTGTTACAGTATAGTTCAACTCTGATCCTTGAATATTCTTGTTGATATAGTAAATTGCATACTCTTTATTACCTTCCTTCTGACCCAAAACTTCTCCAATGGAAAAATCTAAAGCATATGTATGAATATGAAAAGGTAGGGTCCAATTTGGTCCCCTCAAAATAGGTGCTTGAGTCAGGGCTTTCTTCAACTCTTCAAAGGAGTGTTGGCATTCAAATGTCGATTCAAATTCAATGTCCTTACTTAGTAAAACAAATAATGGTACAACAATCTTACTAAAATCTTTAATAAACCACCTGTAGTAGCCTACATGGCCAAGAAAACTTTTGATATCTCTTTGCTTGTTAAGAATAGGTAATGTAGATATAATTTCTATTTTGTGTGGATCAAATTGCATTCTTGCACTGGATATAAAGTGACCCAATACAATTCCTTGTGTCATCATCATGAAAAACTTTTCATTACTAAGTGAGAGGTTGTATTCTTTACACATTTTCAATACTTTTTCCAAATTATTGAGAGCTTCCTCATAAGTTTCACCATAGGTAGTGAAATCATCCATGTATATCTCCATACAATCATGTGCATAATAAAAAAATATGTTGAGTACTGCTCTTTGAAAGGTAGTTGGAGCGTTGCATAAGCTGAAGGGCATAACAGAGTAGGCATAAGTTCCCCAAGGACATGTGAATGTAGTTTTGTCCTTATCCTCTCGAGCAATTTTTATCTGGTTGTAACCACTGAAACCATCTAGAAATGAGAAGTACTTTTTCCCAGCTAGAGAATCAAGCACTTTATCTATGAAAGGAAAAGGAAAGTGGTCCTTCCTAGTTGTTGTATTTAGTTCCCTGTAGTCTACACAAACTCTCCATTTTCCACCTTTCTTGGGAACAATTACCAAAGGTGAGGCCCATTCACTATCTGATATAGGATAGATAAAACCTGCATCAAAGAGCTTTTGAAGTTCGGCTTTCACTATCTCCCTCAAGGAAATATTCATGTCTTTGAGGTTGTCAAATGGGTCTATAACCATCATTGATATAAATTATGTGCATACTGTAGACACTTAAAAATGTCCCGAATGATATCATGCACTTGAATCGGGTATACTAACATCACTTCCTCCTAAAAACCATCCTCTTTTCGCTTAATTTATTAAATTATCCTAGCTAATTAATCAATTATGTCATCTTTCATCTATTAATTTAATTAATCTAATTGGTTCAATTCACCCCCTTTCATGCTAACACTTCATCTTATTTAGTTAAATACATCAAGTTATTTAATTTAAATCCCTAAGTCCTCTTATTTAATTAAATAACCCTAAGTTATTTAATTAAATATCATTTCACCTTCCCCTTTTCATTAAATAAATAAATTATTTAATGAATACCCTAAATCCCCTAATTTGCATAATTAAAACTTTATTTAATTATCAAATTACTAATAAATCTAATCCCCCCACTTGCAAGGGAATATTCCAAGGCGAATATTCCTCCTCTGCAAATTCCTCCATAAGGAATATTCCCATGGAATATTCCTTCCCCCTTTTTGCACATTAAAACTTTGTTTTAATTTGCTAATAGCTATTTTCCTCACCCATGAGAATATCCTAAAGAATATTCTCTTTCTTCACTCATTTGAAAAAAGGAATATTCTTCCTTATAACAAACTTACAAGACTTCTTGTGCAAGTTAACTTACAAGACTTCTTGTGCAAGATAAAAGTGTGTTTGTTTGAAATAATATGAGCCCTTGATTCTTTCCTTGATCCATGTGATCATTGATTCTCATCCATTGATAAGAATCCATGATGCATGCTTCATCTTTCCTCCATCCTTGACCATCGATTAACCTTTTTGATCTCAACCCTTCATTTCTCATTTGTCCTCCTATGAATAGGTCACTATTTGGAGACAAATGGATCCATATTTTAACAACAAACTTATGTTGTTAAAATAATTTGCACTTGCACTCACATTTAACACCATTTTAGCTTAATTTACTTACATATTAGCTTAGCTTCCTTTAATGGCTTCCGTGATAACATAGATGCATCCATTTAGCTTATTTGGTAATTAGGGTTTGCATCTTTATAGCTTAAAATCCATTTAGATTATCTTTGCACTCACACATCTTGATCATCTTAGCATAAATCATGTTAATTTAGCTTTAAATTATTTTTCATACACATCTATCATCGGTTTTGTCGATTCTCTTCAATAGACTCGATTTAAACAAGCTCATTTATCCACGAGATTGGGAAAGGGTCACCATTCCACATCAATGCAACACCACTCCCCCAATAGGATAAGTTTCAATGGATTAGAATAGGTGTTTTTAAGGTTTTCATAGTTTACTATGTTAAGTTTTAATGGATTCCTAGTCTAGTTTTTATTGAATGGTCTTATTGGACTAATGTTTAGTGGCTTGAATACACTTTGATTCCTCATGGATCAAGTATATTCAGTCCATACTAATCCATCGGTCACATTTTGGCGCTAGAAGAAGGGCTCTACTAACTTTGTTTGATGAATTTTTTCTTAAATTTCTGTGAGTTGCAGGTTTCTGGGATAGACCAATGCTATTTTATTGCAAAGTGATGCTATTTTTCACCAGAGTGACAATTGCAAATGCATCACAATATAGCGATGCCATTGATTCTTAGATATAGTGATGCTATTGTGTTTTTAATTTTATAGTCTATCTTAAAATGGCCATATCTTTGTCATACAAAGGTCTTTTTAGAAGCTTTGTTTTCTGAAATGGGATAGAATTTCATGCTCTATGCAATGGTGTAGGTGGTTTTCAATCTTGGTAGAGTTAAATTTTTCATTTTTCACCTAAATTCAAATCACATTACAACTTAGTCTAGGTTGTAGGATTTTAATGCTTAATCATTTATCTAACCCTAACATCTTTCTTGATTTCATCTAACATTTGGAACATGGATTGCAGGTTGGGAGAGGAGCATGAAGCATTTAATTGAAGAAAAAAGCATTTAAAGCTATATTGTAACAAGTGTTTTTACACTTATGGGGCAATTATAACCCATTTTATGATGCTTTATTTCACGTTTTAGGACCAAACTAGATTTCTTTTTGAGCTTTAAAATGAACGTTCAAATTGATTAAAACTGAACCCTCACATCATTTTTAGATTGTTGGTTGAAAATTAAACAATACAAATTTCACACATCAAAATTCGTGCTTAAAACAAAATCATTTGCTATGATGGATTAAAATTAACATGTGTTTGACTTGCTTGAGTAGACTTGTGCGTATCCACTCCCCTTGTGCTTCGTGCAATCTTGGGTGAAGAGAAACACACAAGTATACTTTTTCTTCTTGGAAGCACTAATCCTCTCCCCTTGTGCCTATTGGAAATCTTTGGTGATGAAAGGCATTTTACGCTTCAAACACATGTTACCTTTAGAGGGCCTACCTCCCAACTTGTGAGAGGGAATGACCCAAGTGTTGCTTTCTATCCGGCTCGCTATATAAATAATATGGAGTGATGAAAGTCACTAACCAATTGGTTGTGGTTGTCCCATACTGATGAATGTCTCCTCTAGCATCCTTGTGATGCATCAAACCCCTTAAATGTTTCTAAGGGTTGGGGGCCTCTTAATTGAGTGAATCGTCGTGTGTATGGCACCAGTCTATCCCGGATATGGTCATTAAAATCCTTGTTTGTAGTGGCTAACCAAATCCAATTTCCAAAACATATTTTAAGGTAGTGCATTGGAGTAGCATCACTCCAAGAAGTTACTTACCATGTCTAGTTTTTGATTGAGGCGATAAAGCAAATGGAGAAGGGACTCCTTTTCTTGGCATGTCAAGACATTGCATTTCCTTGACATAGCCTATTTGTCCACTTCATATTCTTAGATTAATCATCTCTTTCGATGGTGGTAAGCCTCCTAAGAAATATGTACCTGCTCTATCTAGGATTGTAAATGCTTGAGAGTCAGTTTAACACTTGCTTGATTCCAAAACAATTGCAAACAAACATCAACAATTCTTTTCAAAATTTCAAACCCTTTGGTCTAGGTATGGATACCCTTTGACAAAACCTTGATATTGATGCTTTTCCTAAGGATTTATTCTTAGAGACTTTTGGTTTATATCTCAATCCATACTTCCCAAAGTTAACCTAGGTAACTATGCCATTAACTTCATCCTTTTCACAAAATGAACCTTGTGAAATTGATGATGTTTTTGACATAGGTCATTTAGTTTAAAACTTAACCAAGACAAGTGTTTGTGGTAAAAATAAACTCATTTAAGCAAGATAAATTGACAAATTGAACCCCACATGACCATTTGGCATCTGATCGCACAGGTGGAAAAACCATACCTTATGCCCACTAGGTAAAAGCATAAACCTATGTCACACTTTATAAAGGAATCAACCAACAACAATTTTTTTTTTGAACTTTGACCACATAAAAGTGGTCTTTATGCTTTGAATTTCAAAATGGTGTAAACTAATGAAATGTAGAACTTTTGGTGAAGTTTATTCCTATAATTTTATTTTTAAAAAAAAATTGTTTTCATTATGTTTTTATCAACTTAAGGATAGATTTTGGAATGCTGAAATTTTTTAGAAAAGAGTAACTTCATAGGTTGTCAAGAAACAAATTGAAAAAAACTTCATTTCTCCCTAATTTCTTTTCTCCAAATAGATAACTTCAATATCTTGTGCATGGAAAAAAAAACAAATTTTGATGTATATTTTTCACGTAATAACGTTTTAAAGTCAAACATGTCAGAGTTTGACAGTTTTCATGGGCTGCCAACTATTTTCAATTCTATTAATCATTTTCAAAAAACAAATTATACCCTTTTGAAGAAGACTCTCTCCTCTTGTGCCCCATATAAGTTTAAATTTTTTTAATATGTTTTACTAATTTTTTTTAATTTCTAATCAGCCTCTTTTTTAATTTTAACAACCTACTTGCATTATTTTAAAAATAAAATATATTAAAACTAATCAAAATATTATATATATATATATATATATATATGGATTCAACACTTCAAGCTCTACAAAAGGTTATTTTTCTTTTTTGCAGAAAATCATTCTGACTTGAGAAATACTCTGCCAAAGTTGAATGTTTCAGAAAATTTTGAAAAAAGGTGAGTTGGTTGCCAAGTAGGATGCCAACTAGGCATGCTCGGCCGAGTATGTCTCGATTGAGCATGTTTCGACTGAAACATACTCGACCAAAAATTTCTTGATATTTCCAAGCTATAAATGTCGGATATGCTCACTATTTTCATGTTTTTGGCTAGACGTATTCGATCGAGTGGCTCTCGGCCGAAAAGGTACCTACCATGTTGGTGCCACATTGTTTCGGTTGAAAGCCACTTGGTCGAATATCTTCCGGCCAAAAATAGTTCGCTCAAAAATTTTTATTTGGCCGAAATTGTGACACACTATTGTGCTTTTATCGTGCTATCATACAAGGAAAACATTGCAAAACATTGAGTCCAAATTCTATTGTCAAAATTATTAGGTCCTATTTCCAAAATCATTTAGGTTCTATTTTACCAAAATCATTGAGTCTTAGGGTTTGATCACTTTAGAGGTATAACATGTTTCTCACTACCTTGGTCTTGGAAAATAAAGGTTCATTCTAGGTCAACATTGGGTCAAACATTTCATCCATCCTTCATCATATTTCATCCTTCACCAAACTTTGCAAAATTTTAAACACACTCGAACACTGTGGACTTAGACATCAATCAACCCAAACCATAACTTAGCTACTTTGTATGTGAAATGAATCCTTTTCTATGCATTTGGTTAAGTTAGCTATCATTTGTGGAGTAGTTTATCTTGAAGGTCACAAGTCTACCTTAAAGATTCACAAATTCATTAACATCCTTTATCCAAACATCAAACAATCAAACCTATAGTCAAAAGTATTGTCCCAAAACATTTGCAAAGATCACTTCCCACATCATTCACCTTTTTCAACCCCCATTATCACCATTGCTCCAAAACGACTTAGAATGTCCCTTCTACCTAAATTTGAGTTAACTAGGGAGTTCAAACATTACAAATCTCAATGCAACTCTCCCATAGGTGAACCAAGTTTTTTGGTAAAGACAAGATCACAACACAAGAGAATCATGGAGAAAACCAAAGTCTCATCTACCATCAGTGATACCAACCCTCAAGAATTTGATCCACAATGTCATTCTACCCCCGCACAACAAATCCATGATCTAGTAGGACCATATGAGGTAGAAGATGTGACAAACAACCCACTTCAACTTACTAAAGATGAACTCCTTGAGTATGAACAAAATCATCCAACTTTTATCATGCAAAATTTGGCACTAGGGTTAACCCAATCTACGATTCAACCAACTCCATCCCTTGTGCCATGTCAACCCTTAACATATAGTCTTGCAACTAGGCTAGGAACCAACCTTGGTCTCACTTCATGTCTAGGAACAAACACAACTGTGGGTATTCACAACATGACCATTCCATTAACTACCAACCCTCCCCAAAACACAAGTTGGATACCAAATTTTGGCAAAACACTTACATTCTATGATGCCACAACAACCTTGACATTTTGAGCACAACCATCTTCATCCATCATCACAAATACCCCAAGTGTGCCTAATGTTACACAAGGTAATATGAACCAAGTGCCTCAAGTAGGAAAATAAGGGCAAGTGAACACTCTCACACAAAGTCAACCCATATCACAAGTGGTTCCAACAACCCCATTGACACATCAAAACAAGTGGTTACCCAAGCTACTCAATTCAATCCACCATCTGCATCAAACCCATCTACCATCGACCCAAATCAAAACAACCCCATGGTTATGAATCCCATCAACCAAGGTAATACCTTGATCCCACCTCAAATACAACTTGAGGGAACCCCCTACCCATTGGTCAAGGGAACCCTTTGAGTCAATTACAAGGTCTAAATATGCCATTACCATTGCAATACCAAATGGAATCAACATCATCTTTCCCCTTGGTCCCCCATGTCATGCAAAATCAAATGGGACCTCAATCTTACATTCCTCTACCTTAATCCACTATCCTAAAAGGAATGTTAAACCAAGGGAACCCCCAACCTCTCATCAACAACTTGCAACCCACACAAAACATAAGTACCCAAAACCCATCACAAATTTACCAACAACCAACTCATCCTACATTGCAAGCACATGCCTTAACTTTACAACAAGCACAACAGTTCTATCAACAGGACATCCAACAACAACAACAACAACAAGCAGCCTTAGCATGACAACAACAACAACAACAAGAAGCAACCTTAGTAGCACAACAACAACAAGCCCAACAAGCAGCCTTAGTAGTATAAAAACAATAATGCGCACACCAAGCAACCTTAGCAGCACAAAAATCAGCCTTAGTAGCCCAACAACAAGCTCAACAATATGCCCAACAACAACAATTGCTCGCACAACAACAACAACATGGTTTTTACTATAACCCTCAACCAAAAATCACCAATACAAACACATTGGGGACATATACACCTCCACCACTATCACCTTCGCAATATCCCACATCACCATGTACTCACGCTACAACACCTCATCATATCAAAATACCATGTATAACCCATCTTTCATCCTATTGGGTGAAAATTATGTAATCCCTTTTCAATAGATTACAGAACCTTGATTTCAACCATAACTATGTGAGATGTAATCTCTCCTCTCAGAAAGGGGAGGCACCCTTCTTATTGCTTACTGAAACTAAGTAAAACTAATTAAGTATTCACAAAAATGTATGCTACAACTAAGAGATGGGGGTGTGTCACATTCATACTTCTCTCTTTTTTCAGAGAATATGTTTTACAATGCTTCATGATTGGTAGTTCTGATTCAATGCAACTTTTAAACTAAAAACAAATTAGTAATTCCAATATCTCTATCTTGTCAAAGCAAAGCTTAAAGATACCAGCATGATAACAATAAATGATAAAATAAAAAAGAAAAGCTCACAAAGGCACAAAGTTGTTTCATAGATTTTCACCAATGGATCCTTGAGATACATAATGAGCATCGTATTAGAAGCACAAAGTATTCTAGATACAAAAAAAAAAATTCCATGAACAACATGAACAATTACAAGCACAAAGTATTGTAGATAATCCACCAATAGTTATCCAAACAGTATCACAAATCTGAATAAAGAGTGCAACAAAAAGTTTACAGATTTATTCAAATCCCTTAGATCTCACACACTAATTGCTACCAATCTTAATCAAATCCAAAAGACAATTGACCCAACACAAATTTTGGTATGCAACTTTCTTCTTTATTGATCAAAATAGATACACAAAGATGAACACAAAGTTTCATGTATTTGCTTCTCAAAATGGGCAACACTTCATTGCAAAAGATAAAAGATAAAGATTACAAAAGAATTCCCTCCTATTTATAAAAGAGAGGGAAGAGCAAATCTAGGAATGTAGATGAGCAAAATTAGGAAAGTTAGGTGAGCTAATTTAGGAAAATCTCACCTAAAAAATTGAGTTATTCAAAGATGTCCATCTTTTTGGGAAAACATCTATGTTTTTACATGTAATTACATCTCAGAAAAAGACATAGAAGATGTAGAGAACTATTTACAAAATGCATAATGAAAGCAAAAAACTATCTAACACTAGAGAAAAAGAAGTCTTCATGGTTCCTTGCATTGGGTGTGGAAGTCTTCATATTTCTTCTTTGTCTCTAGGACAAATGCCTCATTTGGACCAACAGTGTAATCCACAATGCTGTGAACTCTGGTGATTGATCTTCCGGTAGATGAGTGAATCTTCTTGCATCCATCAAGATGCATCTTGAGATTATCAAGAGAAATCCGTATGTCATAAATTGCATGCATTTGTATCCTCCACTTGCTTCATGATGACTTCCTTGTAGATCTATGAAAGTTCATTGGCCAGGAGGAAAATATGATCTTCATCAAGGAGCTTACCCGGTAACTCCTTAACTCCATTTTCAAGGATAATAGGATGTCCTTTGAAATCTTCCTTTACTTGGTGGATATCATCGATAAGAGACTTGATCACTTGAATGCAGTGCTTGAGGGATTCTCTTACCTCCACATATTTCTCTTTGTTGGGAATTACCCCAACTTCCACCAACTTACTTAGCTTTGCCTCTTTCATTCGTGACCAAAATGAGAGGCATTTTTCCATTTCTTTTTTCTCTTGGGAAATAATGCTTTAATCTTCCTTATCAAGTTCTAATTTTAGCTTGGCTATCTGAGTGGCCTTCTCATCCGCAACAACTATTTCTTGAGAACCATGTTCTATTATTTCATCAATGAAATCATACAACACTTTACCTTTAGAAGCAAACTTCTCTGCCTTTTTCACTGTTGGATCCTAAAGGCTTACCATAGCCAAAGGTTGTACATTGCTTGAAGAGCCCGCTAGTTTCCTCAAAATAGCTGAATAACACTTGGCCTTGTCCTTGTACATGTTTCAGGCTTGTTCCACCTTGTCAAGCCTTCCTGATAAGGCATCCAAGACCACCTGTGCATCTGCCTTTGCACTTTCATTTGTCACTTTGCTGAGCTGGACTTTCGTCACTGTGTAGTCCTCCATGTTTACATCACCTTCCTCTTGCGAGGATAGACCAATCTGTACAAACTTATGACTATTTTTGTCAACATGAAGCCTTGAATGTACCTTCACCTTTTTCTTCCCCTTGGATTTTGGAGGGGCTATCTCTTCAAGATCAAGCTCTTCTGGAGAGATCATTTGTTTCTTTTGCTTCGATACTTGAGAGACCAACCTAGGAGGAAGGGAGGAAGTGTGTGCTTCTTGACTTACCATCAACTCTTGTGTCACAACTACCTTTGCAGAAATGATTGGTATGGTAACAATCAAGGTAGTGTCTGTCATGATTGCTCTAGTAGAATACATACCAAGTTGACTCTGCAAAGATTCATTCATAAATCTGTCAAATTCAGCTTCAGATGAAACATCAAAAGACGAAGATGACAAACTGGGGATGGATGATGGAGAGCTTGACAAGATATCAATAGTTTGTAGATTTGAAACTGTAGGAGGAGTAGCAAGGATGGTTGATGCTACAGGGGGATGAGAAACATCCACTGCATATATGGTGGATGTGGGAGGAGGTGATGTAGGAAAAGGAGGTAGAGGAGTGTTAGGATTAGGAGGTGTATGAGGAACATTTGAAATTATGAGTGATGACATTTGGGGAAGATTTTTGACAAATTCTCATGAGGAGATATAGTTTGTTCATCATCATGCCCGAGTTCCTCTTTATCACCTTCTTGTTCACCTTCATCTTCTTATGACTCTTTTCCTTCTGGAATCTTCTTCCTCAAAATCTTCCTCTTTTACAGATTCCTCACTTTCATTTCCTTCTTCTTCTCCAAACTCTTGTTCCTCAGAAGTAGGACCTTTTCCTTCTGCATGAGATGGTTTAGATTTTGTGGCCTCTTCTTCTTCAACTGCCCATGTATCCTTTTTTCCAATAGTGAACTTGATTGTAGGGTCTCTTCAGCAAGAAGAGGGAGTAACTACATGCTTGTCTTTTGTGTGGAGTTCTTGTTGTTGGCTAGCTTCTGCTATAGGTACTTCTCCTTCCAACTTTGTCCTTAAAACTTTCATTTGGAAACCATGTTTGTGCAACCATTTTGCTGTGTTGGAGAATATGGGGGAAGCCTTCCCCTGATGGAGACACTTTCCTTTTTAGACCATTGTATTGTAGGAAAAGGTCTCCTAGAAATTTCATTTTCTTCATAGGTAGAGTTGAGGATGTCACCAGGATCTTTGAAATCCTCTAGTAGATCGTCCACACCAAGATCTTTGATCTACTCTATAGTTAGCTTGCAAAATTCCATCTTGTAGATGTCTTCTTCATCTCTGCATTCAACCCATATGTCTTTGAAGTGGTACTTGTGTCGGTGACCTTTCTTCAATTTCCTATTGACATCCCAATAGTAAAAGTCAAATCTATATTTGTATGTCCTTATAGTCATGATTTGCATTTCTGTAGCAACTGAATTTGCCTTTTGTACACTATGAATGGTATATCTACCAATTGTTAGTGGAAATTTGAAACTCGATTTGTGAATTCTCATTTGTTCTTTGTGAACTGAGATTAGATGTCTGTGTAGCTCCATGAGTATCCACTTATCTAATAGATATCTAGGAAACATGTAAGGACACCTAGTATAGCAACCTACCCTCATATAGGTGAAAATTGGAAATTGCAAAAAGATACACCCAACCTTACTCACCACTTTGTAGGCCTTGTCAGATACTCTCTTCTTTTCGAGAGTTGGGTCAAAATTGAAAAGTAGAGGTGTGAAGAAGGCATATGTGACCCTCCTAAAATGGTGAAGACTTTCCTTCAGTTCCAATTAATAAAAATACTTATACACAGGTATAGAGTGTCAGTTCCCCTTTGTAGATAGCCTTGGAAATTGCTTCATCACAGCTACAACATACAACAAATAAGAATTCATGTAGAAATTCATAGTGGTTGACACATTTATCAATTTCTCATGGATTTAATCAATTATTTGGGTCCCCAATCAATGTGAGCTTTCTTTCTATTGATGATTCAAATGTATTCATATATCTAGTCTTGAAAATGAGATGACTCGGGCAATCCTTTAACCTTGCTCAGGAGAGTAATCATTTCCCTAACATCCTCTTTGAAGTCACTTTGAGGAAGCCCCTTTGGCCATCTTGAGATAGTAGGCCTAGGTGTTTTCAACCACTGGCTGTTAATCAAATTTTTAGCCTTATTGGGATTTGAATCATAGATCTCCTATTCCCGTTGAATTGAAATATTTGTATATTGTTCCATGTGTGGAACTCATAAAGCAATATCAAAGAATTCAGGGTCTAGTCTCATCATTACTCGTCCAGAGGAATCTATTACACTTCTGCTCTCCCAGATGTAGTGGGATGCAACCTAGAGAACAAACTCTATATGTTGAGCAGATGTCGAGAATGTGGACACCAGATGCAAGTTGCTATGGACAATGGATCTCAAGCTATCTTCCAAGGGCTTTTGCTTAGTTCTCTTTACAAAGTCTTCAAGATCCTGATGCCCAACTTTGGTATCTTTAATTTCATACACCTTCGAGATCACCATGGTAGGTGAGAAGACAACTTGGTATTTATATTTCATTTTTCCCTCTTTCTTAGAAGATGACGGAGGCTTCTTTGCTGTCATATAGAAGAATTAGGATCAAAGGATATCACCTTTGGGATCACCTGACGAGATCTTGAGAGGAATTGCAAGAGTTGTGAATCAATAGATGTTAGGAGAAACTACAACATTGGCGAGTGTGGGGAAAGCAAGCAATGCAGCGCAAGTGGAAATGAGCAATTTGGCATGGAAAATAGAGTATGGGTGAAGAAACGGGGTTCAGAGTTCAAGCGGAGTGATTTCAAAGCGTTAGGGGAAAAAAATACTTTTTGTGTTGGGGCGTTGAAAATCAGCGCTCCTACACTTGAGATGATGTATTTACATGTAGGGGCATTGAAAATTAGTGCTCCTACATATTTTTCACTTGGTATGTAAAAAGTGTCAAGGCGCTAAAAATTTGCACCCTTACATGTCTTCTCACACTTTGAAAAAATTAAAGTGTTAGGGCGGGCAAAAAAAACACCTTTACATTTAAGTGATAGGATGCTCCATGTAGGAGTGGTGATTTTCACCGCTCCTACATTTGGAGTTGTGAAAATATTAGAAGTGTAGTAGCGGTTAAAAATAACACCCTAGCATTTAAACCTAGGAAATATCTCGGTGTAATGGCGATGATTTTTACCGCTTTGAAATTAAAGGGCTTGGTGTTCAACTTGGTGTTTGAGCGGTGATAATCACCGCTCGAACAAGTTGAAGAATGATGATCACTGTTCAAATTTATTTGAAAACTTTGACATGCTTGACAAAAATTTTTTGCTGCTTGTAGAGTGGGTAGGCTCAAAAAGTAATAGTGGGGAATCGTTTAGGAACACGAAAATATTGACAAGTAAAAATGTGGAGAGAATAAAAACCAGGGAATGATAAGGAGGAAAGAAGATTAGAAAAAGGTAGAGATCGAGCCCCAAAACATAGAAAACATAAATTGCAACCAAGAGAAATAGAATCTATAGAGTTTCTTAAAATTAAATCGAGAGAAATACTGACGAAGGGAAAGAAATGATGAAGTACCTATGTGAAAATGCAAATGCTGAAAAACCCTAGCTCAAGAAACCACGAAAAAAAAAAACTTCAGTCACGACCTTGCTTGGAGTTGGAGAAAGACCAACTCAATGAGGAAGAAAGAAATGGTGAATTGAAATGAGGAAGGATTAACCTAAAATCACTTTTAAGTGATTTAAAAGTATCATTAATGAACTCAACATGTGCATTAATGAAGGCACATATTATGGCAGAATACATGCACGAGCGGTGAAAATCACCGCTTGTGCATTTGGTAAACTTGACAAACCAAAAAGTGTACAAGTGGTGATTTTCATCGCTTGTGCATTTTTGGTAGAGGGAGAAAAGTTTAGGAGCTTTTATTTTGAGCGCTCCAACACTTGGAGTTGGAAAATTAACTAAGGCATATGTAGGAGCGTTGATTTTTAATGCTCTGACATGTTTCACAATTTGAATAACTCTCAAGAGTTGAGAGTTCACGAAGATGCTCTTTTTGAAGCTCTTCAAAAGACAAATGGGGGGAAACATTCAAATAGACTCTTTGAGGTTTTGGACTACGCATCGAGGTGAATTGAAATTCACCTCATTTTTTGTGCTTGAAGTACACGAAAACTATGAAATAGACAAGTTTCGTAGGGGGTTATCCGTGAATCGAGCGCTACTAGATTCCATGATAACAACTGGCTCCAACTGGGGATCTTCCTTTAGCCATTCTTTGAAATGAATGAAGGGAGAAGAACTCCAGAATTCAAGTGCCTTTATCCATCCATTGGGCATAAATTCAGGCAACGTAAACAAAAAGACTATAAAACAAAAAGATGCAAAGACTTGAAATTTTTTTTTTCTTACATTCAAAGGCCTATCACCTTATTGTGTAAAGTGTTTGAGATATTGCCCACTGTGAGGAAGAGAAAATGGTGTTCCATCCTTGTATGCCAAGAGGAAACTACTTTCACCATGCACTTGATGAAATTTGAAAGGTCCTATCCATAGTGAATCAAACTTCCCGTGCATACCCTTTGGCTCTCTTCGCTTGTCCCATAAGAGAACAAGATCACCAATTTGAAAATCACGAGACTTGGCCTTCTTGTTAAAAAGTTTCTTGACTTGGTCCTGATGCTCTACGATGCAGTTAGCCACCTGAACTCGATTCTCTTTCAATTTGGAGAGATAGTAAATGCTTATCGACAGAGTTATCAAAAGTCTCATCCTCAATGGTCTTAGCCAATTTGAGGGCTGGAAGTTCCAAGGTTATGGGAATTTCTGTATTCAGCCCATACAAGAGTTGGAAATGAGACATACCAATCACCCACTTTGGAGTTATTCTGTCTACCCACAAAGCATCATACAAAGCTTTGTGCCACAAACATTGATTCTCATCCACAAGCTTGCAGATTATAGTCACCAAGTTCTTGTTGCTCGGTTCAACCTAACCATTACCTTGTGGGTAATAGTCAGATGAATGAGACAAAGCTATGCCATGTTCAAAATAGAACTCAGTTATCTTGCTTGACGAGAAGGAAAAAGCATTGTAAGCAACAATTTTGTTCCACACACCGAACCTGGAAATGATATTTTCTTTTAAGAAACTACATACCACTTCAGAAGTAGCATGCTTAGCTGAAATTGCTTCCACCCACTTGGTGAAGTAGTCGATTGCAGTTAGGACATAGGTGTGTCCTGCACTTGATAGTGGATTCATTGCACTGATGAAATCAATTCCCCACTAGTGGAAGGGTTCTTCAATAACAATTGGTTTTAGAGGCAAAGCCACCAACTTTAGCTTACCTACGAACTATTGACACAATTCACATTTATGCACCCAAGAGTATGCATCCTGGAAGAGTGTAGGATAGTAGTACTTTTCTCTCAGGATCTTGTGAGTGGTAACCGATGTTGAAAAGTGTCCTCTACATGCTAATTCATGATATGAATTCAACAATCTTTCCTATTGTTCTTCATCAACACATCGCAATAAAGTTCCATCCAATGCACGTTTGTACAAACCATTGTCCCATAAGACAAAATTTGCTGACTTTAGTTTGATGGTCCTTTTCTCCTTTGGAGTCAAATGATTAGGACATTCCCCATAAGTGAGAAAATGGGCAGTGTTGGAATACCATTCATCAGTTGTACTAACGAACAACACCATTGGAAGTTCACTTGGATTTGACTCCTCAGTCTCTGAAACTTCTTCATCAGAATTATTTTCAGCGATGAGCTGACACAATCCTTGCCCACGTATCAACTTGGTAGGCTTTATTTCCATGTCATATTCTTGAATCTTCGAAATCCAATTGCCTCTTTTCATTCTAAACTCCTATTGTGTTAAGATGGACTTAACAGTTGAATCTGGAACTAGGACTTTGACATGGCTATTAAGAATGTAGAACCAGAAATTTTTAACAACTTTGACCATGAAAAAAGCATTTTTTTCGATCTGGGAATATTTCAATTCATAATTCTTTAGAGGGAAGCTCATGAATGCAATCGGAGATTCAAAACCCTCACTGTTTTCTTGCACCAGAATTGCCAAAAGTGTATGCTTGGAAGCATAACTATACATGATGAATTCTTTGGTGTAGTCTAGGAAGACTAACACTTGTGCATGAGCAATGGTATCCTTGATATCATTGAACACAACTTTTCCTTCTATCGTCGAATGAAAAGTGGTATTCCTTTCATCATATTAACAATATGACGAGTCTTTTCTGCAAAGTCTGGAAGGAATCTTTGCAGAAAGTTTACTTTTCCAAAGAAGTAATGGATAGCCTTCTTGCTTGATGGTAGAGTGAGTGATTTGATACTTTTAACTCTTTTTGAGCCAATCTTGATTCCTTCTATAGACACCACGTGACCAAGAAGTTTACCTTTTGTAACCCCAAAAATTAACTTTTTGGGGTTCAAGGAAATACCATGTTGTCAACATCTCTCCAAGATTTTCCTTAGATGGTAAAAATGTTCATGAAATTTTTAGAAAAAATTGTATGATCATCAAGATACACCACAATGAACTTACCCATCATATCACAAAAATAAAAGTCCATAGCTCGTTGAAACATGGCGCCAACATTGATCAGGCCAAAAGGCATTCTGCGATATGAAAAGGTACCCTGTGGCATTGTAAAATTTGTCTTGTGTTGATCACTTGAATTGACTTCAATATGGTTGTAACCAGAAATACTGTCGAACATGGAGAGCATTTCAGATCCGGTCATGTTTTGAGGAACTTGGTCCATCACTGGAAGAGGACAATTATCCTTGAGTGACAGTTGGTTCATATTTCTAAAATCCACACAAATACGGATCTCACCATTTTTATTACGAACAGGAATAACATTTGTTATCCATGTTGAATGATGGATAGGGAACATTATTTGGGCGTTCAACATTTTTTGAACTTTTGCAAGGATTGTTCCAAAAACCTTTGGGTTGTATTGCCTTTGCTTCTATTTATAAGGAAATTCTCCAACCTTAAGGGGAATGTCATGTTGCTCCTCCTTTGGCTGGAAGGATTTCAGATCTTCATATGAATATGCTAAGACAACCATATATTCTTGTAACAACTTAGCAAACTGCTTCCTCTCTTTGACTATGCAACACTTACCAATGTTTACCATCTTAGGATTTGCTTCAGTTCCTAAGTTGATCTGTTCAACCTCATTAGATGAATCAGAGTCTGAGAGTTGTTTCTTGACATAGCGATCATGCTTATCAAAAGGTTTCTCTAGAGATACCAACCTCTTGGGAATTTTATTCCCTTTTAGCTGCAAGAACTCTTCACTCGTAACTGGATCCATATTAGACATAGATTCTCGATGTGGAGAATCACTTCCTTCAAAGTACAATTCATCAAAATTTTATGGCTTCTCTAAAAAGGCAATAATTTGATGATCAACATTAAAAATTTGCCAGTTCTCTGAATTATCAGTAACAATCGGGTGGAAAACCAACTCAATGGTATAGGTGGAACCTTGAAAGTCTTTATGTGGTATCATGAGCATGGCTGAAAATGCTAAGGAATCGGCTCTATCATTATATTCCCTTGGAACTACAAATATATCAAAAGCCTCAAATTCTTCAATGCAATCCCAAACAAGATTGCAATAATGCCTAAGCCTACCATTTTTTTCTGATACAAATTCCTTACCTAACACACTATCAACTCAACATTACCTTGTGCATGAAGATTTTTGATACCTTTCTTTCGTGAAACTTGTATTCCTAATAACAAAGCTTCATATTTGATAGTGTTATTAGTGTTTTCAAACTATAATTTGAAAGAGAAAGGGAAAAATTTTCTTGTAGGGGAAATGAAAACCATTTCCGCTCTAGAACCGGTGGAAGAGCAACTTCCATCAAACTTGAGTAACCAAATGTTGTTTAGGTCACCAAGACTGACATAATTAAAATTTGTAGCTTCATGATCTGAGATAGATAAATCATCTGATGATGACTCATTTGTTGTTGACGAAGAATCATCGCTCTCCAACTCATGTCTTGTTGAAGATTCACCAACCTCTTCTGTTTGTAGATAATACATTCCAATGCCTAAAGACTCAAATAAAATTTGAGCTCTTGGATCATCAAATTGAGTTACTAAAAACTTTTGACTCCCTTTTAGGAATCAATTTTTGCATCACGCCTTTCACAGGTATCCTAGCTTTAGACATGTCCATGTTTAATTCACCTCCAACATCTTTACAGAAATTGCATCCAAGGAGGATTTCGTAAGATGTTGGCACATCAGCTACTAGAACCGTCATCTTTATTTTATTTTTTGGATACGTAGTGAATGCGTATTGTGCATCTTTGATCTGACTGATCAAAGGTGCTTGTTTTTTCTCCATGGAGAAACAATGGCTAAAGGTTTTGGTCAGATTCAAACCTAATGCAGTAGCTACCTTGGCCGACATCAAATTGTCTGCTGTGTCAGAATCTATAACACATTTACTTAATTTAAAGCCATTGACAAGTAAAGAAATAAAGAAAGGATCAATATGCCTGGATGCAACTAGAGGGGTAGAAACAAGGTTATTTTGTGGCGTCTGGGGCTTTGGAGGAACAAGAATATCAGGAGATGAATCCTGATTTGGGATAATTCCTTTATCCTTCACTAACTTGACAATCCTGTCAAATTGGTTGGGATTGGCCTTGAGGTATCCAGCTTCAGACATTTGGATCTTGGTTTTCTTGGCATGATCAATAATGTCAAAATCCTAGAATGAATTTTGTAGAGTGGATGTAGTAACTTCACTAATAGGTTTAACAAAAGGAACACGTGTCTTCAGAACTGGGAGAGTGGCTTTGGGAATGACAATAATTGATGGAGGGGGATGGGGAGCACTCACTTGTTTGTTTGTTGCATTTTTGGGTTTCCAAAGTAGAGGAGATCCTCTGTTTACAATAGTAACTAGAGGTTTCTCCTTTGTTGGTGGAGCAGTATCTTGAGTTTGATCAAGCTGATTGTGTTGTTGTCATGTAAAGATAGCATATGCATCTGTCACCATGTCCTCCTCAGATTCATTTGCCATTTTCAAATAGGAAATATTGGAGTCGCCAACTGATTCCATTTCTTCATCTTGAAAGAGATCAACACTTTCTTCCCTGGGATAATTCAATTGTGCATATTGATCTCGTTAAGCCTCATAGTATCCCACAATAGTATTGGTAGGTGGAGCTTCAAGTGCAAGGCTTCCTTGTGGTGTTGGAAGACAATTTTTATTTTTGTTTCCAACATAGTTATGAAAAGCCCTTCTAGGAACATCCTTGTAGGTGTTGTTGGAAACTTGCTTTTTCAAAGCCAAGATTTCGTTTGCTAGCCTTTGAACCATGGGATCAACAAAATTAGAATTGGAACTTGGAGCATTGGCATTAGAAGTTGAAGATCATGATTCTTGCATCTTGTTGTTGTTGTTGTTGTTGGTACTCATCCTTATTTCTCCAGAAAGGATAATATCATCTTTAAGACTGGTAGCTAATTATTGAGCTGCTTCAACATTGGTGACACTTACTTTGGGGAGTTGCGTGTTGATGAAGAAGCACTTCAAATTATGATCAGTTAGTCTTGCTTCATTTTGGATTCTTGTCACCAGCTTATTAAACTTATCCACAAACTCACACATGGGTTCATGGGCCTCTTTCCACATGGTTGTAAGCTGTGCCAATAAGACATGAGCATCTTCAGCAAGTTTGAACCTTTCCTTGAACTTGGTGCAAAGGGTGTTCCAATTAGTGACAAAAGCAACTAGAAGAGTATAGAACCATTCAAAAACAACTCCTTGTAGAGATTTGATGAACAACCTCACAACATCATCTTCGTGTTCTACGCCAAGAACACCACAAACAATGTAAAAGGCATAAAGGTGTTCATTGGGATATTGTTTGCCATCACCTAGAAACTTTGGAAGATGATTTCTTGAAACATGTGGAAGTTCGCACAGAGGTTTGGCCAAACGGAGGGGACCGAAGCCATTTCCCCAAGGTCCTATAGGTGGTGCGACCATAATAGGTTGCACAATAGGTAATTGCATTGGAACTCTATGGAAAACAAAGGACTCACTCAGAAGAGGAGATCTTAGCCTTCGTGGAGGATAAATTGTTGTGCGTTTAAACGATGACTTTACTCACGAAGGAATAGGTGGAGAATTATGTTGCAACAAGTCTTCAAAAAGTGGATTTTCTACTCCTTGAGCCCTCAATCTCACATATACCTTCTATCCGCCAAAATTTCAATCTAAACAAGATAGAGATTAAAAATAACAGTATAAAAGATCACAATAAGATACTAGAAAACTTATTCACTTCAATCAAAAGTGTGAGGCTTTAATTGCATGTGTCATTCCCCAGCGGAGTCGCCAAAAAATTGTTGGGTGAAAATTATGTAAACCCATTTCAATAGATTACACAACCTTGATTTCAACCACAACTATGTGAGATGTAATCTCTCCTCTCAGAAAGGGGAGGTTCCCTTCTTACTGCTTATTGAAACTAAGTAAAACTAATTAAGTATTCACAAAAATATACACTACAACTAAGAGATGGGGGTGTGTCACATTCATACTTCTCTCTTTTTTCAAAGAATATGTTTTACAATGCTTCATGGTTGTTAGTTCTGATTCGATACAACTTTTAAACTAAAAACAAAGCAGTAATTCCAATATCTCTATCTTGTCAAAGAAAAGCTTAGAGATACCAACATGATAACAATAAAAGATAAAATAAGAAAGAAAAGCTCATGAAGGTACAAAGTCATTTCGTAGCTTTTCACAAATGGATCCTTGAGATACATAATGAGCATCGTATTAGAAGCAAAAAGTCTTCTAGATACAACACAACAATTCCACAAACAACATGAACAATTACAAGCAAAAAGTCTTGTAGATAATCCACCAATAGTTATCCAAATAGTATCACAAATCTGAATAAAGAGTGCAACACAAAGTTTACACAGGTTTATTCAAAGCCCTTAAGATCTCACACACTAATCACTACCAATCTTAATCAAATCCAAAAGATAATTGACCCAACACAAGGTTTGGTATGCAAATTTCTTCTTTATTGATCAAAATAGATACATAAAGATGAACACAAAGTTTCATGTATTTGCTTTTCAAAATGGGTAGCACTTCATTGCAAAAGATAAAAGATAAAGATTACAAAAGAATTCCCTCCTATTTATAAAAGAGAGGGAAGAGAAAATCTAGGAAAGTAGATGAGCAAAATTAGGAAAGTTAGGTGAACTAATTTAGGAAATCTCACCTAACAAGTTGAGTTATTCAAAGATATTGTCCATCTTTTTGGGAAAACATCTATGTTTTTACATGTAATTACATCTCGAAAAAAGACATATAAGATGTCGAGAACTATTTGCAAAATGCATAATGAAAGAAAAAACTATCTAACACTAGAGAAAAAGAAGTCTTCATGGTTCCTTTCATTGGGTGCGGAAATATTCATATTTCTTCTTTGTCTCTAGGACAAATGCCTCATCTGGACCAACACTGTAATCCAAAATGGTGCAAACTCTGGTGATTGATCTTCCGGTAGATGAGTGAATATTCTTGCATCTGTCAAGATGCATCTTGAGATTATCAAGAGAAATCCGCATGTCACAAATCGCATGCATGGAGGTTTTTTAAAATTTTGCATCCTCCACTTGCTTCTTGACGACTTCCTTGTAGATCTATGAAAGTTCACTGGCCGGGAGGAAAATATGATCTTCATCAAGGAGCTTACCCTGTAACTCCTTAACTCCATTTTCAAGGATAACAGGATGTCCTTCGACATCTTCTTGTACTTGGTGGATATCATCAATAAGAGACTTAATCACTTGAATGCAGTGCTTGAGGGATTCTCTTACCTCCACATATTTCTCTTTGTCGGGAATTACCCCAACTTCCACCAATTTAGCTTTGCCTCTTTCATTCGTGACCAAAATGAGAGGCATTTCTCCACTTCTTTTTTCTCTTGGGAAAGAATGCTTTCTTCCTTATCAAGCTCTAATTTTAGCTTGGCTATCTAAGTGGCCTTCTCATCCGCAACAACTATGACTTGGGAACCATGTTCTATTATTTCATCAATGAAATCATAAAACACTTTACCTTTAGAAGCAAACTTCTTCGCCTTTTTCACTGTTGGATCCTCAAGGCTTACCATAGCCAAAGGTTGTACATTGCCTGAAGAGCCTGCTAGTTTTCTCAAAACAACTGCATAATGCTTAGCCTTTTCCTTGTACATGTTTCAGGCTTGTTCCAACTTGTGAAGCCTTCCGGCTAAGGCATCTAGGACCACCTATGGATCTGCCTTTGCACTTTCATTTTTCACTTTTCCAAGCTAGATTCTCGTCACTATGTAGTCCTCCATGTTTACATCGCCTTCCTCTTGTGGGGATAGACCAATCTGTACAAACTTATGACTAGTTTGGTCAACATGAAGCCTTGAATGTACCTTCACCTTTTTCTTCCCCTTTGATTTTGGAGGGGCTATCTCTTCAAGATCAAGCTCTTGTGGAGAGATCATTTGTTTCTTTTGCTTTGATACTTGAGAGACCAACCAAGGAGAAAGGGAGGAAGTGTGTGCTTCTTGACTCACTGTCAACTCTTGCGTCACAACTACCTCTATAGAAATGATTGGTATGGTAAAAATTGAGGTAGTTTCTATCATGATTGCTCCAGTAGATTGCATACCAAGTTGAATCTGTAAAGATTCATTCATAAATAGTTCAAATTCAGCTTCAGATGAAACATTAAAAGATGAAGATAACAAACTGGGGATGGATGATGGAGAGCTTGGCAATATATCAATAGTTTGTAGATTTGAAACTGTAGGAGGAGTGACAAGGATGGTTGATGTTGTATGGGAATGAGAAACGCCCACTGCATGTATGGTAGATGTGGGAGGAGGTGATGTAGGAAGATGAGGTGGAGGAGTTTTAGGATTAGGAGGTGTATGAGGAACATTTGAAATTACATGTGATGATGTTTGGGGAAGATTTTTGACAACATTCTAATGAGGAGATAGATTTTTTTCATTGTCATGCCTGAGTTCCTCCTTATCACCTTCTTGTTCTCCTTCTTATTCACCTTCATCTTCTTCTGACTCTTCTCCTTCTGCAAAATCTTCTTCCTCAGAATCTTCCTCTTTTGCTGATTCCTTTCTTTCATTTCCTTCTTCTTCTTCAAACTCTTGTTCCTCAGAAGAAAAACCTTTTCCTTCTGCATGAGATGGTTTAGATTATGTTGCCTCTTCTTCTTCAACTTCCTATGTATCATTTTTTCCAACATTGAACTTGATTTTAGGGCTTCTTTGAGAAGAAGAGGGAGTAATCACATGCTTGTATTTTGCATGGAGTTCTTGTTGTTGGCTAGCTTCTGCTACAGGTACTTCTCCTACTGACTCTATCCTAAAAGATTTCATCTGGAAACCATGCTTATGTAACCATTCTACCGTATTGGACAATATGGGGGCAAGCCTTTCCCTTATGGAGACACTTTCCTTTCTAGACAATTTTATTGCAGGAAAAGGTCTCCTAGAAATTTCATTTTCTTCGTAGTAAGAGTTGAGGATGTCACTAGGATCTTTGAAATCCTCTAGTAGATCGACCACACCAAGATCTTTGATATGTTCTATGGTTAGCTTGGAAAGTACATCTTACAGATTTCTTCTTCATCTCTGCATTCAACCCATATGTCTTTGAAGCGATACTTGTGTCGGTGACCTTTCTTCAATTTCCTATTCACATCCTGGTAGTCAAAGTCAAATCTATATTTGTATGTCCTTATAGTCATGATCTACATTTTTGCATCAACTAAATTTTCCTTTTGTACAGTATGAATGGTATATCTACTGATTATTAGTGGAAATTTGAAACTTGGTTTATGAATTATCATTCATTCCTTGTGAACTAAGATTAGCTGTTTACATAGCTCCATGAGTATCCACTTCTCTGAGGGATATTTGGGCAACATGTAAGGACACCCAGTATAGCTATCTACCCTCATATAGGTGAAATTTGGAAATTTTAAAAAGATACACCCAACCTTACCACTTTGTAGGCCTTGTCAAATACTCTTCTTTTTGAGAGTTTGGTCAAAACTAAAAAGCAGAGGTGCAAATAAGGCATTTGTGACCCTCCTAAAATAATGAAGACTTCCTTCAGTTCCAACTGATAAAAATACTTATACACAGGTACAAAGTGTCGATTCCCCTTAGTAGATAGTGCTGGAAATTATTTCATCATAGCTGGAGCATACACTAAATAAGAAGTCATGTAGAAATTTAGAGTGGTTGTCACATTTATCAATTGCTCATGGATTTCATCACTAATTTGGGTCCCCCAATCAATGTGAGATTTCTTTCTCCTAATGATCCAAATGTATTCATACATCCAATCCTAACAATGAGATGACTCAGACAATCCTTTAACCCTGCTCAGGAGAGTAATCATGTCCCTGACATCCTCTTTGAAGTCACTTTGAGGAAGCTGAGCTTTGGCCATCTTGAGATAGTAGGCCTAGGTGTTTTCAACCACTAGTTGTTAATCAATTTTTTAGCCTTATTGGGATCTGAATCATAGACCGCTTGTGCCTATTGAATTTAAATATTTGTATATTGTTTCATGTGTGGAACTCAAAAAATAATATCAAAGAATTTAGGGTCTAGTCCCATCATTACTTGTCCAGAGGAATCTATTACACTTCTGCTCTCTCAGACGTAGTGGGATGCAACCTCAAGAATAAACTCTGTATGATGAGCAGATGTTGGGAATGTGGTAACCAAATGAAAATTGCTATGGAAAATGGCTCTCAAGTTGTCTTCCAAGGGCTTTTGCTCAATTCTCTTTACAAAGTCTTCAAGATCCTGATGACCAACTTCGGTATTCTTAATTTCATCCACCTTCGAGATCACCACGGTAGGCGAAAAGACACCTTGGTATTTATATTTTATTTTTCCCTCTTTCTTAGAAGATGATGGAGGCTTCTTTGCTATCATCTAGAAGAATTAGGATCAAAGGATATCACCTTCGGGATCACCTGACAAGATCTTGAGAGGAACTGCAAGAGTTGTGAATCAATAGATGTTACGAGAAACTACAACATTGGGAAGCGTGAGGAAAGCAAGCAATAAAGAGCAAATGGAAATGAGCAATTTGGCATAGAAAATGGAGCATGGGTGAAGAAACGGGGTTCAGAGCACAAGTGGAGCGATTTCAAAGCGTTAGGGGAAAAAATTGCTTTTTGTGTAGGGCCATTGAAAATCAATGCTCCTACACTTGAGATGATGACTTTACATGTAGGCTCACTGAAAATTAGTGCTCCTACATGTTTTGCACTTGGTATGTAAAAAGTGTCAAGGCACTGAAAATTAGTGCCTTGACATGTCTTCTCACACTTTGAAAAAATTGAAGTGTTAGGGTGGGCAAAAATAATGCATTTGCATTTAAGTGATAGGATGCTCCATATAGGAGCGATGATTTTCACTGCTCCTACTTTTAGAGTTGTGAAAATATTAGAAGTGCGGTAATGATTAAAAACACCACCCTAGCATTTGAACCTAGGAAAGATCTCAGTGTAATGGCAGTGATTTTTACCACTTTGACATTGAAGGGCTTGGTGTTCGAGCGGTGATAATCACTGTTCGAACAAGTTGAAGAATGATGATCACCGTTCAAAATTATTTGAAAACTTGGACATGCTAGAAAAAATAATTTCGCTACTTGTAGAGTGGGTAGGCTCAAAAAGTAATAGTGGGGAATCATTTAGGAAAACAAAATATCAAAAAGTAAAAATGTGGAGAGAATAAAACTAGGGCATGATAAGAAAGAGGAAAGAAGATGAAAAAGGTAGAGATCGAGTCCCAAAACATAGAAAACATAAATGGTGACCAAGAGGAATAGAATCTATAGAGTTTATTAAAAGTAAATAGAGAGAAATACCAATGAAGGGAAAGAAACGATGAAGTACCTGTGAGAAAATGCAAATGCTAAAAACCCTAGCTCAAGAAATCACAAAAAAAAAATTCAATCGCGACCTTGTTTGGAGTTGGAGAAAGACCAACTCAATGAGGAAGAAAGAAATGTCGAATTGAAATGAGGAAGGATTAACCTAAAATAACTTTTAAGTGATTGAAAAGTGTCATTAATGAACTTGGCATGCACATTAATGAAGGTGCATATTATGGTGGAATACATGCATGAGCAATGAAAATCATCGCTTATGCATTTTTGGTAGAGGGAGCGAAGTGTAGGAGCATTTATTTTCAACACTCTGACACTTGTAGTTGGAAAATTAACTAAGGCATATGTAGGAGTGTTGATTTTTAGCACTCCGACATGTTTCACAATTTGACTAACTCTCAAGAGTTGAGAGTTCACGAAGATGCTCATTTTGAAGCTCTTTAAAAGATGAGCAGGGGGAACATTCAAATGGACTGTTTGAGGTTTTGGACTGCGCATCGAGGTGAATTGAAATTTTCCTTGTTTTGCATGCTTGAAGTACACAAAAACTATGAAACATACAAGTTTTGTAGGGGGTTATCCGTGGATTGAACGCTACTATATTCCATGATAAGACATCCCACAATACACAACATATGTTCCTCTACCAAACCCACAAGATGATGTAGCATCACAACTTAAGGTGTTAACACAAGAAATGCAGGATATCTAGATGGGAAAAATGAAGAAGCTCCATACACAAAAAAATGTGTGTCCATATCCATTCGATTGAAACATCACAATGGTATTGTTCCCTCCCAGTTTTGAGGTCCCTAAATTTGATAAATACAAAGGGAGAGGAAATCCTATGGACCATGTCAAAGAATTCAACATCATACGCATGGAGGTTTCCTACAATGATTCCTATTTGATGCGCCTCTTTCCCCAAAGCTTGATAGGCCTAGCCATTAACTGGTATTCTCAGTTGCCTCCAAGTATCAAAAATTTCCAAGAAATCACTGATAAATTTATAGATCACTTCTCCTTTAATCTTGACATAGATGTGAGCATAGAAGAATTGTACACTCTCTAAAAAAAAAGGAGAATGTTTCACCAATTTCTTACAATGATGGAGACAAAGAGCCAGTAAAATCAAGTGGACCATTCCTGACGAACAACAAGTGGGGATTATCATAGAAAATGTTGATCCAAATTTATCCTTACACTTAAAGATACAGTGTATTTCCACTTATGACAAGATTTTCCCTAGGGCCCTTAACATTGAGAGAGCCCTAATCTCACAAGGGAACACACAAGTGTTTAAAGACAACCGCCCATCCACTAGTTTTAATGACAAGTCTCAAAAATGTTGATACAAATTTATCCTTCCACTTAAAGATGCAATGTATTACCACTTATGACAAGCTTTTCCCTAGGGCCCTTAACATCGAGAGAGCCCTAATATCACAAGGGAACACACAAGTTTATAAAGAGAATGGCCCATCGACTAGTTTTAATGACAAGCCCCACTATTGGGCCAATAACAAAAATATTACTAGTGATGGTGTTGTTGATGTAAAGGTGGTCTTAACTACTCCTAGACAAGAAAACACCCAAACCATGAACACACAACAACTATGTGTGCAACCACCAAACAATCAACCAACGATCAATCTACAAACACTCAACATGGACAACAAAGAGAAAATAGTGCTCCTAAGCGACAATTCACTCCCTTAGGGGAACTTATGGAAGATGTGGTGAAGTAGTTGGTACAATCTAACCTTATGACAGTCCCAAATTTCTCTAACTATCAAGAGCCACAAGTCAAACCTCATAGCTGTAGAGACAACCATTTTTGTGAATTTCATCGATACAAAGGTCATAACACACAAAATTGTTTTAGACTCAAACATCTAATAAAAGATCTTATTGAACAAGGAGACATTTATGTTGATTAAAAATATAGGAATGAATATCTAAAAATTTACACAAACCCTATGCCTGACCATACAAAAGAAAAAGATTCAGGAAAGGCATCAACCTCAAAAAAAATAAACCATACATGTGATACCACGGTGGTAAATATTTATTGATCACAACATTAGGAATCAGACACACATCAAGATACTATTTTAAAACAAAGTCTAAACCCATCAACAATGTTTAGCAATATTTTATACCATAATGACATCAATTGGATATCATATTGTGATATCTCTCCCACATATGACTCAATGACTAGGCATGTTGAAGAAGTTCCAAATGAGCCAGAAATATCCTTTGTTGCACCCATACCTACAGACTATTGTGAAGAGTCTTTTACCAATGATCTATCATCCACCTGCGAATCATTTCAAGAGAAGGCTCTTGAGGATAACAAAAGTTACTCCAAATTGAGTCAGGATCAAGAACCCCTAACCCTAGAGTTTTAGCAAGAGCTAAGGGACATCTTCCAAACCATTTTAAACTCCAAAGATGTCCTTGATATAACCCTTGAGATGTTTCTTTCTAACAGACATATAGACATTATTCATCCAAAACAAGAGTCTCCCACTCGTGGTATTCCTACACAAGAGCAAGCAACAATCAAAATTCTTGATTCCTATAGTGATTGTGCATCATCGACATATTTTGAATCATCACCAACATCTTTTGAAGCAATATCAACAGATAACAATGTCATAGAATTAGAGAAAATAGTTCATATTCCTAAACAACAAGAACCCATAACAATATTATGTGTTAATGACAAGTCATATTCAATGGCTATGGATGAGAGGATACATTATCAGGGCAAAGGATTAGGTATTGATAATACCTTCACAGCATTGGGGGCAATCTTGTCTCCAACAAACATCAACATATGGGGTTCAAAAAATCTTTATGATGAAAATGCTCTCAACGCTACAACTAGTCGTATCATGAGTTGACATTCAACCATAATATCATACACAAATTGGGACCAATGTAAAAAGTGTAATTCCTATGAAAGAAAGGAAAAGATCATCAAATAAAATGAAGCAGTAAAACAAAAAGGACAAAGAAAATATAAATGGATACCAAAGAAAAATAAAGAAAATCATCCCTCCAAAACTCCATTAGTCAAAGAAACTATGGGGAAAAATAAAAAAGGGAAATGTATCCATCAAAAGAGTCCTCAAATACAAAAGCAAGCTTCTCAAGCAAGGAATGAAGTATATCCAATGGTTGGTCCTAATTCCACAAAAACCTTCATTCCCACCCATCATCACTCATTTTCCCAAGTTTGGAGAGTCAAAGGTTCCAAACTATCAACCAATCCATTCCATATTCCTTCATACATGTCATCGTCCACTCCATTCATGATATCTAATTCTTGCATTGACCGTGTGTTGGAAGCTACCCTTCATTGTAAGGATTTTGAAGGTACCACATCACAATGTGCACACATAAACAAGGTTAATTTTGGTATCCACAAGGCATATCAGAGTTCTTCAAGGTTGCATCCAAGTGCTCGTATCTTAGCAAACCAAATTCTTCAAGCAAGATATTGTTGGCACATTATGATAATGGCCTTTACATCAGTTCCACTAGGTGGTTCAACATGAGGTTAAAACTTCCAAAAATAAAAAAAATAAAAAAAACAAGAAAATAGTAAAAATAAAAATTGTCCTCCAATGAAAACCACTATGGTGGCTAAAAACCACTATGGTGGCTATTTGGGCAAGTACTATGATGAAAACTTGGAAAACAGGCATCATGAGTAGAATCAAGAATCTATATGATCCTTTTCAGATAGAAGCATCTCATCCTTGTCATGATAAATCCAATGTTCCCTTCATCCATCCAATCTAGATTTATTCAGATATTCCAATTTATCTTGATCTTGACAAAGATTTGGAGTATACTTCAACTCTACTCATGGAAAAATTTTGACAGGCTCTTTACCATTTTATCTCATGAAGTCCCATAGCTTATATCTAGCATGCTAAAACTCTCTCAAACTCTTCAAATATACATTACCTATCTTGGTTATCCATTGCATTATGAAGAATTGCTAGACACTGGGGGTAGGTTATTGCACTCTTATTTTCAAATAACTCTTGATCCATGTCTTTTATCTCACAACGTGACATTGACATCATGATATAGGTATTTTTTACCTCAAAATCTTATCGAAAATCCCAAAAAAAATCATAAAATCTCATCAAAATCCAAAAACATCAAAATCCTATACAACTAAAATCCAAAAACATCAAAATCCTATACAACTAAACTCCAAAAAAATTCAAAAATTGGAAAGTTTGAAAACTAGAATATCCAAAACACATCAAAATCCCTAAAAAGGTCAAACATCAAAAATCCAAAAATAGTACCATGTCAAACTACGGGTCTCTGAGCTTGAACGTAGGCAAGGCCATCATTGATGGGCCCTCGAGACACCCTAGGTCAATCCTCTAGGAGTTTGTCATAATAAATTGACATTCCATCAACTATTCATTTCTCATCTTCAATAAGTCGAGTCAGACGAACTACGAGTCTCTGAGCTTGAATGTAGGCAAGGACATCATTGATGTGCCCTTGAGAAACCCTAGTTTAGTCATTTAGGTGTCTGTCATAATAAACTGATATTTCATCAACTGTTCATCTCTCATTGTAAATAAGTCAAGTCAGTTGAACTACGAGTCTCCAAGCTTGAACCTAGGCAAGTCCATCATTGATGTGCCCTCAAGACACCCTAGGTTAGTCCTTTAGGATTCCATCATAATAAACTGACAACCTTGAACTATTCATATCTCATTGTCAATAAGTCAAGTCAGTTGAACTACATGGTCTCTACGTGTATAATGTAGGCAAGGCTAATATTTGATAAGCCCTCGAGGCCCCTAGGATAGGTCTTTTAGGTTAGGTTCTTGGTAAAAACTCAAAAAATCCCTAAACATTCAAAAATAAAAAAAACCCCTAAACATTCAAAAAATTCTCGGAAAAGCCTTGAACATTCAAAAATTGAAAAACCCTAAACATTTGAAAACTCAGCAAACTCCAAAAACATTCAAATATCAAAAAATCCTTAAACATTTGAAAATATTCAAAAGACCTAAACAACATAAAAAATCTTAGAGAAAACCCTAAACAACCTCAAATAACCAAAAACATAAACATTCACATAAACTTTCAAAAAGACCAAAAACAACCTCAAAACATTTTCAAAACATCAAAAACATTGAAATATTCTAGAAAATCCAAAACCATCCATCCCATTTTTCTTTCACTCGCAATAAACCTTCACCCATAATAAATCGATTGTCATCTTTCAAACTTTGGTAAAACAAGTAGAAAGCAAGTATTGCAAGTCGTAAAGTGAAAACCTAAGTGTCAACATCTATAGTTTAGATCATAGGTAAATGCATCAGTGAAGTTTGTATTAATGGCTTATCACACAACTCATCCTAATCAAACCACTTGATCAACATGTCCTAGGATGAATCCTTCCTACGATGGACATCAACACTAGAAATCACCTTAGCTATCTTAAACTGGCAAGAGGTATAAATAACACTGACTTTTTTTCTTTGATCTTTTCTTATGATTTATCTTATTGACCCATTCTGAGGACCTCTTGATGATGTCTATCTAAATGATTTAGAGAGAAAGAAATGGGGAATCAATCATTATCTTTCATTTTTTATGCTTGCGGGTATTCTTGTAAAATAATCTTGGTGCATACTTGCTTAGTTGTGTGTAGGGAGGTTGTTTGGAGTACATTGTTGACTATTGTGTATGCTTTGGTTTGACTTATTCTAAACTGTTAAATTACATTCTAACGAGGTTTTCGTATGTCAAGGTGTGAATAAGAAATATCCTATCTATTTGCAAAGTCAAAGTCCATTACACTAGATACAATGTCATCCTGGTTATCAATACCTTGATGCATCGTGTCTATGTGTTATATCAAAAATAAGGAATGACGGAAAATCCCAATCCCAAGATTTGATAAAAATCATCCATCTCTCGTCATCATCTCTAATAAAGTCTCAGTGGATCATAGACTTGTTGGAAATTTGAATCAAAATCAATGGTCAAATCATTCATTCTTATTTCTTCCATCTTCTCTTCGTGCTAACCTAGTATCATGACAGTCAATAAAAAACATCATCGATACATCCATCTTGAATCCACAAAGCATTAGCATACATAAAATTGCATTATCATAGCATAAACGAACATCTGCATAAGCATACACATCATGACCATTCATAACATCCATATGCATACATCATCATATCATAAATTGCATAGAAAAGTACATAAAAAGAAATGCATTTATATAATTTGCATAAACATCTCATATCATAACATCCATCCCATAACATGTCATAAGAAGATACTGAAAAAGAAGTGCATCAATCCATCTCATATACATCACATCATAGATCATCATCACATATCGCATAATGCATAAATGAAAGAAGTGCATCCATCACATTGCATCCATACATAATCATAATGCATAAGCATATCACATAATATCACGTCATATGCATCCATATATTCATAAGAATGAAATAAAGATAACATCAAATATCGAATCTGGATCATCTCATATATATGTATAAAAAAATGGTGATTGTCATAATACAATATTTGAATAAGTGTCTGTGTATCAATCAAAAATATAATATCCACGAGGCTATAAAAAATGAGCCCATGAATGCATATCAGTATAAAGAATCAGGCAATAATAAAAAAAGTGTCTATACAAGCAAGCTAGCCCTGGTGGCTACTGGACTCACCCCTAACTGATGGCTAATCCTTAGCTCTAGGTGGTGCTCCACTCCACTGTGAAAAGTTAGGTCATCTCATCGCCTGAGGAACATCACGATGATAGTGCATGTGGTAGTATGTAGCCTCAGTAACTGCCTCTCTATACAGCCTAGCAGATACAGTCCTACCCTATGATGTAGTTGTCACTACCTCCAACTATTGTCTCTAACCAATCTTTTGGGCTAGCTGTATGTCTACCTAATTCCACAACTGAACCTCATGATCTCGTTGTGCAATCATGGCTTGAAGTTGCTAACATAGCTGATCACTCTTTGCAGTGAGAGCCTGAATCTATGCATGAGCCTATGAATCTAGATGTACAAGTGGAGGAGGTGGTGGTGCCCCTGAACCTATCCATCATGATTGCCCTGCCACCTTGGCACATGTGTCTGATCCGGCTGCTGGTGCCCATCACCTGGCATCTACATCCTATCCTGCTCCTGGTCCTGGCCTCTACCTCGACCACCACCCTGCCTCTATCTTGGTTGCCATCTTATCCTCGGCCCCTGCCTCTGCCTCTTCCCCTACCTTTGCCTCCAGGGTATGCCCCCATTGGATTTTTCAGGTGTGTAGGTGGCCTGAACCATGCATCATAGGCTAGAGTGGTGCTTGTATTTGGGATACCTTGATCATATGCCCACGACTGTGGGATGAGCTATTTGAAATCATTGATCACCATAATGGGATCAATAGGGGTTCCCCACTATACCTCTCTCCGTGCTTTGGAAAAAATAGTAGTATAATCATCTGTAGGAACATCCTGTACCCTCCCCAAACTACCAAGCATCACAGTTTGGGAGGTATCTTTCTATAATAGTGTGCTCTCTTCCCTGCATATACCGAGTTTGTCATACAAAATTTAGTTGTTGTTGATTGTTGTACCATCATGGATGTTGTAGCCATGACCTCCATCTAAACACTGTCATGCCATCAATGACACAATGGAAATATAGCAAACTTGTGGGGCTCGTGTGATGCAATTTCATTGACACCCTATACCAGAACATGACGAGCTCATCCTCATGGATATTTGTGAGAACGACCAAGGGCCTCAACACTACAATGTGCTTGTATGCCCATATATGAAGCAAAGTCACCCCTACTCTGATGCTCCTTCCCTCTCGGTAGATGGCCTTGTGCATATCATGATACAAGGAGGCAAGGAGAATTGAACCCCAGGCATACATGATGTCCCTCTGGATCATACCCTCCCATGCCAAACCCCATCTAGGACTAAAACCTATGCCTTGTTGATTTGGGAAAATCACATCAGAGATTAGTGCTACAATGAATAATCTGAAGGTCTCCACCCACCTGCAGTATAGGTCTAGATCAATAGATCAATTTGCGAGCTAATTAGGATCACCAATCATATGTGAAGAAGGGAGTAGCATGCATCTCTCCCAACATATGGGTCATGAATGGGCAATTGCAAAATGCACCAAACGTCCTCAAGTGTAATGGCGACCTCTCCAGTGGGCAAGTGAAATGAAGAGGTCTTGCTATGCCATCTCTCGACCAACACAGTCATCATGGCGAGATGGGTCTTGACCTCATGAAAGAAAGCAACAAAGCCTAACCCTAGCCTCCCTATCCACTCCACCTCCAAATCATCGAAATCTCTCATAGCTACTAAAATGTTAGACCGGTGCTCCCGCGACATCAATGACGGAGTATCCTCTTGCATGCATCATGCACACAACGTCAATTTTCCAAAAAAGTCAAAAAATTGATCAAAATTTAAGACTTTGCATCCAGAACATCAAATGCGTCATTGAAATCAATAGCATCACTATATTAATTTTAGAGGTGCATCGCCAATTTGGTGATGCATGTCTCTATGCTCAATAGCAAATTGGTATTTGGGGTGAGTTGTAGAATCAAAAAATCATGGTGCGTTGCCATTTGTTACATGCGTTGCCCATCGCTTTCAAGTGACGTTGAACTTAAAAAGCCCATGCATAGCTATATTTCCCTTGCGATCCCCAAATCAATTGCATCGCTAAACCAAAAAATTGGGGTGCATTGCTAAATGGAGGGTGTGTCGCTATAAAATCAATACTGATGCTTCTGACACTTCAAAAGCGTCGCTATACAATGACGTGCCTATTGACCTAACTTTGACCCCTTATTAAATGCACCTAAAAGTGAAAATTGAGGCAAGTTTCGAATCACATACCTGAGTCTTGCGTCTACTCACCGTTGGTACTCTCAAACCCGCTCTGAAAGGTGAAGAGGGAGTGCACGGTGCACCATTTTGCTGAGGTATTAGAGCTCAAAGTGCAAGAATCTCTCAAGTGTGAATGCATAAATGAATTGAAAGTGACCCTTCATCACCTATTTAAGCATAAAAATTAAGGTTTTTAGCCCTAATTTGACCATGCAGCCAGGGTTTTTAACCAATTTCACCAAACTTTCCAAACTAGAGCTTATTTTACACTGTTTTTTGCATTTTTTTCATTTTTTTGCATCTGAGAGCCTTTTTTGGAACTTGAGGTAGCCATTTAGCCTTTGTCGTGAAATCAACCCAAAATTCAAAATTTCTACCTGATTTCTCGAGGGGGTAGGGTACCAGCTTATTCCTTTCATTGGGGTAATAGTGGGGTATCTAAAAAATTAGAAAATTTTCATTTTTTGATTTAAGTAGCAGCTTTAATCTGAAAGACGATAGTCTTTGAACCAACGTAGTAGGTACCTTGCTTCAAAGAGGGATAAGATGTAAACACTTAAAAATGTCCTGAATGATATCATGCACTTGAATAAAGTATACTAACATCACTTTCTCCTAAAACCCATCCTATTTTCGCTTAATTGATTAAATTAGCCTAGCTAATTAATTAATTATGTCATCTTTCATCTATTGATCTAATTAATCTAATCAGATTAATTCACCTATTTCATCTAACACTTCGTCTTATTAAATTAAATACATCAAGTTATTTAATTTAAATCCCTAAGTTCTCTTATTTAATTAAATAACCCTAAATTATTTAATTAAATATCATTTCACCTTCCCCTTTTCATTAAATAAATAAATTATTTAATGACTACCCTAAACCCCCTAATTTGCATAATTAAAACTTTATTTAATTATCAAATTACTAATAAATCTAATTCCCCCCACTTGCAAGGGAATATTCCAAGGGGAATATTCTTCCTTTGCACATTCCTCCAAAAGGAATATTCCCATGGAATATTCTTTCCCCCTTTTTGCACATTAAAACTTTGTTTTATTTTTCTAAATATCTATTTTCCTCGCCCATGAGAATATCCTAAAGAATATTCTCTTTCTTCACTCATTTGAAAAAAGGAATATTCTTCCTTATAATAAACTTACAAGACTTATTGTGCAAGTTAACTTACAAGACTTCTTGTGCAAGATAAAAGTGTGTTTGTTTGAAAGAATATGAGCCCTTGATTCTTTCCTTGATCCATGTGATCATTGATTCTCATCCGTTGATGAAAATCCATGATCCATGTTTCATTTTTCCTCCATCCTTGACCATTGATTAACTTTTTTGATCTCAACCCTTCATTTCTCATTTTTCCTCCTATTAATAGGTCACTATTTGGAGACAAATGGATCCATATTTTAACAACAAAGTTATGTTGTTAAAATCATTTGCACTTGCACTCACATTTAACACCATTTTAGCTTAATTTACTTGCATATTAGCTTAGCTTCCATTAATGGCTTCCATGATAACATAGATGCATCCATTTAGCTTATTTGGTAATTAGGGTTTGAATCTTTTTAGCTTAAAATCCATTTAGATTAGCTTTGAACTCACACATCTTGATAATCTTAGCATAAATCATGTTAAAATAGCTTGCATCATGTTAATTTACCTTTAAATCATGTTTTCATACACATCTATAATTGGTTTCATTAATTCTCTTCAATAGACTTTATCAGAACATGCTCATTTCTCCACGGGATTAGGAAAGGGTCAACATTCCACATCAATGTGACACCACTCACCCAATAGAATAAGTTTAAATAGATTAGAATAGGTGGTTTTAAAGCTTTTGTAGTTTAATATGTTAAGTTTTAATGGATTCATAGTCTAGTTTTTATTGAATGATCTTATTGGAACAATGTTTAGTGGTTTGAATACGCTTCAATTCCTTATGGATCAAGTGTAGTCATCCCATACTAATCCATTGGTCACACATACATAAATAAGGATCTATGCCTTTCATATCATGGTAATCCCATGCATATGTTGTTGAGTGTGCCTGCAACACTGTGTGCAAGGAATTCTGGTCCTCTTCTGTCAAGGAATTATTTATGTTTAACTTTTTTCCCGACATGATTTCCAATTCCTTAGATGATTCTTGGATAGGTGAGAGGTCAAGACTTGGTATGATAGGTACACACTGTTGAGGTAGTAATGAATGAAATATTTGAGATATTTCTTCTATGGAATTGGCAGGTATAATACATTGCAAGGGGTCTTGTAGGCATATGAGGCAGTCTTGTTGCTGCGGGCTCCTACCGCAGTCATTTTGGATTATGTGAGTAATGAGCTCATCTTCATCTTGGTCATCTAATAAAGGCTACACTCTATAGTCATCAATTTCTATAGAGAATAGTTATCTTCCTCATCCATAGTGGGCCAAATAGTTTGCTCAAGGTCAGCATAAGGTTGGATTGGAGGATAGAGAACCAATTTCTTGGTGACTGTCCCATTGGATATTATTATATTGCCAGACCTACAACCTATAAATGCATTAGTTGTAGCTAACTAGGGTTTACCTAGGATGAGTGGGTAGCCTACAAGATTAACCTTTGGTTGTAAAACTATAAAATTGACAAGATATTCCCAAGAATCTAATGCAATAACCAAGTCTTCAATGATTCCTCTAGGATTGATTGTTGACCTATCAACTACTTGTAAAATAGTTTGTGTAGGCCTAAGGTTGGCTAACTAAAGTAATTGCATTGTTTCTTTTGTTGTAACATTGATTTTTGCTCCCAAGTCTATCAAATTATTCTTGATGAGGGTCCCATTAATCTTAACATACACTAGTGGATTACCAAGATTTGTATACTTAGGGATAGTTAGTTCCCTAACATGATATCAGCAAGGTTTCCCAAGACATGGATTGCCTGAGGATCCTTAATTTTCCTTCCTAGTTTCTTAAGACATAGGTCTCTTATAGTTTTGGTATAGATAGGGATGTCTTTGATAGCTTGGATAAGTGGAATATTGATGCTCACATCCTTTAATTGATCTAAAAGATATGTCTCAACCTATGTGTGATGCTTTTGAATAGCTACGCATTTAGGAAAAGGTGGATTTGGACTCGAGGAAGTTTGGTGTACCTGATTTGAATCAAGTTCCAAAGATGATTTGTCTGAAGCTTCAACTATAAGTTCCTCATCCTCCATTTCTATAATTTGAGGGGATGAAGTTATAGCAAGTTGTTTTCTTGATCTGAGGTGGGCATCACTCACCTCTACCCCATATGTAGGGTATTGCATAGCTTTGTTAGTATAAGCCTATTGAACAAGCTTAGTGTTAGGGTTAGGTGCAGGTTGGGAAATTATTTTTGGTTTTTTGGGTGGTTGGGATGTAGGATTTGATGGAGGAATTAAGGATTGTTGTTGTGGTGGAGGAGGGAGCATAGGTTGTTGATAGTTCATATTTTGTTGCTACCACTATTGGCCTTTTTTCCATTGAGGCTACCATCGATTTTGTTGTGTTGGACATTGTGGATTGCAATTGGAAACCTAAAAATTTTGTTGTGGCCAAGGTATTGGATGATTTTGGTTCCAATTTAGTTGAGGTTGTGTCCATTGTTGAGGGTTCTGCCACTGGTTTTGGTTTGTTGGCCAGGGATGAGAGTTCCAAGTAGAGAAGTTTTGATTCCAATAGGAAAGGATGAATTAAAGCTAAGGGGGTCTTGTGGCATAACTTTTCATTATTTCCATGACCTCCTTTGTGCTATATAAAAGAGCTATCCATCATCTCCTTCAATTTTCTAAAAATTAGGTTTCTCAACTTTATCTTGTTGGATACTGGCCACTCTTTTGCATTTACAATTTTCTTTTCTTTACCTATAGCTTGGACAGTATTCAGTGAGCATAGCCTCAGCTTCCTCCTACTTCTTCTTGATGTGGAGAGTATCCAACTGAGTTGTTAAATGACTAATAATGTCCTCCTTCATATTGGACAATAGGTTGCTTAACTCTATATTTGAAACCCCTGTAGATGATTTACCAATAGTGGATGTCTTATCTCCTCTTGGCATTTTAGTAAAGGTCCTAGAATAATTCTTGTAGACCTTACAAATTTCTTGAAATGGTATTTGTGAAATATCTCCTTGTCCAATGAGGTTTAAGGCATCCATGCAGTCATCATTGACTCCCCTCAAAAAGACTAACTTGAGGGACTCTTCTGAAAATTTATTTTGTGGGTTTTTCTTTAAAGAAAAATGAAATCTCTCCACATAATCTTCTAGTGGTTCATCCTCCTTCTGTGACATTCTAAAAATGTCATCTTTCCTTCTGCCAGATCCCCTACAATAGTCTTGATACTTCTCCAAGAATAATGTCTTCATGGTATCCCAATCAGGAACAACATCTCTATTGAATCCAATGAACCATCTTAGGGTTGTATCCTTTGTATTTCCAAGGAAGCGTTTGAGCCTATGAGCATCATAAGTATAGTCATAACTTCTACATAGGACATCAAATTCAAACAAAAATGTATTTGGGTCCTTATTCATTAACCCATAAAAGACTGGTAAGGCTGAAGGAGGAATGTTAATCAACACTACAACCCTTTCTTGGTTAGTGATTGGGAACTCAAATGTTGCACATTCAAGATCATCATCCACTGCATCCCCCATGGTGTGGTATGTTCCCTTTGTTTGTGTGCTAGATGTTGGTGATAGGGAAATTTATTCTTTAGTGTTACCCTTGCTCTATGTATTGGGTTCACCAATTTTTGCTATAGCTTCTTGGCATTTAGAGGGAAGGAATCTTCCCAAAGGATCTCTCTACCTCCGCATACATGAAATATGGCTTTATAACGTAGCGAACCTACACAATGTTAGTGTATCTTTGGTGTTGGAAAAAGATTAAGTCTAACAACCCTAATGTTGGAAACAAAATTTAATTATGAAATCTATAAAAAAAGTCTATGAAGATAGCACCATCCTCGAAAATGATGCTAAAAATGTAGATTCTTAACTAATGTATTGTAAACTTAGTAGAACCTATGCAATTTAGAGGTTTATCTGACTGAATAGTCCACTCAACATTGTAAATACTACATTAAAATGTCAACCCAAGATTTATAAACTTGTGATGGCGCAACATTATATATGCCTTCAAAGACTCAAAACTACTTAAGCTACCCTATTCGAGTTATTCTACTTGCTGGAAATTCATAGAATTGAAAAATAGTAAAAGACATAACCATAAATAATGGTTATGGGTACCTACAACTTAGACTATAACTAAACTCTTGCTAATAAAATAGTACTGTGACAACTCAAAACTGATAAAAAATATTGACTCAACTAATTTAACCTCTAGAGTACTACTGGTTAACTAGTACATGCATATTCATAAGCATTCATTAACAATAAGAAAAGTATGAGATTCTAGTTTAACTTGAATATAATTCATCATGTAATGATAAATGAAAAAAAAATATTAAAGATAAATGAACAACTGAAAATGAAGTGAGGAATAGTACCTTGAGTGGCATGCTCAAGTGGTTATTCTCACTTTAACTGAACCCAAATCTAACTAACAGATTCTACGCATCTAATAAGATTAACTCCACTCATTTCATATCATGAAGATTTACACAAGATCTTTCCACATATTATATTCAATCATTCTAAATATTCATCATGTCTTGAAACTGAAAATAGCTGGTAACATAAAACTAAAAAATCAACTAACTTATGTAATGATTCAACCAATATCTATATACAAGATTGAGGGAATCTTATTCAAAGCAACAACTTAACTAAAATAATTAAATCTTACTCCTAAAGATCAGAGCGTATAGTTAAGACTAAATTATTCAACCTATAATAGAAAAGAAAGAAGAATCCTAATAGTACTAAAACTATGTTAAAACATAATTGCATGTAAACATAGAAACATTTGTCAAAATCCTGTCTGTAAAGGAGTCCTCTTCTTCAATGCTTATTAATTGGTTATATTAACACAGATTCAACCTTCATCAAAGTGCCTTTAATCAAAAATCATCATGTTCAACAAAATTTGGAACTCCCCTATTTTGTTGTCCCAGTGTTCCTTTTGTTGCGGGTTTATCTTGCAACTGCTACGTGCTACAATTCCTCATTGGCTACAAAAAAGGTTAATTCACAAGGCATGTACACAAGACTAACTATCACTATTAAAACATAGAATTATATCCACATTCATCCATATCTACATATTAACGATGCAATACTCATTATATCATAACCATATTTTCATCATTATATTTTAGGTTCAAGTCTGCATGATAAATATGAAAGGATAGTATAATATATGATCATTGTCTAGAAAGTGTATCTAAAAATGTCTCAAAATGTGCATAAAAACAATAGAAAATGAGCTAATATGTGGACCCATCAGAAACCAAGGCTAAAAATCAAGAAACACCCATATATATCAACTATGAAAAACAAGGAAGGTGCATTCTCCCATGTTCCAGTCCATTTAATCCATTCTAAAAATATCTACATCTACATTCATTCATATCTAAATGAATACAATCATTTGAAGATGATAGAGTTCAAGTTCAATAATCTCCTAGGTGATGACTTTAAGCTCAAACCAGAATATGCAAATTTAGAACTAAAAGTATTGGATGTATGCAAGGATTTTCCCTACTTTGGCTATTAAGATGAATGGGTTAGATTTTCTCTAAGTTGAATTTATGAGGATATCTTTTGGCTTGATCAACCCCATCTAATAAAAAAAGAAGCTATCAGGTTTGTGATTGGACTGTGCTCCACCGAACTAGTACATGCATTGAAATCTATCAAGAATGAAGTTATGAGGCTCATTGGAGCTAAATTTGATACAAGGTCACTCATTGTGAATGATATATCTGACCTAGGGGTCTAGTATGCGACAATGAGAATTACATACAAGATATACAACTCAAATAGGGAAGGATCAACTAGAGCCACCTCCATTTATACTACTCATCAGATGGTAAAGGAAGGACTTGTGGGAGAAACTATTGTTGAATCTACATAAAACCAAGGAATCTTGCACTACAACTTCCGTTATGGTACCTTGATCACTTGTCTTATGTTCTGTTTCATGAAAAAAATGTTTGGTTTTAAGAATGTGGTTTGGAAAAATAATTTTGTTGTACATCAAATAAAGGATCATATGTGTAGCTTTCCAGACACCACCCAATGTAACAAAAAGTTTTGGGGTTTCTTTAAAACCTTCTAGAGTGAAATTAAAAAGAGAGACATAATACCCTCACAAGTTGTAGAGAAGTATTTTTATGCTGGAAAAAGACAACTATTACATGGAAGTGGTCGAACCAAGGACTTCATGGATTACAAGGCCGCCCTATGAACTTGCTGGAGAAAATTGGATTGCATATGTTGATATATTGCTCAACAAACCCAAGGATACTTCTATTGAAAGGTTCAATACATATGATAAAATAACCAACAAACAAATTAAAGAGAGGGCAAAAGAAAAAGAAAAGAAGAATGTGGGAAAGATGGTGTCTGAGTTGAAAAAGATGTTTGGGACTTCTGAGGGTTCTGCAGAAGCATCTCATGCCACTATTGCTACGCCAATGTCTAGAAGGACAAGTAAGTCTGATTCTACCACTACCACAACCTCTGGACCTAGACAAAAACCTCCTAGCAGAAAAAGAGCTGCTACTAATTCTCTAGTAAAGACTAAAACTACTAAAATAAAGAAGCCAAGATCTAAACAAAAAGAAACAAGGGAAAAGTTTACTCGAGTGAATGTGGATGATGATGAAGAAGAAGAAGAAGAGGAGATGAAATCCTATGTATTGAAAAGAAGGAAGAACTCAAAACAACAACAAGAAGAATAAATATCCATGGAAAAAGAAATTGAAGAAGAAACAATGGAGTCTCCTCCTAAAACATCCAAACATGACCCTCTAAAGCTTGACGCTACCATCAATGCAATTGTGAAACATGATACCTTGAAGGAAGTTGTTGCCATTTATGATGAAATGTCCCCTATTGATAAGTCCACAATTGAAAAAGTAATAATCATGTATATCGACAAATTCAATATGGCTTTAAATGAAATCATTGATCAACTTCCAACAAGACTTGTAGATGTAATCAACAAAAAAAGGAATGAAGTTGTTTTAGAAGAAGCTAAGATGAGACAACATGCATTAGAAAAGGATAGTGTATCAATTTCTCATGAAGAAAGGGTAAAATTGTATCAATATCAAGGTCATGAATTTAAGACCAAAAAAATAATAAATACCTTGATGGAAAAGGATGAAGAAGAAATAAAAAGGATGGAGAAAACAACAAAATAGATGGTAGCAAAAATATTAGAACTGAAGAATGTCAAAATTATTTGTGATCAAGCTCCTCTGGATACTTCAAATATACCTGATGTGTTTGACTTAAACACATCAAATTTTGAGGATAATATGACAAAAGATGATATGACAGTTGAAAATGTCAAAATGAATGAGGAGACTACTCCTCCATAGAATACAAGTGTACACGGTGCAAGGGATCAAAGTAAAATGAGTGTCTCACCTTTGAAGAACTCTAAATCTAACAAAGAACATAATGTGTTTCCCCTGGAGAAAGCTAATAAAGAAATGGAAGAACTCTCCAGAAAAAAAGAAGGAAAGGTCTTTGGTATGGAGATAGTAAAGGAAGTTGGGAAAGAAGAGGAAAATAAAGTTCAGGATGCAGAAGTAAAAACTGTTGAGAAGCAAGATGCTTCTATGGAAAGAAGTCAAGGTTCTTCATCTATAGACTCTTTCAAGAATTTGCTGGAGATGCAAATACAGTTTCAACTGATTGTTAAACCTTAACTTTTGCAAATTCCAACACATGAGGGTCAAGTTGACTTGGAAAACATCTCTCCCCTCCATAAGCTACAACTTGGTGATGCTTTGCATGCCTCCACAAGAAAGGAAATTTTGCAAGAACATGCAAAGAAAAGTGAATTAGTTGATGAGACAGTCAAGATTATTCAAGGACTACCAAAAGTAAACATTGATGTCTCCCTGCCTCCGAAACAAAAGTTAAAGCTCTCAATGGATTCCTTCAAGGATCACTCCTCTCACTTACAAAAAAAGGTAGAACAAGAGGCCTTTAGAAAGATAAAAAGACAAGATAATGGGTGAAGTTTTAGACTGGTTTGCTAATACACACAATAAATTATAGGAAAATATAGAAACATTTAAGGGTTGTGTGAATGAAGCAACAACTCTTGTTACACCCCATCTCTTAGTTACCGAGTTACTTTTACCTTGAAAGTAACTATGATGATAAATGTTTATTAGAACTTTAATATGCTCAATAGTTGAATGAAATACTGAATGTGCATTATGATGCTATTGCTTTTGAAGGTATGATTATGTTCTATACTGATAGGAAATTTAATGAGTAAATAGATATTACAATGTGAACACTTTGATGATATAGATGATTATGATGCTAATGGATTTTATTTGAATGGAAAACTACCTATGTGATGTAGTAAGATGAATGTAGGAATAGGTTCGAACCTCTAGAAGAGAGGGAGAGTATCACTCAGGAGAGGAGCTTGGTCTAGTAATTCTTTTTGAGCCTAACTAAGAATTCACACACTCACACCTAGTTGGTCTAGTCAATTTAGGATAGTCGTGAAATGGTAAGTAATCTCCTATTAGGGTTCGAGTATGTTTTATATTGATTTGTGTTCTTGGTCTTTGATGTCCTTGATTGGGAAAATGTGATTAGATCCTCCTTTGTGTGTTCTTATTTATATCTATGTCGATAATTATATGCATCAAATGTATATATGCATACGTGTATGAACAGTAACTCATGCATATGATTACATAATATGCATAGGGATATGAGTTGCACGTTTATGACATATGTATATAAGTACACATTTTGTGTATTTACTCATTGATGGAGATGAATATATATGTGGCTAATAATATTAAATATTAGATAATGATATACTTGTATATATATATATATACACACATTTTATAATAAATACATACATACGTATATGTATTAGTATACGTAAAACCTTTGGATTCTATATGTTAATACAAGTAATTATTGTTGATATTAAAATGATATATATACAGATATACAAAGGTATATATATACATACTAATAAAGTATATAAATATATATGTGTATTTGTATATATTATCTATATGTGTGATTATCATTATTAAGTACTAAATGAGGTTAGATTTGTATATATTAATATATATGTATATGTATGTATTTGAAAATACATACATACATATATCTATTAATAAGCACAATATATATATATATCTGAATGATAGGTGTAGACACCTAAAAATGTCTCAATGGATCACATGTTGGCTAACTAACATCATTTTTTCCTCAAACCCATACTCTTTTTGCTTGTTTAATAAATAAGCCTAATTATTTAATTAAATGGCTCATTTTCACCTATTAATCTAATGACCTAATTGGGTTAATTCACCCCCTCTCACACTGACATTTCATCTAATTTAATTAAATAATACAAATTATTTAATTTTAACCCTAATTCCTCTTATTTAATTAAATAACCTAAACTATTTAATTAAATATCATATTTTCATCTCCTTTTCATTAAATAAATCAATAATTTAATGAATATCCTCAACTTAGGTGGTAAATGATTGTGAGTCAGTTTAATATTTTTCTTAGTTCCAAAATGTTGCAAACAAACATTCACAATCTTCCTCAAAATTTCAAACCCTTTGGTCTAAATATGGATACCTTTTGAAAAAGCCTTGATATTAATGCTTGTCCTAAGGATTTCTATCCTTAGAGATTTCTAAATATCTTGACTTATATCTCAATCCATATTTCCCAAAGTCAACATAGGCAACTATGGCTTGAATTTCATCCTTTTCACAAAATAGACCTTGTGAAATTTATGATGTTTTTGACATAGACATTTAGTTTGAAACTTAATCAAGACAAGTGTTTGTGGTAAAAATAAACTCACTTATGCAAGATAAATTGAAAAATTGAACCCCACATGACCATTTGGTGACCGATCACGCCAGTTGAACAACTTGACCTTACGTCCGCTATCATACAAGGAAAACATTACAAATATTGATGCCAAAATCATTGAGTTCTATTGTCAAAATCATTGAGTTCCATTATCCAAAGCCATTGAATTATATTGTCAAAATCATTGGGTCTTGTTTCCAAAATCATTTGAGTTCTATTTTACCAAAATCATTGAGTCCTTAGAGTTTGATCACTTTAGAGGTATAGAATGTTTCTCACTACCTTGGTCTTGGAAAACAAAGGTTCACTCTAGGTCAACATTGGGTCAAATATTTCACTCATCCCTCCATCAAATTTCATCCTTCACTTCACCAAACTTTGCAAAAATTTTGAACTCACCAACACTCTTTGAATTAGACGTCAATCAACCCAAACCATAACTTATCTACTTTGTATGTGAAATGAATCCTTTTCCATGCACTTAGTTAAGTTAGTTATCATCTTTGGACTAGTTTATCTTGAAGGTCACAAGTCTACCCTAAAGATTCTCAATTTCATAAACATCCTTTTATCCAAACATCAAAACATCAAACCTTCTAAGTCAAAAGTGTCATCCCAAAATGTTTACAAAGATCACTCTCCACATCATCCACCTTTTCATCTCACATTATCATAATTACTTGCATCCCTTCTACCTAGATTTGAGTCAACTAGAGAGTTAAAACATTACAAATCTCAACACAACTCTCCCATAGGTGACCCAAAATTTATGGTTAAAACAAGATCACAACACAAGAGAATCATGGAGAAAACCAAAGTCACATTCACCTCAAGTGATCCTAATCCTCAAGAATTTGATCCAAGAAGTCAAGTTACTCTGTCAAAAAAACCATCATCTCCATTAGGGCTGTATGAGATAGAAGATGTCATGAACAATCCATTTGGACTTACTAGGGAAGAAATAATGGAGTACAAACAAGAACATCAAGCTTTAGAAAATGTAGCTCCAATTTTCCCATCTTTTGTTATGCAATCATTGACACATGGCTTGACTTCATCTATGATTCAACCAACTCCATCCCTTGTGCCAAGTCAACCCTTAACATCTAGTCTTGCAACTCGGCTAGAAACCAACCTTGGTCACACTTCATGTCTAGGAACAAACACAACTATGGGTATTCACAACACGACCATTCCATTAACCGCCAACCTTCCCCAAAACACAAGTTGGACACCAAAATTTGGAAAACCACTTTCATTCCATGATTCCATAACAACCTCTACATTTCGAGTGCAACCATCTTCATCCATCATCACAAATACCCCAAGTATTCCTAAAGATACGAAAGGTAACGTGAACCAAGTGCCTCAAGTAGGACAACAAGGGAAAGTTAGCACTCTCACACAAGGGAAACCCTTAGCAAGTGGTTCCAACAACCCCATCGACACATCAAAACAAGTTATTACCCAAGCTACTCAAGTCAATCCACCATCCCAATCAAACCCGTCCATCATCGACCCAAATCAAAACAACACCTTGGTTACAAATCCCATCAACCAGGGTAATACCTTGATCCCACCTCAAATACAACAAGGGAACCCCCTACCCTTCAGTCAAGAGAACCCTTTCAATAAATTACAAGGTATTAATGTGTCATTACCATCACAATACCAAACGGCACCAACATCATCTTTTCCCTTGGTCCCCCACGTCATGCAAAATAAAATGGCACCTCAATCTTACATTGCTCCATACCAAGCAAACCCCAAGCTCTCATCAACAATTCACAAACTGCACAAAACATCAACACCCAAAACCTATTGTAGATTTCCTAACCAATGATTGATCCTACATTGCAAGAACATGCATTAGCTTTACAACAAGCACAATGGGCTTACCAACAAGCAGTCCAACAACAACAAGAAGAAGCAACCTTAGCAACACAAGAACAACAACAAGAAACCCTAGAAGCACAACAACAACAACAACAACAACAACAAGCAACCTTAGCAACACAACAAGCAACCTTAGTAGCTCAACAACAACAACAAGCTCAACAATATGCCCAACAACAACAATTTCTCACACAACAACAACAACAAGGTTTATACTATAAACCTCAATAAAACATCATCAACTTGAACACATTAGGAACGTATATGCCTACACCATCATTTCCATATCCTACACCACCATACACCCCATACAACACTTTATCATATCAGAATCCCACATATAACACATCCGTCATCCCAACATATGTTCCTCCTCCAAACCTGCAAGACAATCTAGCATCACAACTTAAGGAATTATCACAAGAAATGTAGGATCTTCAGATGGGAAAGAAAAGGAATCCCCATACAAAAAACTTATGTCCCTATCCATTTGATTGAAACACTGCAATGGTACCATTCCCTCCTGGCTTTGAAATCCCCAAATTCGATAAATACAAAGGGAGAGGAAATCCTATGGATCACGTCAAGGAGTTCAACACCATGTGTATGGAGGTTGCCTACAATGATTCTTATTTAATGTGCCTCCTCCCACAAAGTTTAATAGGTCTTGCCATGGATTGGTTCTCACAATTGCCTCCAGGTATCAAAACCTTCCAAGAAATCACTGATAAATTCATAGATCACTTCTCCTTTAATCTTGACATGGATGTAAGCCTAGAAGAGTTGTACAATCTCAAACAAAACAAAGGAGAATATTTTTCCAATTTCTTACAATGGTGGAGGCAAAGAGCTAGTAAAAGCAAGTGGCTCCTTCCCGATGAACAACAAGTGGGAATTATCATAGCAAATATTGATCCCGATTTATCCTTCCACTTGAAGATGCAGTGCATTACCTCTTATGATGAGCTTGTCCCTAGAGCCCTTAACATAGAGAGAGCCCTAATCTCAAAGGGAAACACACAAGTGTATAAAGATAACCAGCCATATACTAGTTCTAACAACAAATCCCGCTTTTGGGACAATAATAAGAATGCTACTAGTGATGGTGTTGTTGATGCAAAGGTGGTATTAACTACTCATAGATAAGAAAACACCCAAACCATGAACACACAACAACCATACACGTCACCGTCAAACAATCAAACAACAATCAATGCTACAAACACTCAATGGGGACAACAAAGAACAAACAGTGCTCCCAAGTGACAATTCACTCCCTTAGGGGAACCTATGGAGGTTGTGCTGAAGTAGTTGATATAGTCTAACCTTATCACACTCCCAGATTTTTCAAACTATCAAGAGCCAAAGGTCAAACCTCATAGCTATAGAGACGATCATTTTTGGGAATTCCACTAATACAAATGTCGTAACACACAAAATTTTTTTAGACTCAAAAATATAATAGAACTTATTGAACAAGGAGACATTCATGTTGATAAAAAAATTGGGAATGAAAATCTAAAAATTTACACAAACCCTATGCCAAATCATACAAAAGAAAAAGATTTAGGAAAGGCCTCAACCTCAAAAAATGTAAACAATACCAATGATACCATGGTGGGACATATTTATTTATCACAACATGAGGAATCAAACACACATCAAGATACCATTTTAAAACAAAGTCTAAACCCATCAACAATGTTTAGCAGTATTTTATACTGTAATGACATCAAGTGGATATCAAATTGTGATATCTCTCCCACATATGATTCAATGATTGGGCATGTTGAAGAAGTTCCAAATGAGTAAGAAATATCCCTTATTTCACCTATACCTAATGATTATTGCAAAGAGTCTTTTATCAATGATATATCATCCACCCAAGGATCATATCAAGAGGAGGCTCCTGAGGATAATGAAAGAAACTCTGAATCGAGTTAAGGTCAAGAAACCATATCCCTAAAGTTTTACCAAGAGCTAAAGGACATCTTCCAAACCATTTTAAACTCCAAAGATGTACCAAATATCACCCCTGAGATGTTTCTTTCTGAAGGACATATAGAAATTCCTCATCCAAAAAAAGAGTCTCCCACTCTTGGTATTCCTACATAAGAGCAAGCAATGGTTGAGATTCTTTATTCTTACAGTGATTAAGCATCATCAAAATATTTTGAGTCAGCATCAACATCTTTTGAAGCAGTATCAATAGAGAAAAATTTCATAGAACTAGAGCAAACAATTCATATTCTTGAACAACAAGAACCCATAGCAATGTCATGTGTTCATGACAAGTCATATTTAGTGGCTATGGATCAGAGAATACATTATCAAGGAAAAGGATTAGGTATTGATAATACCTTCACAACACTAAGGGCGATCTTGTCTACAACAAACATCAACATATGGGGTACAAAGAATCGTTATGATGAAAATACTATCAACACTACAACTAGTCGTATCTTGAGTTGGCATTCACCCATCATCTCATACAAAAATTGGGACCAACGTAAAAAGAAGAATTCCTATCAAAGCAAGGCGAAGATCATAAAAAAATGTAGTCAAGCAAAAAGGACAAAGAAAATATAAATGGATACCAAAGAAAAATAAAGAAAATAATCCCTCCAAAACTCAATTAGTCAAAGAAACTATCGGGAAAAATAAAAAAGGGAAGTGTATCCATCAAAAGAGTCCTCAAATAAAAAGGCAGGCTTCTCAAGTAAGGAATGAAGTATATCTATTGGTTGGTCCTAATTCCATGAAAACCTCCATTCCCACCCATCATCGCTCATCTTCCCAAGTTTGGAGAGTCAAAGGTTCCAAACCATCAACCAATACATCTCATATTCCTTCATACATGTCACCATCCACTCCATTCATGATATCCAATTCTTGCATTGACCATGTGTTAGCAGCTACCCTTCATCATAAGGATTCTGAAGGCACTCTATCGTGATGTGCGCACATAGACAAGGTTAATTCCGGTATCGACAAGGTAGATCAAAGTTATTCAAAGTTGCATTCAAGTGATCGTATCTTAGCAAAGAAGCTTCTTCAAGTAGGATATTGCTGGCATGTTATGACAGTGGCCTTTACATCAATTCCACCAGGTGGTTCAACATGAGGGTAAAATTTTCAAAAAATCAAAAAAATCAAAAATCAAGAAAATAGTGAAAATAAAAATCATTCTCTAGTGAAAACCACTACGGTGGAGCTTTGGGCAAGTACTATGATGAAAACCTGCCAAATAGGTGTCATGAGTAGAATCGAGTGTCTATACATGATCCTTCTCAAATAGACGCATCTCATCCTTGTCATGAAAAATCCAATGTTCCCTCCATCCATCCAATCTAGATTCATCCAAATATCCCACTTTATCTTAATCTTGACAATTCGAAATATACTTCAACTCTACTCATAAATTATTTTTGATAGGATCTTTACCATTTTATCTCGTGAAGTCCCATAGCCCATATCTAGCATGATAAAATTCTGTCAAACTGTTTGCATATACATTACCTATCTTGGTTATCCATTGGGATATGAAGCATTACTAGACACTGGGGGAAGGTTATTGCACTATTTTTTTCAAATAACTCTTGATCCATGTCTTATATCTCACAACGTGACATCAACATCATGATCTAGGTATCATTTGCCTCAAAATATCATCAAAATCCCTAAAAAGCTTGAACATCAAAAATAAAAAATGGTTTCTTGTCGAACTACGTCATCTCTGAGCTTGAACGTAGGAAAGTCCATTATTGATGTGCCCCCGAGACACCTTAGGTCATTCCTTTAGGAGTCCATCATATAAAATTGGCATTCCATCAACTGTTCATATCTCATCTTCAATAATTCATGTCAGTCGAACTACGTGGTCTTTTGGTGCAGGAGCACCTTGGCTTAACTCCATTTTGGTTTGTCATTAATTCTAGCTTGTACCTAATCTTAGCCAAATCAAGGTATTAGAGTGCTAAGTTTGGACCTTAGAAGGTTTTGTTGGTGTGTGAGGAGTTAGTCACTAGGACTAAAATCATCAATAGGTTATCATTGTGGTTAAATTTTGTTTTAATTAGTCTTAGACAACATATGTTAGAATATAGAGCCTTAAATGTGTTCTAAATGCATGATTGTGGTTAAAAGATTCCAAGAGACAGTTGAGGAAGTTGTTGGCTCGAGATCAAGGAGATTGAGGTCCTAAAATGAAGGATGATGGCAGAGTTGCAAGAAAGTTGCAAAATTGCATGACAAACTTGTGAGGTTGCATGCAACTTTGTTGGAGTGGAATCCCTTAAAATCAGGGGTAAGTGCTCGATCAACTCCCCTTGAATGATGGAAAAGACATCCATGTAAATGTGTGGCTCGTAGAAAGTAGTTAGTTATCATTGTAAACAAATTTTTGGTGTGAAGGAATAGAAGGAAGTTTAGCAGATTTCTGTGTTTTTTGAAAATCCTGTGTTTTTTTCAAAACAGTGTTGCCAAGGGCTTTGTGTACATTGAAACAACACTGTAATTATGTTCATAGCATAGTTTAGAGCAACCTTCATCTTGTATATAGATTTCCTAGTGTAGTTTTGTTGTTTCTAATTCATATATTAGGTTGTAGTGTGTTTGTTTTCTCTGTTTTGAGCAACAAGATTTGGAATGGCTTCCCCATAAACACTAACCACGGGATACTTCTGTGATTGGTTGAATATGGGAGGGAAGCCAGTCTATTGTAAATATTTAATAGTAGGTAGCATAAGGAATGGAGCCAAGTTTATAAAACTCAAACCCTAGGCGGGCTTGAACAGTCCGGTTAGTGGTTTGAGGAAGAAGAGATCAAGAGAATAGGCAGGGGAAGAGACCACTGTATGGAATCCATACAGTTCCAGGTGGGGTAAGGTAAGGTCTTGACATGCCAAAGGAATTGAGACTTCCATCAATCCATTAGAAGTAGATCTAAAGGAAAGAACAGTGAAACCCTAGGTATTAGGCCAATTAGCCCTAATAGCCCTTGATTATAGGAATGCACTGTACGGAAGAGGCAGAGACCTGACACCTAGTGAAAGATTTAAAGGATTGAAAAGGGTATCTAAAAGTACCTTTTAATTGCTAGGTTGTTTGTCAAATTTGAACAAGAAAATCCAAAAAGGGACTGGTAAGGGCTAGTAGGAATTAGGCCTGTCCATGGCAAATTCATGAAAACGGGTAGTTTGAAGGTTGAACACCAAGCAAGATGCATTCAATGGAATGTGAAATAAAAGGAAATAGAGTTTCTAACTCCCCTGCAAAGAGTTCAAGTCAGATAATGAAGTTGACACTTAGATCCTTCTAAGTGTGGGAAGAAGATTGCAAGTTCAAAGGGTGTTGAATCCTCCAAGGTGAAACACAAGGAGAGTAACTCTTGTGATAGAGTCAGAGAAGGGCTTAGTTAATGATCTGAGTCAAATTAGAACCTTGAAGCCATCAGGTTCTTGGGTGAAGATAGAGAAAAGTCTTCTTGTTGATTAGTGCAAGCACATCTTGGAGCTTCATACACCATATTGGTATCAGAGCTACGTTTGATTCAAGGCTTGTGATTGATGTTGCAGCCCACTGAATCAGTAGGAGAGAACACACCAGAGGAAAGAACCATGGTGACTAATGCTGAGTTGGCTAAAAAGGTAGAAGAGCAAGAGGAGGATAACCAGTTTCTAAGAGAGAGGCTATCTCAAGTGGAGAAGCTCTTGGATGAAGTCCATGAGACAACAAATAATGTGAAGGACAAGATAAAGCAAAAGGAAGAGCAGGAAGCCAAGGAAAAAGAAGAGGATTTGGAGGAGGAAGCTCCAAAGCCTAACCCTGTTCTTGTTGAAGAACCATTCTTGAAGGCATTGCAAGCCTTAAGTGGTAAAGCATTGGAGGGTGTGCCACTTTTCAGTGGACAAATGGACCCTAATTCAGTTGTAGACTGGATTGAGAGTATTGAAAATCACTTTGAATGTGATGGAATAATAGAGGCCCAAAAGGTAAAGGTGGCCAAGTCAAGGTTGAGAGGAGCAACTCTCACATGGTGGAAATTTGTACAATCTGAAAGAGAGAAAGAAGGCAAAGGTCCCATAGTTTCATGGAGAGGAATGGTAACTAAGATAAGGCAGACCTATCTCTCTGATGATTATGAAGTTTAGTTGCATAGGAGAAGACACAATCTTAGGCAGAAAGATATGGATGTCCAAACATACACTAAGGAGTTTCAAAAATTGTGCCTAAGATCAAAGGTGGTTGAAGATGAAAGCATCAAGCTAGCAAGATACTTAAATGGGCTCAAGTAGTCTATCCAAGAAGACATGAGCCTAGTAAACTTCAAAACAGTCCACCAATGCTATCAAATGGCTTTGAAGATAGAGGAGAAAGGCAAAAAGAAACAAGAACAAAACCCCAAAAGTAGAGGTAAAGGGAAAGACAACAGAGGACAAAAAGGAGGTTATAGTGGAAGAAGTTCAGAACCAAGAGCCCAAGGAGAAGTCAAATACTCTGAGCAGCAAGAAGGAAGCTCTAGTAGAGGTGGTAGAGGAAGAGGTTTTAGCTCCAGAGGAAGAAGTGGTGGACAAGGAAGAGGCAACTACTTCACTAATATGAAATGTTACCACTACAACCAATTGGGACACCCAGCCTATAGACGTCCAGAGAAAGGTAGTACTTCTCATGGAGGAGATAAGAGAACTAACCTGATTCAAGATGAGACAGCTGCAGCAGATAAGCATCCTGAGGTATCATTGAACTCAAAGGAAGGTGAGAACCTCATGATGAGGAGGACTTTGATCAAGGAACTGGTTAAAGAAGAGCCAAGCCAAAGGAGGTCCTTGTTTAGGATAAAGTGCAAGATGATGGGGAAAGTGTGTAAAGTCATCATTGAATTAGGTTCTACTGACAATATTGTGTTAGAGGAGGTAGTTAGCAAGCTGAAGTTGACAAGGATACCCCACAACAATCCTTACAAGGTCAGATGGCTCAATAAGGGTCAGCATGTCTTGGTGAATGAACAAGGATGGGTGGAGTTCTCAATTGGTAAGTACAAGGACAAAGTTTTGTGTGATGTGTTACCTATGGATGCTTGCCACTTGCTTCTAGGTAGACCATGGAAATTTGACCGCCAAGCTGTGCATGATGGAGCAAAGAACTCCTACACTTTCAAGAAAGATAATGTGACCTTCAAAATTCAGTCTTTGCTAGAAGATACAGAAGTGTAGACAACAGGTTCTAAATTGCTCATAGCTGGTGAAAAAGAGTTCTTAAAAGCCTTGGAAGAAGGAGAAGGAGTTGGCTATGCAGTGATGATCAAGCCAAGAGAGGTGAGCAAAGAGAAAGTAGCTGAAAAGCAAGAGTTACCCAAGGAGATATAGGAATTGTTGTAGACCTATGAAGGTATTGTAAGTAGTGGTCAACCAACAATATTACCTCCTAAAAGAGCCATAAGTCATAGGATAGACTTGATACTAGGAGCTACCCTTTCAAACAAAGCAACTTACAAGATGACACCTCAACAAAATGAGGAAATAGCCAGGCAGATTCAAGAACTTCTAGACCAAGGTCTTATTAGGAAGAGCATTAGTCCATGTGCAATACCCACTGTCTTAGCACCTAAAAAGGGAGGAGAATGGAGGCTTTGTACTGATTCCAGGGCAATAAACAAAATAACCATCAGGTATAGGTTCCCTATCCCTAGGATTGAAGATCTCATGGATTGTCTAGGCGAAGCTAGGTACTATACCAAGATAGATTTAAAGAGTGGTTATCACCAAATTAGGATACATGAGGGAGATGAGTGGAAAACAACCTTCAAAACCAATGAGGGTCTCTATGAGTGGCTAGTTATGCCATTTGGATTGTCTAATGCCCCCTCCACATTCATGAGACTCATGAATGAAATCCTCAAAGACTACATTGGCAAGTTTGTAGTAGTGAATCTTGATGATATACTAATCTATAGCAGAACAAGAGAAGAGCACCTACAACATATTGAGTTGATTTTCAAGAAGCTGCAGGAGGAGAAGTTGATGACCAACTTGGAAAAGTGTGAGTTCATCAAAATAGAGCTAGTGTACCTTGGATTTGTGCTATCACATGGCAACTTGAAGATGGACAGCAACAAAGTGGAAGCCATCCTCAATTGGCCTACTCCAAAGACAACAACAGAGGTAAGAAGCTTCCATGGTCTTGCTCAATACTATAGGAAATTCATAAGACAGTTTAGTGCTATTTGTGCTCCTATGTTGGATACCATTAAAGGAGGAATGGAGACTAAGTTTGTATGGAATGAGAAAGCTAACAAGAGTTTTGAGTTACTGAAGGAGAAGATAGCCACCCAACCTGCTTTGGTGTTACCAAGCTTTGAGAAGCTATTCACCATTGAATGTGATGCAAGCAATGTAGCTATTGGAGCTGTTCTTAGTCAAGAGGGCAAACCGGTGGCTTTTCATTCAAAGAAGTTAAGTGAAGCCAAGAAGAAGTATTCTTCTTATGACCTTGAGATGTATGCATTGGTCCAGGCTTTAAGAAAATGGAGGCATTACTTGCTTCCCAAGGAATTCGTTGTGTATTCAGACAACCAAGCACTCAGTTTCATGAATTCACAAGAGAAGTTGAGTCACAGACACATGAAATGGGTGGAATATTTGCAAGCATACACCTTCAATATTAAGCACAAGAAAGGAGCTCTCAACAAAGTAGTTGATGCCTTGAGCAGAAGAGTCCTCACAATTCAGGAAATTTAGTTGAAGAGCATGGGAATAGACCACTTCAAAAATCTATATGCAGATGATGAAGACTTTGCAGATATTTATAAGGTATGTACTAAATACAAGAACCATTTCCATAGCAAATATGTTGAATATACTTTGCAAAGTGATCTTTTGTTTAAAGGCAATCAGCTATGTGTTCCTAGAGGTTCTATTAAGGAAAACTTCATACAAGAGAAGCATAATGGTGCATTGAGTGGTCATTTTGGGATCACCAAAACTCAGGAACTGGTTAAAAGGTTTTACTATTGGCCAAGAATGAACCTAGATGTCAGGAGGTATGTGGAAAGTTGTGTAGTATGCCAAAAGGCCAAAGGTACTTCTTCAAATGCATGCCTATACCAACCACTGCCTATCCCTACTAGGCCATGGGAATGCTTGAGTATGGACTTTGTAGTTGGGTTACACAAGACAAGACAAGGTATGGACAGTGTTTATGTGGTTGTAGATAGATTCAGCAAAATGGCTCACTTTGTGCCATGCAAAACCACCAATGATGCCAGTCAAATAGCCTCTCTTTTCTTCAAAGAGATAGTAAGGATTCATGGCTTACCAATCAACATTGTATCAGATAGAGATACTAAGTTTATGAGTCATTTTTGGAAGACTCTTTGGCAAAGAATGGGCACCAATTTTTCCTTTGGATCTGCATACCATCCCCAAACTGATGGTCAAACCGAAGTTGTGAATAGGACACTTGGAAATCTCTTAAGATGCTTGACCAAGGAGTATGGTCAACAATGGGATCAGATTATTGGGCAAGCTGAATATGCCTATAATGATACTGTCAATAGATCAACAAGGAAGAGTCCCTTTGAAATTGTTTATGGTCTACATCCCAGAGGTGTTTATGAGCTGAGAGAGTTGAAGGATGGAGTCAAAGGAAGTGGATATGCTGATGAATTTGCCTATGTAATGCAGGAGATCCATGATACAGTCAGGAAAACATTGGTAGAAAACACCATGAAGCATAAGATTAAGATGGATGAGCATAGGAAAGAAGTTCAATTCAATGTTGGTGATTTAGTGATGGTGCATTTGAACAAGTCTAGACTACAGAAAGGAGTTCCTAATAAGTTGCAGATGAAGAGGATAGGTCCCTATCCTATCTTGGAGAAGTATGGAAGTAATGCATTCAAGGTCCAATTACCAGATGACAGTGGACTGTCCCCTATTTTTAATGTTGTAGATCTTGTACACTACAAAGGACCACCACCAAACATGGATCAGACCATCCAGGAAGTCATCCAAGATGTGGAAGAACTCAAACTGCCCCCTACTATAGTCAAACAAGCTGACAAGATATTGGATACCGGGGTTTACAAGAAAAATAGGACCAAGGAATATAAAGAACATCTGATTACGAGACATGGACAACCTGATGTAGATGCAGTGTGGATCAAGGAGGTAGAGTTCAAGAAGTTGGGAATTGATCTCAACTTGCTCAATCTAAGGGTGGATTGAAATTTTCTGTTTTGGGGAGGATGGTGCAGGAGCACCTTGGCTTAACTCCATTTTGGTTTGTCATTAATTTTTGCTTGTACCTAATCTTAGCCAAATCAAGGTATTAGAGTGCTAAGTTTGGACCTTAGAAGGTCTTGTTGGTGTGTGAGGAGTTAGTCACTAGGACTAAAGTCATCAATAGGTTATCATTGTGGTTAAATTTTGTTTTAATTAGTCTTAGACAACACATGTTAGAATATAGAGCCTTAAATGTGTTCTAAACACATGATTGTCGTTAAAATATGCCAAGAGATAGTTGAGGAAGTTTTTGGCTCGAGATTAAGGAGATTGAGGTCCTAAAATGAAGGATGATGGTAGAGTTGCAAGAAAGTTGCAAAATTGCATGACAAACTTGTGAGGTTGCATGCAACTTTGTTGGAGTGGAATCCCTTAAAATTAGGGGTAAGTGCTTGATCAACTCCCCTTGAATGATGTAAAAGACATCCATGTAAATGTGTGGCTCATAGAAAGCAGTTAGTTATCATTGTAAACAAATTTTTGGTGTGAAGGAATAGAAGGAAGTTTAGCAGATTTCTGTGTTTTCTGAAAATCCTGTGTGTTTTTCAAAATAGTGTTGCCAAGGGCTTTGTGTACATTGAAACATTACTGTAATTGTGTTCATAGCATAGTTTAGAGCAACCTTCATCTTGTATACAGATTGCCTAGTGTAGTTTTGTTGTTTCTAATTCATAGATTAGGTTGTAGTGTGTTTGTTTTCTCTGTTTTGAGTAGAAAGATTTGGAATGGCTTCCCCATAAACACTGACCACAAGATACTTCTGTGATTGGTTGAATATGGGATGGAAGCTAGTCTATTGTAAATATTTAACAGTAGGTAGCATAGGGAATGGAGCCAAGTTTATAAAACTCAAACCCTAGGCGGGCTTGAACAATCCGGTTAGTGGTTTGAGGAAGAAGAGATCAAGAGAATAGGCAGGGGAAGAGACCACTATACGGAATCCGTACAGTTCCAGGTGGGGTAAGGTAAGGTCTTGACATGCCAAAGGAATTGAAACTTCCATCAATCCATTAGAAGTAGATCTAAAGGAAAGAACAGTGAAACCCTAGGTATTAGGCCAATTAGCCCTAATAGCCCTTGATTATAGGAATGCACTGTATGGAAGAGGCAGAGACCTAACACCCAGTGAAATATTTAAAGGACTGGAAAGGGTATCTAAAAGTACCTTTTAATTGCTAGGTTGTTTGTCAAATTTGAACAAGAAAAGCCAAAAAGGGACCGGTAAGGGCTAGTAGGAATTAGGCCTGTCCATGGCAAATTCATGAAAACGGGTAGTTTGAAGGTTGAACACCAAGCAAGATGCATTCAATGGAATGTGAAATGAAAGGAAACAGAGTTTCTAACTCACCAACAAAGAGTTCAAGTCAGATAATGAAGTTGACACTTAGATCCTTCTAAGTGTGGGAAGAAGATTGCAAGTTCAAAGGGTGTTGAATCCTCCAAGGTGAAGCACAAGGAGAGTAACTCTTGTGACAGAGTTAGAGAAGGGCTTAGTTAATGATCTAAGTCAAATTAGAACCTTGAAGCCATCAGGTTCTTGGGTGAAGATAGAGAAAATTCTTCTTGTTGATTAGTGCAAGCACATCTTGGAGCTTCATACACCATCTTTGCATGTATAACATAGGCAAGGCTTATCTTTGATCAGCCCCTGAGGCCCCTAGGATGGGTCTTTTAGGTTAGGTTCCTTGTCAAAACTCGAAAAATTCAAAAACATTCAAAAAATAAAAAAAACCTTAAACATTTGTAAAAAATCAGAAAAACCCTAAACATTCAAATAACAAAAAATCCCAAAAACATTTGAAAACTCATAAAATACAAAAAAAATTAGAAAACATTCAAAAGACCTAAACAACATCAAATATCCTTGAAAAACCCTAAACAACCTCAAATAACCAAAAACCAAAACATTCACATATACTTTCAAAAAGACCAAAAACAACCTCAAAACATTTTCAAAATACCAAAAACATTGAAATATTCTAGAAAATCCAAAACCATCCATCCCATCTCGCTTTCACCTGCAATAAAATTTCACCCATAATAATTGATCATCACCTTCAACCTTTGGCAAAAAAAATAGAAAGCATGTATCACAAGTCATAAAGTGAAAACCTAAGTGTCAAAGTCTAAAGTATAAATCATAGGTAAATGAGTCAGTGAAGTTTGTATCAACGACTTAGCAAAACACCTCATCCTAATCAAAACATTTGATCAACATGTCCTAGGATGAATCTTTCCTGCGATGGGCATCAATATCAGAAATCACCTTAGCTATATTAAACTAGCAAGAGATATGGATAACACTAACTATTTGTCTTTGATCTTTTCTTATGATTTTTCTTAATGACCCATTCCAAGGACCTCTCGATGATGTCTATCAAAAAAATTTAGAGAGAAAGGAATGAGGCATCAACCATTATATTTTGTTTTTTGTGCTTGTGGGTATTCTTGTAAAATAATCTTGGCGCATCCTTGCTTAGTTGTGTGTAGGAAAGTTGTTTGAAGTACATTGTTGACTATTTCGTATGCTTTGGTTTGATATATTCTAAAGCTTCTAACTTACATTCTAACGAGCTTTCTATATGTCAAGGTTTGAACAAGAACTATCCTATCTGTTTGTAGAGTCAAAGTCCATTACACTAGATACAACTTCATCCTGGTTATTAATACCTTGATGCATCATGTCTATGTGTTATATCAAAAATAAGGAATGACAAAAATTCCAATCCCAAGATATGAACAAATCATCATCATCATCATCATGCATCTCTCATTACCATCTCTAATAAAGTCTCAATGGATCATGGAATTTTGGAATTTTTAAATCAATCTAAATATCAATGGTCAATCCATTCATCTTATTCTTCTATCTTTACTAATGTAATTCTATCCAAGTATTGAATATGTGTGATATATCAAAATATACATGAGGCTACCCATAGTCGATGACTGTCTATACATCCTAAAATTTGGCTACATCAATATTTGATCTAGTATTCAAGCAATCCCTCTTCCACTGGGGCACAATGGGGCATCTATATCATGTTTAGCTCAACAATCTGAAAAGTTGTAGCTCTTTGATTCAAAAGCAACCTAAAATATCAAGAATCTCAAACATAAGTCTGATTTTCACCTATCGTGAGCTTGATCGGAACACTTTATTCCCCGATTGATCTCTTGAGGGCACAAGCAACCATCTTTCAATCATATCAATATCAAATCATCCAACGAATTTTGTTCCTAGCCTCGCTAGCAAATCTGGATCAATTTATCAAATCATTTATCATTGGGATATATCTTTCCCTATAATTTCTTGTGTTGTTCATATCTTGACAACACTATCCTTGCATTGTTGTGAATCCTCAACAATGTATTCAATCAATCAATCAGATCAATCAAATTTAGCTTGGCTATCAACATCTCAAAGGGATTTTTGATATTCATTTTTGCATCATCATCAACATCAAAATCGACATCAGTCTTTGAACCAATGCAACGAGTACATTGCTTCAAAGAGGGGAAAAATGTAGCCACCTAAAAATGTCGCAATGGATCACATTGGCTAACTAACATCATTTTGTCCTCAAACCCATCCTCTTTTTGCTTGTTTAATTAAATAAGACTAATTATTTAATTAAATGCCTTATTTTCACCTATTAATCTAATTGACCTAATTGGGTTAATTCACCCCCTCTCACACTGACATTTCATCCAATTTAATTAAATAATGCAAATTATTTAATTTTAACCCTAGGTCCTCTTATTTAATTAAATATCATATTTGCATATCTTTTTCATTAAATAAATCAATAATTTAATGAATATCCTCACATTCCTCATCTTGCACATTCAAGTTTAGTTTTAATTAACTAAATTGCTAATTTCCCTCTCATCCACTTTCATAGGGAATATTCTCCTATTTTCCTCCAAAAGGTAATGATTACTTCAAACAAACTTTGAAACAACTTTTTAAAGTTGTTGCAAAGTGTGTTTGTTTGCATGACTGTGAGCCCTTGATATTTTCTTGATCCATGTGATCTTTTATTCTCATCCATTGATGAGAATCCTTGATCCATGTTTCATCCTCCTTCCATTTGTGACCATTGATAGATCAAATCAATCTCATCCATTGATTTTTCATTTGATCTCCATTAAATCAATTATTTAATGAATATCATATAATTCCCCTAATTTTCATAATTGAAACTTTGTTTTAATTATCAAATTGCTAATTCTTCCACTTGCAAGGGGAATATTCCAATAGAATATTTCTTCCCTTTTTGCACAATTAAACTTTATTTTAATTTTCAAAATATCTATTTCCTCACCCATGAGAATATTCCAAGAATATTCTTTCTCCTCACTCATTTGAAAAAGGGAATATTCTTACAAAACTTCATGTGCAAGTTAACTTAAAACTTCATGTGTAAGTTAACTCAAAACTTCTTGTGCAAGTTAACTTGTGACCTCTTGTATAAGTTAAAAGTGTGTTTGTTTGAAGGAATGAGAACCCTTGATTAAATCTCATCATTGATTCTCATCCCTTGATGAGAATCCATGATCCATGCCTCCGTCTTCTTTCCTTTTTGACCATTGATTAGCTTTTTCAATCTTAGCCCTTCATTTTTCATTTGCTTTCCTATAAATAAAGCACTATTTGGAGATAAATGGATCCATCTTTTAAGAGAACTTATGTTGTTAAAATCAATTTCATTTGCACTCATATTTAGCACTTATTTAACATCATTTTAGCTTTATTTAGTTTCATATTAGCTTAGCTTCCATTAATGGCTTCCATGATAACATAGATGCATACATTTAGCTTATTTGTTAATTAGGATTTTAATCATTTAAAGTTTTCATACATTTAGAGTAGATTTTCATACACCCATATCAATCATCTTAGCATAAATCATGTTAAAATAGCTTGCATCATGTTCATTTAGCTTTAAATCATGTTTTCATACACATCTATCGATGGTTTCATTAGTTTTTTTCAATAAAACTGATTGAAACAAGCTCATTATCCAAGGGATTGGGAAAGGGTCGCCATTCCACATCAATGTGACACCACTCCCCCAATAGGATAAGTTTCAATGTCTTAGATTAGAGGTTTTTCAAGCTTTCATTATTTATAATGTTAGTTTTAATGGCTTCTTTGTCTTTGTTTACAGTAAATGATCTTATTGGGATTAATACTTAGTGGTTTAAATATGCCTCAAATTCATATGGATCGGGTGTAGTTAACCTATACTATGAAATTGGCCACAACGGGTAATACATTTTATAATATTGTGAATATATATATATATAGATATATATATAAGATGTATATTCTATTGTATATATTTAAAGTACTTTATATTAAAACTTAGCACACATATGCACTACCTTTTATGGAGAAAAGGCTAAGTTATGATATGTTGTGAATAAATCAAATGCGCGAGGACTGTCCCAAATATATATAAGAAAAAGAAGAAGCAAGAAAATCTCCAAATGTTGTGCCATAATGCGCCTAAGAGATATGAGGAAATGCTAAACCACATAGGGAAAGAAGTATGGGTTGTACATACAGTTAAATGGTGGTTTATAAAGCATTGTCAATACATAAATATTCATGGGTAGTGTATTTCATATAAGCACATGAATATGAATTTAAACCAAGTAGGAAGGCTGCGACCTAATGACTAATGACTTAGTCAATATCTAAAGTGTTGCATGGAGAGCTAAGCCGCATATCAAACAATGACTTTGTCTTCAACTAATATGCAAAGAGATATATGTGTAGAGAATAGGTGGCACCAATCTGAAAGTGTTTGGAATGCAAAATAAGCCTACAAACTACACATAAGTATGATAATCAATATCTTAGCCTTGAGACTCAGTCAAGAGAAAACTTGGCAGCATTAGGTGAATGAATTTGAATCAGGAAACTTGTTTTGAGCTTGTTGTCCCTTATAACAAGTCGACTCAACCATTTAAATGGTGATGATTGTTATGTGTTGCAAAACTGTGAGTTAGCTTGGTGAGTCGTTGCATGAGGATAGAAAGGTGGAAAAAATATTTTGTTTGTAGCCTTTGGTTGCTCACAAATTAGTATAAATAGAGGTTCTCATTCTATCAATTGTATCACCTATCAATCTGATTTCTTTGTGTTATTCTGCTACAAATTTGGTGCAAAGAGAGTTGAGAGCTTGTGAGTTTGAGAGTAGTTTTTCTATTTCGTATTTGTGATTGTTGAGATAATTAGTGAGAAGTTAGAAGAGGAAAATTAAGTTGATATTGAAGGAAGAATCAAGAGGGCTTGAGGTATTGAGTTAGGAAGAAAGATTAATCAATTGAAGCTTTTATATAGGCATGCTAGTTTCTATACCTTTGTCTTTTATATTCGAAAGGTTAAATAGTTTTGATTACTATGTTAGAAAGGAGTGGTTTTGAGTATATTGTGATGCTTATTATTCTTGCATGTTCTTGGTTTTTTCTTATTTTGGTGGAACCTATCTATTGGGTTAATACTTTTATATACCCTATATGGGAATTTATATGATGGTGTTTCTACTCAGACTATACGTAGTTAGTATATACTATACATATATAAAACATGAAATGTGGAATATATCAATGTCATGAGGTAACTTGGCATTGTTAGTTTATAATGCTAGGTAAACCCTTGTGAATAATAAGGTTAGCAATACTACGGTAAATATGGTATGAGACGTATCGTCGATAGGATGTGACGTCATGCAAATCATATTAATAATCTATACTTGATTGATCATTTGATCATTACTTACTTTCAAATGAAACCCTAGGTTGGGAATAACCTACTGGGTTGGGATATTTACTTGATTATTGATTAAAACCCTAGGTTAAGTTTAACCTATTTGGTTGGGTTGTTTATTAGATCATTTGATTGTTGTTTATATCTTTGATTGAGGTCATTTATTGAGTTGAAGTTTATACCTTTAATTCAAGTCATTTATTGATGAGATTATACTTTGATGGAAGTTATATTTATTGTTGAGATTATACTCTTGAATGGAGATTTTAATTGTTGAGATTGAACTTTTGAAATAGAGTCATTTAATGATACGACGTTATGTTATCCGTATGGTTAATTGGTAAGATAGAGTTGTTTTGAGATACTTGTATCAATGTCATTTAGATATGAGTTAATGGGAAGGTTATTCCTGGGATTAGGATAATCCACAGGAAAGGGAATAACCTATAATAAAATACTATTGGTCAAATACAAATCGAGAAATTGTAATGGATAATATAGACGACCCTCACTCAAAGTATTAGGTGTTGAATCTTTGGACAAAGTAGTGTAGGTGGCCATTTTCTACACTGTCAATTCACTATGATCCAAGTACATACTAGGTTGAGAATATTATAGAAATAGAGGTTGAATTTATGGTAAGCTCTAGACATGTAGGACACATCACTATTCTTAAGAAAGGCTATTTGAAGGATGAGGTTATCAAACCAATCTCTTCATCGAAGGGAGGGCCATCTTACCAAGTTGGTAGATGTGCGGGGATCACAATTAGTCCATGGTTGGTAGAAAAACATTTGAGTGATGCTTCTCCTCATGCAGTTGGTGACCAAGATTTGGGAGGACATTTTGGACCATTGGTATTTCTAATTCAAGAATTGAAGATGTACGCGCCAGTATTGGGGACAACTAGAAGGTATGCACCAAGGAAAGGGGACATCTAGAATGTATGCACCAATGTTGGGACATCTGTATTAGTTTACATTTCTAGTTCATGTCATTTTGTTGAAGCTACATATATAATCATATATCCATCTATATGGAAATTGTAAATGAGAAATGTCATCTTGAATATATTTATGTAAAGTGAAATCATACTTATATTATTGAAAAGATTCTTTGAATATACATTGGAAAAGTTTGGATAGATTATATTTCAAATGGTGCTTATATTATGGAAAAGAAAATAAATTTTTTATTGCTCATTAGATTTGATGCATAAACTATTCACTTGTGGGTAAAACATAGAAAAATTACTAGGAAGAACAATGGGCATGTTACACGTGGTATTAGAGTTGCCAATTTTAGAATTGGAACCTATGAGCTCACTACATAAGTGATGCATAAACCCTATCCGAAGATAATGGTTTAAAAGTTCTTATGCCAAGATGGCCAGAGGGAAAGAACAAAGGGGAAACAAAAAGGAAGTCAAGTTTCTTGAAAAATTCTTTACATTTGGGACTAGGAAAGAATTGTCCTTGGAGTTGAAAACTCCTAAACCAACAACTTATTAGGATACACCTTTGGATTGTGGAAGATTATGCAACCAGGTTGGTAGGAAGGTTATGGAGGATTACCAATGAGTACCTTCACCTTATGAAATAGTTTAAATGACTTTGATGGATATAAAGAAATTGAAGTGATTCCCCTTATTGATAACAACAGGTGTAATTGCAAAGAGTCTAGGATTTTGGATATAGTAAGGATACTATGAATCTACAAGTATGCTTTATTGGAATATAACTAATTGATAACATAAATCAGAAACTTAGCCAAAGTATAAAGACAACATTTTGCTAATTAAAATAAACAAGAGAGGTATCCAGGAGGTAGGATAACCCTTGACATAAATGATTTAGTACAAGGTTAAAACCTTGCAATGATAATTGGAGCCAAGAGTGAAGATTTAGTACCTTGGAATAAGGGTAGAGACCAAAATGGTCAAGAAAATAAGCAACCTATGAAGAATGAAAGCCGACATGATTCCACCAACCAAAAAAGGCAAGATCAATTTGGAGTTTTGATTGAAAATAGGAAAAAGAAACCAAACAACCTTAGAGTGTCTAAAGTTATTAGAAAAAGAAATTACCAAGAATTTGGAAAATAATAATTTGAAAGATGATTGCAAGATAAAAGCTTGGAAATAAAATCAAACAATTTGGACAAAGGGCTTAGTTAGAACATAGCTTGGTTGAAGTGTAAATTGAATTTACCAACTAGTCAACAAAAGAAAATTTATGTTGGGAAGATGTTCCAATGAATATGATTAAAAAAGGATATTAGTATACATGGAAAAGAGAAATGGAAAGAAATACTAGAGTATTTCATAGCTTGTAAGTTGTTTATTCATTAGATCTTGTTACGGTGGATCCAAATATTGATTTTTGAGGGATTAGAAGGCAATGATAAATCCAATTTTGGAAATGAGAAAGTATATGCAAGGAATACCATGGAGGTTAAGGAAGGTAAGTAATAGTCAATCAACTATCAAAAGTTGACCACAAGGAATGATAAATTAATTCAATTTGGAGAAAGCAGATGATTGTTAAGAGTTCAAATTTGAGATGATCTAATGTCTTGGAAACACTAAGGGGGAAAGAGGGAGAGTAGATGTACTCAGATAAGTACCCTTTCCAACAAAGTTTAAAGTTGTATCTCCAGTAGGAGAGAAATTTTAATAAAAGTCTTGTACTCAATGACCATAACAAGGTTGGTAAAGTTAAAAGGTTAAGGTATTGGAATTATTGGTGAAAGATAGTGGAAAGGTCAAGGCTTATGACCAACGAGAAATAAATATTTACAACACAAAATCTATACGCAATTGTTTTGTAAGAACAACTTGTTATTATCATTGATACTTTGGAAAGGGTAGGAAATATGCTTAATCATGAAAGGAAAGATTATCACCTATGTAATCTGAAAGGGAAATTTTATGTACTTATGAATTTGAGTTATCAAGAAATGTTCATGTTTGGAAACTAGGTATGTAATAATGATTGATATCTTTTGGAAGATAGTATCAAACCAAAATGATGTAATGAGAATTGTTACTCAAACTAATATAAATGCTCATTAGAAGAGATGGATGAAGTTGAAATTGGACTACAACCTTGGAAATAGATTGAGGACAAAAGAAATCCAAGATATGGATGTCCTAAGAGGAAGGAGTTTAGCTTTGCCAAAAATATTTAATTATTAAATTTTGAGAATCAGATGTGGCATAAGCCCATGGAAGAGTTATTCACTTAGTCGGGATGGACTACTTGGAATAAAAAAAGAACCTATGTACCCAAATGTGGGAGATTAAGGAATGATATGAGGTAAATTGATGTCACATTTAGGAGACACATGCATGACAAAATTATTTGTCAGATGAGGAACCACTATAATCTAGAAAGGTATAGAGTAAGATGTTGCAAGGTATGTATCAAGTTGTTGTCTAGTATGCTAGAGGATGAAGACAGGATGTCATCATTGGTAGGACTTGTATACTCTCAGGGAATTATAGAGAGGAAGTGGTAGATCATAAGAATAGTTTTGATCCTTATATGTCAATAGAACTGACATAATGTTTTGGTGGATAGACTCACCAAGGTAACCAATTTTGATTGGGAAATTTGATTTATAGGATATCAATCCTAAAATTTTTTTTGTGTTAAGTAGTTGCTTAATCTTCCTGAGAAGGTTATCTTAGATAGGAACAAGCAAGTAATTTTTTTGATAGAATAAGTAGGGAAGGGCCCTGATCCCATGGAACAAAAGAAGATAAAAAAGAATAGTCAAGGTGGGAAACAACACCACCAACCAAACCAAAAAATAGCTTCAGGTTGGCATGTAGGCCCAAATTTAAAACCATTGTAATAGTCTAGCCATTATCTATCAAAAAAAACAAGTTACTACCAGCTAAATTAGAGTTACAGAGGCCATTAATTAAGTCCACAGTATACCAGGTGGTATTCGACCAAATCTTATAGAGAATTAACGAACAATACTAGAAATTGGTATAATTCAAAAAACCCATCAAAAAGCAAGAAAACAACAAACCAAGCCATTAGTTGGCTTTCCTAAACAAGTCCCCATACTTTCCTAAGAGAGCCACATATTTGTGCCAGTTAGGTCCCTCTGTTTCATCCAACAGTTTGAGGGCATCATATTTCCCCTGCTTCTACAATTTTCTGGTTATCTTCGCTTCTCTCAAGGCTGCTTCCAACATCACACGTCTCATTAACCTGTTAGTAACTATCATCAGAGAAACCAAAGCCTTTTCCATATCCTTGAATTGGACCTACAAAAAGGTTAATCTACTTTAAAAAAAATAAATACTCAATTCTTCATTTTTATTCTCTAGGCCAGAAAGCTCAACATCTTGTTCGTTCCCAGTTTCATTATTTTCCTCAGACGGCTCCACTTGCTCCTCCTCTTCCTCATCTTTTTCCTCCTCCTCCAAATCTTCTTCCCCTATATCATAGGCAGTTTCCTCAAAATCATAATCTTTAGAATCATCATCTTCCTGAGCCTCAAAATCCTCATAACCCAAGATATCCTCCACATCCACAGACACTTTTTCTTTCCCCTTTTTCTCTTTTGAGGCCACCTTCACCAGCTAGGCAGACCTTCTTCCACCGCTACCACCACTCCCATATCCCTGTAAATTCTCCTTGACCTTCTCCTTTTGATTCACATCCTTAGAAATATGAATAACTTCATTAGGATTGAAATCCCTTCTAGGTTTCTTGAATTTTGGGGGCTCAAGCAGTAGGGGAGAGTGTTTTCTTTTTTCAGGGGTAGCTTTGGAAAGTAGCAAGTCAACACTCTTCAAATCCTCACTTTTCTGGGACCGAGGGGTAGAAGGGTTCAACACATTAGCCACTAGAGAGTTTCTCTTATCAGGGATGAGCAAACGTCTCACAACAATAGCAGGAGGGTTGCAGGGAGGTTGTTCAACAACCAGGGGTTCAACAATATTTGGGTTATCCACCCTCCGCGGTTCAACATTGTCCTCATCAGATTAGTCAAGGTTCTCAAATCTAGCATTAAGAGGATTACCATGGGGATTTTGGGAAAGGGAAATTTTTTACAAAGTATTAGGCCCTAGTGGAGTGGCAGGTTAGCACCTTTCTCTATATTCAACTACATGGAGGACATAAGGTAAAATGGAAGGTTTATGCGCTCCCCATGTTTGATATGGTTTAAAATAGGAAAGTGATAAGCATGGACAAACATATAGCGATCTTCAAGAGTAAAATAGCACATAACAAATAGAATCACAAGGGAAAAAGGAGGAGGAAGTTAAAGTCTTGCATACCCATTCTGGAACTGCTTGAGATTTTCTCCTTCATTCAAAAAATTATCCACAAATCTTTGGTAATCGACTCCACTTTTTTTAACAACCTTCAGACCAGAATTCTGCAACCCTGTGGCCTCGACTATGAAACGAGAAGAAACCTCAAATTTCACAACACCTATATAAACCCAACCTCTCCTCCAAGAATTAGTGAATTTTTCCGTTAAAATTTCATTATAGCCTTTGAGGGATTGGAAGAAGGAAGCCATTCCCATGTTTTCAAACATACCCTAGAGGTCACCATTCTGTTTCAGTGCTTGGCAGTTAGGCGGTTTAGTTATTTTTATCGGGCCTCCCATCTTGCTTGTCTGCAAGTTCTTATGCAGACACTGGGCTTAATGTAAACCATGATTATTTTATGAAAAAAAAATTAATTGAATGAATGCTCAATTTATTACTTTAAGTTAGCTAGTTAGGCAAAAGGGATAAACTAAACCTTGGAGGATTTATGGAAACAATTATTATAATAAACTTCTACCAATGAAATTTGGTCCATTATACAGGAAGAAGGGTTGAATTCCTAAAAGCTGGGAGAAGCTAGGGAATAAGATTAACCTTAGACTAGAAATGGTGTCATAAGTGAATGAATAGGTTGAAATGATCAAGAAAAACTTTGTTGATACAAAGCATGAGTTATGAAGTAGTATTGTTGACAAGTGTCTAAGAGTGGTATTATGATTGAGATGGACAATAGTCAAGGGCAATATTATTATGCTTAAGGTAAATGGTTGTGTTAGTGATGGACGGTCTCGAACTCTGAATCATCTAATGGTGTAAAGAAAAAAGAGAAGGACCGAACCCATAGTGTAGTGCACAATACACTGACATTTTTTTCTATTTGGGTTACACTAAGGATAATTATATTAGCCAATGAGAACACAATTTTTTTCCAGTTAGTGTGACCTCAGTGTCATAGAGGATATAATTACTAGTGTACTTATGAGTTAATATAATTATAATGTATAATTCTCTCGAGAGGAAGTTTTCTTGAGCATGCTTGTTCTCATACATTAAGCACAGTCACTCAGTGCAAGGTCCAAGAAGGACAAGAATGCAAGGGTTCATGCTATGAGGGAAGAATAGATGGGAATATACAAGTTTCTTGCATGATTTGGAAAATGGAAAGTAAAACCTTTATTTTAATTTATATATATATTTAGTACTTTAAGTCATCGGGGGAAATGATTCAAAAGGGGGGGGGGAAGTATGTTACACCCCGTCTCTTAGTTACCAAGTTACTTTTACCTTGTAAGTAACTATGATGATAAATGTTTATTAGAACTTTAATATTGCTCAATAGGTGAATGAAATACTAAATGTACATTATGATGTTATTAATTTTGAAGGTATGATTATGTTCTATACTGATAGGAAATGCAATAAGTAAATATTTATTGCAATGTGAATGCTTTGATGATGCAAATGATTTAAGATGCTAATGGATTTTATGTGAACGACTAACTACCTATGTGATGTACTAAGTTGAATGTAGGAACATGTTTGAACCTCCAAAAGAGAGGAGTATCACTCAAGAGAGGATCTTGGTCTGGTAACACTTTTTGAGCTTAATTGAGCATTCACACACTCACACCCTAGTTGGTCTAGTCGAGTTAGGATAGTTGTGAAATGGTAAGTAATCTCTTGTAAGGGTTTGAGTATGTTTTGTATTGACTTGTGGTCTTGGTATTTGATGTCTCTGATTGGGAAAATATGATTAGTTCCTTCTTCATGTGTTCTTATTTATATCTATGTCGATAAGTATATACATCAAATGTATATATGCATATGTGTATGAATAGTAACTCATGCATATGATTACATAATATGCATAGGTATATGAGTTGCATGTTTATGACATATATATATATATATATATGTATGTATACAATTTGTGTATTTAATCATCAATGGAGATGAATATATATGTGGATAATAATATTAAATATTAGATAATGTTATACTTGTATATATTTATATATATGCACGTATTTTATAATGCATACATACATATATGTATTAGTATGCGTAATACCTTTGGATTATATATGTTAATACAAGTAATTATTGTTGATGTTAAAATTATATACATAGATATACAAAGGTATATATATATATACGTACTAATAGAGTATATAAATATATATGTGTATTTGTATATATTATCTATATGTGTGATTATCATTATTAAATATTAAATGAGGTTAGATTTGTATATATTAATATATATATGTATAGATGTATATATTTGAAAATACATACATACACTATATATTAATATACACAATATATTTAATATACATATCCAACTGACGAGTAATACATTTTATAATCTTGTGAATATAAATATATATTAATATATATTATAAAAGATAATATATATATATATATATATATATTAATAATATATTATATATGCGCTGCCATTTATGAAGAAAAGGCTAATTTATGATATGTTGCACATAAATCAAATGCGCGAGGACTATCCCAAATATATACAACATAAAAATAATACAAGACAATATCCATATGCTGCACCATAATGTGCCTAAGAGATACGAGGAAATGCTAAACCGCATAGGGAAAGAAGTATGGATTGAATGCAAAGTTAAATGGAAATTTATAAAGCATTGTCAATGCATACATATTCATGGGAAACACATTTCATATAAGCACATGAATATGAATTTAAACCAAGTATGAAGGCTACAACCCAATGACTAATGACTTAGTCAACATATAAAGTGTTGCTTGGAGAGCTGAGCTGCAAATATCAAATAATGAATTTTTCTTCAACTAATATGCAAAGAGATAGACATGTAGATAATAGGTGGTGCCAATCTGAAAGTGTTTGGTATACAAAAGAAGTCTACAAATTGTGCATAAGTATGATAATGGAATATCTTAGCCTTGAGACTCAGTCAAGAGCAAACTTGGCAGCATTAGGTGAAGGAATTCAAATTAGGAAACTTGTTTGAGCTTGTTGTCCCTTATAACAAGTTGACTTAGCATTTTAAATAGTGAGGATTGTTATGTGTTGCAAACCTATGAGTTATCTTCGTGAGTCGTTGTATAAGGATAGAAAGGTTGCAAAAATATTAACTTGTTTGTGATGAGAGCATCATAATACTTTCATTTAAAGCATTTTATGTTTAAAAAACTTGTTATTTTTGTTAATTGAAATGACTGGCGGTAGATTATAGATTAACATATTTACTTATTTTGCTTCATGTTTAGCTAAATTAGTGGATATATTTGAAGTAATGGTTTATGTTTTTGGTAAAGTAAGCAACATTTATAGGGTGTTGTACCCTTCAAATAGAGCCACAAGGGCCAATACAGTCCATATCAAAATACAAAAAAACAAAACACTAAACAAAAAATAGACGGGAACTAACAACACATAGACCAATAGTAGACCAACAACAAACTAGCTGGTGTTCTCCTAGTTCTTAGACAGAACCTAAATCAAATCATCACCAATCCACTCCTAGTGGTGTTCATCCTTCTTCATCTCCATCTCATCTTTCATGACGGCCAATAGGGTACTAGTGACTCAATGCACTAATTTGACCGTGAAATGGATCAAACCATTGAATTTTTTGTCATTTTTTCCATTCTTTCTTTCAGCACATTGAACTCCTCATCTCTACCCATAGTGTAGTCAAGGTCATTCTGCTCAATCTCCAGCAGTTCTAAAGAGTGAGAGGTCGACACCTCCTTCTAAGCTTTACCCTTGTCAGGAATGGAAGAGGGACCTCTAATTTTCTCCCCTTCTTCACCTTCTGAAACCTCTTCCACTCTGCTATCTTTGTTGTTCGACAACTCCTCTTTAGTGTCCAAAACTCTAACCAATATTTTCTTCTCGTTCTTTTCCAATCTACCAGAACACTAAACGATGGTATCACAACCCACAACCACAGTCTCTGCCACCACTGTGTCGCCCAACGAATCCTTGATCATAATATTTTTCCCTTTATTCAGAGGCTCCTTCTCCTCCTTACCTTTCTTTTTTGCACCAGACTTACTGGGAGTCTTAGTAAGGGTAGACTTGAGATCACATAGGCTCACTACAACATTGGTTTGGGAAGCTCCCTCAATACCCTTAATTTTTTTGGTAGCAGGTTTGGGTTTTTGAGTAACCTTAGGGACCAGGTGACTTTTCTTGGCAAGGCCTTTGGATTCGGCCGAAGATAAGTTGGTCTCGTTGGGTTGCACAATTTCTTCAATGTGGATGGCCGAAATGGGTTTCAGAGGGCATAAATCCAAATGAAAGTGGTATAGTCTTAGGATAAGACCCTGGTGGAGTGGAAAAGGAGTGGGTTCATTGGGATTTAAGGCAACAGACTCCACACATTTATCAATCAAATTTTCAAGATCCATGAGCAGAAAAAAGGGAAAGCTCATTAAACTTTATGCCTAAGGTGATTTAACAGAGGAAAATGGTAATATTAATAAGTCTTGTACCTTCCTTCCAATGTGACATATTTCATTAACACAAGACACAAGGTTTTGGATGAGATAATTATGCTGCGTTGATCTTTTACTATCATAATTGTTATCCTTTTCTTAAGGGTTTTGAACAAGGTATTTTAAAGATTGATGATATGGTTAAACTCTTTGTTTAATCATGATGACTGACTATGCCATCGATGGGCCCTACTGGATGATGAGTCACTCAAGTCTAAATCGACTTCTTATATAGTCGGTAATGGAACTTCTACTTCCAGTGCCAATCTAGCATAGTTCTCTTTAGTCCAGTTTCAGTTCTATTTTAGTTTGATTGCCTTAAGTCTTGGCAGTTAATGCCATGTTAAAAATCTAATAAGGATATTATTATAAATATCCATGTTTTGGTTTTAGTTAAGAGTTAGATAATTTCAATTGGATTTTTGTAATTTAATATCAATACTTTGTTATGTGTTCTACTTTTGATCAATGAGAATGAAACCAATGAGTTAATTCAATCACTATGTTAAGGGATATTACCTAAGGAAGAGTAGGGCCTGCTCAACCTTTGGAACGATCTTGTTGGTATTTTGTTAAGTTATGTTATTTATGATTCATTCGTATTAAATCAGAAGTAGATGTTAATTCTGAATTGTTAAGTTGTTAAATCATTTTCTGACTTAGTGAATGTTAATTCTAAATAGTTACTTATGCTTGAATTACCTTTCAAGTTTTAGTTTATTATGGTTAGATTAAGTTGTTGGAATCATTATAAAGTTTATCAGATTAATTGGATTTAGATGTTGTTCAAAGTAGTTAAGCTTGGTGTTTAGTTTCATTAGAAGCGATGATAGGAAGTAATGGAAAGATGAAGTTGGAGTTTGTTGAAAATTTGTTCATGAAGATTGGTCTTTATGTTTTCTAGAGTAATCGTCATTTCCTCGCAATTCATTTCTATTCTTAAATAGTGTTTAATTTCCAACAATTAATTATGGATTTCTTTTAAAACCAAAATAGAATTAATTTGGATTTCGTGTTTTAGATTAAGGATTAAAGTGGTCGTTAGTTGTCTCCATGAATCAGTCTAAATCAAGTTCAATAAAGTTATAAATAAGTCAACAGGATTTTAAATTAGAAAATAAGATAGAATTAAACCTTAAGAATCAGTCGCTACAATTCAACTCTTGAGAACTCCTGAAGAGATCTTGAGAGCTCCTGAAAGCTCCTGAAGTAGGAAAATCAATATCTGAAGTCACTGTTTACAGTGCAAAACCCCCCAAAGAATCCGTGACAGCTATCCTTATCGCATATTGCTCTAAGACACACCCGGTTCGATAAATAATGGATTAAATGATGCAATTTGTGACATCAATTACCTTTCCCATCAGTTTATAGCCTTTGGTTACTCACAAATTGGTATAAATAGAGGCGCTCATTCTATCAATTGCATCACTTGTTAATTTGATTTCTTTGCGTTATTCTACTGCAAATTTAGTGCAAAGAGAGTTGAGAGTAGTTTTTCTATTTCATATTTGTGATTGTTGAGACAATTATTGAGAAGTTAGAAGAGGGAAATTAAGTTGAGGTATTGAGCTAGGAAGGAAGATTAATCAATTGGATCTTTTATATAGGCATGCTAGTTTCTATACCTTTGTCTTTTATATTCGAAAGGTTAAATAGTTTTGATTACTATGTTAGAAAGGAATGGTTTTGAGTATATTGTTATGCTTATTACACTTGCATGTTCTTGGTTGTTTCTTGTTTTTGTGGAACCTATCTATTGGGTTAATAATTTTATATACCCTATATGGGAATTTATATGACAGTGTTTCTATTTAGACTATACGTATATAAAACGTGAAATGTGGAATATATCGATGTCATGAGGTAACTTGGAGTTGTTAGTTTATAATGCTAGGTAAAACCTTGTGAATAATAAGGTTAGCAATACAATGGTAAATATGGTATGATAGACACATCATCAATAGGATGTGACATCATGCAAACCATATTAATAATCTATAATTGATTGATCACTTGATCATTACTTATTTTTGAATGAAACCCTAGGTTAGGAATAACCTTCTGGGTTGGGATATTTACTTGATTATTGATTGAAACCCTAGGTTGAGTTTAACCTATTTGGTTGGGTTGTTTATTAGATCATTTGACTATTGTTTATATCTTTGATTGAGGTCATTTATCAAGTTGAAGTTTATAATTTAGGTCATTTATTGATTAAGATTATACTTTGATGGAATTTATTTATTGTTGAGATTACACTCTTGAATTGAGACTTTAATTATTGAGATTGTACTTTTGAAATAGCGTCATTTAATGATATGACGTTATGTTATTCATATGGTTAATTGGTAAGATCGAGCTGCTTTGAGATACTTGTAACAATGTCACTTAGATATGAGTTAATGGGAAGGTTATTCACGGGGTTAGGATAATCCACAGGAAAGGGAATAACCTAAAATAGAATACTAATGGTCAAATACAAATTGATAAATTGTAGTGGTGAATATAAATGACCCTCACCCGAAGTATTGGGTGTTGAATCTTTGGCCAAAGTAGTGTAGGTAGCCACCATCTACACTGTCAATTCACTGTAATCCAAGTACATACTAGGCTAAGAATATCATAGAAATAGAGGTTGAATTTATGGTAATCTCTAGACATGTAGGAAACATCACTATGCTGAAAAAAGGATATTTGAAGGATGAGTTTACCAAATCAATCTCTTCGTCAAAGGGAGGGCCATCTTACCAAGTTGGTAGATGTGTGGGGGATTGCAGTTAGTCCATGGTTGTTAGAAAAGCAATTGAGTGATGTTTCTCCTCATGCAGTTGGCGGCCAAGATTTGGGTGAAAGACATTATGGACCATTGGTATTTCTAATTCAAGAATTGAAGATGTACGCGCCAGTATTGGGGACAACTAGAAGGTATGCACCAAGGAAAGGGGACATCTAGAATGTATGCACCAATATTGGGAAATTTGTATTACTTTGTATTTCTAGTTCATGTTAACTTTTTGAAGCTACGTATATAATCATGTATCTATCTATATGGAAATTGCAAATGAGAAATATCATCTTGAATATATTTATATAAAGTGAAATCATACTTATATTAGTGAAAAGATTCTTTGAATATGCAATGAAAAAGTTTGGATGGATTATGTTTGAAATGGTGCATATATTATGGAAAAGAAAAGAATTTTTTATTGCTCATTAGATTTGATGCATAAAATGTTTACTTGTGGTTAATACGTAGATATAATATGTATACATTGATATAATCATAGTTTGATGTACTGCACACAAAGATATGTTGTAGAAGTTGCGGTAAAGCACCTATAGGGTAGATTCTATGGCAGAGTCATGATATGGTGATCCACACTCTTTCGTAGGGAAGTATTTGGTCATGGGGTTTTCAAGGAAAGATAATTGTATGTTGTAAAAGTACCACATCCAATAAATAATGTCATCACACTTTCTACAGTAAGAGTTACAAGTAATAGTGTTTCGGTATGTACCTTGACAAAGGAAAGCAATTATGAAAGACTGATAGAATGCTTTGCATTCTTCCAGAAGGAAATGAATACTCCTACAATTATATACAAATTTTCATTGGTGTTCATAACATAATACTTAAATAGTATCAAGTGTTGCGATGGTTCGCAAGCTCAATTTTTGAAGAACAATGTGCTATAGTCTGTCTAGGTTTGCTCTATTTTTGCATATTTAGTGGATCTATCCTCTTGTGCTAGCACTTTATGATTAGATACTTTAGGAAAAAGGTTGAATGAATATTTTTCATGATCTACAACATCTACATCCTAGTTTGCATAATGTTTTTGGTATCTCCTCGACTATGAGAAGTTAAATAGTGATAATGTTGATGTTATCGATACTACTTGGGCTGACATGACTTGTTTCATTCTTTGTGGTTGATCTTGATCAATTAATCTTATCTTGAAGAATGTGTTGTGATGCATTTGGGCCCTGAAATAGTCTATGATGGTTCGCAGCTAAGTCTCTTTTGTTTTGGATGTGTTTTGGAGTTGACCCATGCAATATCAATTGTTACATCTAATAGTCATCTTGGAGAAGACTTAATTAGAGTTTTATGTTATTGCAGAGGAAATATATAGAAGATCAAATTCATTTGTGAAGATGATTTTGAGAGTATAGTAGAATGAAAAGAATGAAGTTTTTGAAACCAGTGTGAAGGACTAATTGTGTAAAAAAGTGATTGCATCATTAGCATGTGTTAGATGCTTCTTCAAAGTATTTCATAATCATTTTCTTACTTTAAATGTCATGTATCCTACTCTAAGATAGCGAGTCTTGTTAGGTCCATTGTATCTTGCTCTAAGGCAATATACCTTAGTTTGCAAGTTCATTGGCATTGAGCCTCAAACCTTGTAATTCTTGTTAGTAATAAGCTACATATATTGTGAGTTAATCCTCATTGTGGTTTTTCCCTCATTGGGTTTTCCACATAAAATCCTAGTGTCTCTATGTGATGCATGTGTTCTCTTTTTGTTCCTTTTAGTTAATGTGATGTGTTGTTGATCTGCATATGGAATTAGTTAATTTTTAATATATGTTGATTCACCCCCTCTCTCAATACATCTTTATGTTCAACACCTTCATCTAAATTTGAAGTGTTAATACCAAAAGTTCTTCATTCATCATTGCGATGGTAAATCATCATCACAACTTATATTCTTACACCCTTGAGGGTTTATGGTGACCCTACCTACGTATCCCCTCATATTTAGAAGGGGCATATCATACCATAATTCTAAAGATCATACACAATGAATGTCATAAGCATACCTCCATATACACAAGCTGGCTAGATCATACACCTAACAAGTACAATAATGAAAGGATCACACATAGATCATAAGTAAAATGGTGATTAGCTCATATGTGCATCTCAAGTTCAACATTCACTAGCTCATATGCATATCACAATTACATTAGTGATTGACTCCAACATACATCACAAATACATAGTGTCAAGCTCCAACATACATCACATATACACAATGGTGAGCTCCAACACACATCACAAATACACAATAGTGAGCTCCAACACATCTCACAAATACACAATAATGAGCTCCAACATACATCACAAATACATAGTGAATAACTCCAACATACATCACATATACATAATGACTGGTTGAAACATCACAATGGCTAACACATATTCCATAATGCATCCCAAATAGAAAGAATATTAATTCATTGTGCACTAAATAGTGGGTCCTATTCTTTCCATCGGTCTTCTACACCATTGGACAAATAGGAAGAGGATTCAGTGCATCCCATACTACACCGCAGGTTCATCCTCAACCCTACAAGGCTAGGTATATAGTCTAACAACTGGGAAGGGGAGTTGGTGCATCCCATATTAGACCATGGAACTATCAACCATCCCAAGGCTTCCACAAGTAGTGAACCTACTATAATCCTAGGTAACACTTGCCATCAGTCACTTTTGTGCAGCTTATCAATGATAGCTAGTGAACCCCCTTGATTCGATGGTTAGCCTTAGATTATCATTACCTGCACGAATGGGTCCCTACCCGTGTAACCGCTATAGCCATATCATAACTAGGGTATCCCATAGTAACCTTCACCTTCGTGAACCGGGTGAATATTGGTTAGTCCCTAGAAATAGCCCAAACATTGATCATTGGCATGGTTCAATAACTATTTCTCACTGTTCAAATATCCTAGAGGTTCACACTTGGGTGGTCATACATAACATGAACCACAATCACAATCAACATATAGATGGGCCTATACATAGAGACATCTAGATATGGAGTTAAATTACTCAAACACATAAGAGATACATGAAACAACTACGAGATGGCCATTACCCAACATATATATTTATACTGACTATATAGTAGACAAATCCCTTACTTCATTTTGTTTAGTATATAGAAGCGTATTATGTATTAAATACAAGTTATTAAGATTTATTTACTTGATCATACCCATCTGGTACCCATTTTAGCCTCAAACTGAAGCTTATAGAGGAGGAAAGGTCAAACCAATTAAGAACAAATCAAAACCTCGACATTATCCCCCTGAACCCTCCCCCTTTGGAATTGAGGTCACATAGGAATCCTTCACCCAAGGACCACCTACGTACTTGATTCCAAATGGATAAAAGTCACACATAGTTATCCTTACAAGGTCACTCAAGGGACACATACACACAAGTTTCCCCATAATCAAGGTTTCATTAATGTTTGTCTTTCATTATTAACACTTAACAATAGTTAGAAGAACATAATTATGATTTAACAACCCATACTTTAACACTTCCCTTTAAGGATATCAAGGTATTGAATTAAAATCCACCTACTATTATTAATCATAAACCTTCTTGAATGTCCCAAGGATTATCATAACAACCTAGGGGCTAGGCTTAGAACTACTCTATGCAAAATTACCTTGGTTCACACAAACCCATTAGGTTAAACAGAGAGTTAGACTAGTTTATTAAACCCTAATCATACTTTCCAAGGGTATATGATCCTAATATTATTGAATCCAACGTAATAATTGTTATCTTATTACACTATGATGACATTAATAAGTCTTGACTTTTAGTTATAAATATATATAAAAATCTATAAGCCTTATTACCTACTTGGGGCATCCACATTTCCAAATAAGGGTCAAGTATAAATTACCTTTGTCTAATTTTTGGCACATGATAGTAATCAAGGATGTAATAGTCTTAAGGACATATACCAAATCTCTCATGCTTAGTTGACCAACATTATTATGTCTACTAATTTCCCAACTTGAAAAGTTTACTAGTCACATATAGCTCAACATAGGAGCACTTAACCATTTAGAGTTTCCCTCAAGGGATGAAATAGTACATTTATTGATGCCAACCTATATGGTAGTCATTGTATCATCTTATATTGATGTCAATAAGATAGAGTGTTGCATGGGTATTTAGCTCAACTTACTTTAATACCCGCTTCACCTTGCAATATCAATCTAACAATACTTCCATCAATATTGCAAAGTTCACATGGTTGTTCTACGACAATCAAACACAAGTACTTCAAAATATTTTTCAAGTTGAAAGAACATTCATCATAATTCAGCTATATGAAATATGACAATTGATGAGCTATTATAACATAATAAATGATACTCATATATTTATTTTTCACCATAACATCGACCCATTATTATTCATAAACCAACTTGAATGTCCTCAGGTTCATTGTATCATGAAATATATATATCAATTACATGTTTGATAGATCTTGAAGGAATCACCTTGTAATTAAGTACGTGGTACATAATGTTGATTATAACCATCGTGTAATCATATCTTCTCATTCTATTCTATAGTGACCTCCTAAATCTTACTAGAAGAGAGTTACATAATCATATGGCATAGCTCAATATATTGTTTTCATTTAATATAGTTTTAGGAAATAAATTAGATTATTCAACTATCCAAAATGACTATCTATATTTAAGTGTTCTATAATTCATTCAAGTGAAGATGTGAATTTAAATATTCATATATGCCATAATATTATACATATCCCTTGTTATAAATATCAATATATATTATCGATCTATAACTTCTACCAAAATTTCTTATTCTTTTCTCACTAGTATATCATAATATTCTTTTCAATATCTTTTTAAAGTATATGTTTCTTATAATTTAATTGTGACTTAATAAGGTAAAAGAATGTTCACAACTACCCATAAGACTAGGTTAATTGTAGTAACTCAATCTTTAAATAAAATGAGTATTCAATTTATAAAGGGTCAAGTATGTCTATATATAGGAGTTCTTAACCTCTTTCCAAATACTCCCTTACTCATAGATCCCTACCATGACCAATACTATGTCATTACAAACAATAAATAAATATGAGAAGCTTGCCTAGAAAGGTCTTTGGCATGGTCACTCCATGGGAATCCATTTTCTTGTTGTCTACTAAGAACTCAAAGATTTTCACAAGCACTCATCTTATCTTAGGTAGGGACGATAGTGACAAAGGCTGTGGAGTTGGGATTGAACACCTGACAACTTCATTTGCTCGAAAGTATACATTTTCAAAAACCAAATTTGTGCATAACCCATTCTCGTGGTATTCCACAATATATTTCTATTATTATTTTTCTCAAGATTTTCTTGGAGAGGGAGGGATCCCACTTGGTCATACCTCCCTTGTGCTTCTTTCCTACCAAGATAGTTGCAATATGATCTCCCTCATGGGTTTACTCTATTTGATAGTGTAACACATGCTCTTTGGACTACATAATTCACCTTTTTCCATGCCATAATATTTCTTCAATCTAATATTTTTTGACTATTGTCACGTCACTCCTCTCCTCTAATCACCTCACAATATTTGTTAGGAATTCCCCTTGTTGTGATCGAAGATAAAACTCCCTAGCATGTAAGAGGTTCTCTCTTTTCTTGTATCCCACTCTCCTCCTCTACTGTGCAACCTCTAATTTTTTTCATCTCCTTCCCATCCATTCTATGACTTCCCTTTGGAATACTCCCATTTCCTCTTTATTCCTTTTCCCACGCCCTTCAAATCATCCTATGCTAGTCTATTCTTATTCTTGCCATCTTGTTTGACACCATTATCTTGCATTCTTAAAGATTTTTCTCTACATCGCCTCTCTCAGATACCCTCCTGCTCTTTTCTCCTCCTTTCTCACGTATATTTTTCATTCTCTCTATCTTTCCCTCTCACGCCATGTTCTTTGCATACCTCCTATCGACCTCTACTATGGATTTTTGTTCTCTATATATGCCTCTATTTATCATGTTTTTATCCCACCTATGTATGTCCATAATTCCTCTAACCTTTATGCCTTGGTGGTTGCCCATAATTTGTTCCAAAAGCTCTCGTTTTAGCACAGGCATGCAGGATATTACTTTTCACTTGCTATTTGCGTTTGCTTGAAATTTTCTATTGCCTTGTATCTCTAAAATATCACATGAATATCTAGAGGAGGAGGTCATCCTGTGACTTGTCATTTTTGTGCCAAGAAAAGGGTTAACATGCCATATTAATGGAATAAACAACCATTTCCCCTCTCTTGTGCCATAATCTCTTCTTCTGCACACATTAATTTTGGTCTTAGTTTGTCCCTTCATGTGAATGATTGAGGAGAAAGGTAGGGGTGCCATGCCTCATAAATGTGTGCTCCCCACCCCTGATCACTTATTTCCTTATTCTATTTATTATTTAACTCCACCTATACTCTCTATCAGGGATGTCACTAGCTAGGGATTTGACATCCTCCCCCCTTGGGAATAAGCTTGATTAGGTGGAAAATAGGGTAAACCCAAATGCATGAGCAAGAGGATAGACCATTGGGATTTTTCCATACTAAATCACTACAATTATGTGTATGATAAGATGCAAATAACAATAAAAAATTATACCTAATTTTTATAGAAACTATGAGGGGAGTTTTTAGAGCATAAAAAGGTGTGTACCTTTTCAAAAACTTGTTTTTAAGCTACAGAGGAATCATTCACCTTCAATGGATAATGGGTCCCTATTATGGTTTTTGAAACTAAGATTAGGGTTCTGTTCCTTGATGTCTACACTCTCAAATTCCTAGTTATCAACTTCTAGAAGTCTGTAGGTAGTTCTGTGGCTTTAAATCTTTGATTTTTCCCTTTGAATGACAACTTTTGTAACTTGGCAATTTTGACAATTTTGTTCCAAACTTGCTCCACTTGATCTTCAACCTATAAATATGCAAACACACATTCAAGAGGAAGAAAAAAATGTTTTTTAGTGAATGGGGATTTTCCTTGATCAAACCCCTTGTAGGTAATTAAACTAAATGATGGAATAAATGAATTGAAGCATGAAACATGAAATGATGTAATTGATATCACCTTGGATGTTGTCTCAAGTGTGAAACAAATCTAAAATATAGCATGTAGTGGCCATGAAGAATGTAGATCCTGATCCTTGGATATGATGTGAACAATGCTTGCAAGTAGATCTTCAATGCTACATCCAACACACATGAATGCACTAAACCCTTGTCATGATGATATGATCTTGAATTGCTACAATAGACTCTTGAAATCTACCTTGAAATGCCTTATGAATTCTCTCTTGAAGTTGCTAGGATGTCTCATAAAATTTATAGCTCTTGTTAGGAGAGACAATGTGAATTAACCCCTTATTTATACTAAATTAGGAGATTAACCCCAAAATTCAAACAATTCAAGCTGACACTAGATTTGGAAGTAAAATTTATTAAATTGCTGCCATAATTAAATTTGAAAGGGGGTCCTCATTAAGGGAGGACCCATTTTCCACCTAGGGCAAATGGGTCTTGGCTCAATTTTCTAGGACCTAACCCCGGGGGATGGAAAGAGCATCAAAAACCCATTTCAGATCAACTCGGAAAGGGGGGTCCTATTAAGGGAGGACCCATTTGCCACCTAGGGTGAATGGGTCCTGGCACCATTTTCCAGGACCTAATTTTTCCCAATTAAATGTTATATTATTTAAATTATGGGTGTTGGGATAGATCTTTGGGAGGTGTCATAAATAAGGCTTAAATTTGAATTAAAGGGGGTTAATTACTCCAATTAACCACAATTAATTAAGATCACCCTAGATAAATGTGAAAGTGCTTTATAACATTTTACAACACTTAAATAAGGTACCAATTTGAATACATTTTATTAAGAAGGGGCCCATTAAGCTTAATTAAGTAAATAAATCCTAGAAAAGTGTGAAAGTGTGTTACAACACTTCACAACACCTTTGCAAAGGATCAATTAAAGCATTTTTTAATCAAATAAATGGTCTAGAATGATGTGAATGTGTACAACACATTACAAAACTATTCCAAGACACCATTAATTCAATTTTAATGTCAATTATCAAACCAAGTAAGGGAAAAAGGCTACTTTTTCCATTACTACAAAGCTGTCTTGACTTATTACAAAGTTGCAGGTGTTAATTTCTTTGAAAAGTTTGGTTCCTAGTAAAATTAATTGAATTTGAACCCCTAATCCTTTCCTCTTAAGTGGCCCCATTTTTCCTAATATTTCCAATTTGATTAATTTTTTAAAATTTTAAGAGGGTGCATACTAAAAATATATCATTGAGTAAGCATTCTTGCTTAATCCAATCCTCCATTTTGAGTTTATGGGTTGATTTATTTCTTAAAAGGAATTTATACTATACCATTGGGTACACAGATTCACCAATTAACCTTAGTAAGGTATCAAAGTACCATGCATCAAATCTAATTTTTACCATTAATAATTAAGGTTTTCATAACCCACCCAATCAAACATACACCCTTAATTACCTGCATTTTATGTTCTTAGCAATTCATGTTCATACTAGGAAAGATTTTTTTGTACTCTTAAATATGGAACAAAAATTTCCTCATAACAAGGAGTAAAATCAAGCGAAATCAAGTGAGTTAGAGGAAATGACAATCATCAAATACCTTAATCTTTCACTACAGACTTTGATTTATATTTATAATTCATATGTCCAAATTTCCCTTTTCACTCATTTAAGTTCTCTTGGTTAGGATTATCCATGCATTCTCACAATCTTGAAAGTCAATTTAGGATATTCAAAACAACTCCATACGGCTCTAGGAAAATTCATCGCCAACAATTCACCGATGGAAAATTCATCGTCAATAATTCGCCGTGGGAAAGTTCACCACCATGACAAATTCATTGTGGGAAAATTCACCGCCAAGTTAAATTCACTGCCAGCAATTCACCGAGGCAGAAAATTAACCGCCATTAATGTTTTTTAATATATATTTCAAAAAACTTTCAATTTTTTTGCAAAAGAATAATTTAATTTATGACAATAAAAAATTAATCGCATTAGCTTTAGAGAATTTGATAAAAGAATAATTTAATTTATGACAATAAAAAATTAATCACATTAACTTTAGAGAATTTGATTGATGATACTAAAAATAAAAATATTTTTCAATAATGCAAATGAAAATAAAAATTACTATGAACCAAATCTAACACAAAAATAACGCAGGTGAAAATTATTTTAAAAAAAATATTCAAAGTTCACAAAATATATATTAAAAAACATTAATGTCGTTTAAAATAATTGAAATGAAAATAAAAATTACTATTAACCAAATCTAACACAAAAATAATGTAGGTGAAAATTATTTAAAAAAGCAAAAAGAAAAATTCAAAGTTTACAAAATATATATTAAAAAACATTAATGCGGTTAATTTTCCACTTCAGTGAATTGCTGGCAGTGAATTTGTCATAGCGGTGAATTTTCCCACGATGAATTTGTTATGGCGGTGAATTTTCCCATGATGAATTGCTGGCAATGAATTTGCCATATGCCATCCATACATATTAAGTGAGTAACTTTGTTATGGTTAGTCGGTAGTGTAAGAAAACATACTTTATTTAGAGTCAAGTGAGCCTCATAGGCCTAGTGTTTGAACCTAGTTGCTTTGACTCCAATGTAAAATCCACCCCTTAGGCACTACAATTTTTTTAAACAATTTGTAAGGCCTTTATAATGCTCAGTCAACTTGGTGTTAGACACAGAATTCAGAGGAGAGGTTCCTAGCTAAAAAATTCACTAAACCCTCGCAAAGGCTTCATTTAATCATCAACCAGGGATTCATAATATTTTGACGATGTTGGCACTATATGTGCATTCATGGACTCTACACAACCTATATCAATGAGTATAGGTGTTTTACACTTGTACATAAAACACTAAAGGATGGAAAAGGAAATAAAGCTCATTAACTTGCAAAACAGGGGAAATAACTTAATCTACTACTTATGCTATGAGTACCTTCAGCTTAATGTTGTAATTGTTGATTACTAAATCTTAACTTTGCAATTCACTAACACTATTGACTTCAACTCCTAACCACTTGACTCCTCTAGAGGACAAATCAAGGAAACATTATAGAGCGTAATTCATGATACAAGATACCATTCACATGCATGTAATTAAGAGTTTTTTCTGAAATGAATGCAACAATATAATCATCTAATCTAATAACATAAATCAAGGTGGGTTGATAGTACCTCGAGTGGCCCTTGCTCAAGTTGTTGTTCCCACAAAGGAAATTGCATGTACAATATTGAATCAACCAATCATGATAGTAAACTGAAACACCTTTATTGCATAGAAACTAAACTCTTACAATACGACAAGAATCTCTATAGATCTCTCATTCATGAGTACATATCCATTGCAACTAAATAATAGAAAACTAACAATGAAGTATTTTTCTACTAAAAAAAAAAGCTAGAACTAGCAACTATATCCTCTAACTAGATCTTCTCCTCAACCATTGATCCAAATATATAGTCTTGGGAGGAGTTTTATTCACACAAGGAATAAAAAATAAATTAAATTTATATGTCCACTCTCCTTTAGAATAGGGAGAGGACTAGTCTTTGCAACTAAAACCATAACTGAAAAAGACAAAAGAAAAATAGAATTAAAAATCTTCCCTAATGGTTTGATAGAGATGTGCTCTGTGAAAACTATCACATTTGCTTTCCTTCTTTCAAAGTAGACTCATTCTTCCTCTTGTCATCTTATTTGGTGATCTAGTGACTCAAAATTGACTACTTCAATGATTTCTTCCATCATTTCCTGGAACTGTTTTGTTTTCAACATTTTGGACTCACCCCTACAATCTTCCTATGATCCTTTTGTTGTGGTATGATCAATCCAGTTGTTGTGGGTTATAGTTCTTTTGGTTGCAAGAGGTTAGTTTCATCTAAAGTATACACATCATTAACAACCATGAATTAAACATAGATTCATACTGAATTTCGTGAACATTAACACATTCATCTATGTAGACATCATTATATCATAATTATATTCCACATATCTAAGTTTGGTTTAGGATGCATAAAAGATATATAAGGTTCATAATTATTTGTGAAATAAGCAGCTTGAAATGTTAAAAGACATGAACTAAATGGAAGAAAATTAGCTATTAACCAAGCCCATCTTTCCCCCAAACTAAAGCATTTGCTTGTCCTCAAGCAACTTTTAAGGAAAAATGTTATATTTTAGAGCTATTTCCTTGAAATGTGCTACAATATCAACTCCCTTTGTTTATCACAGATAGTAGCCTCTGTAACATGAAGGCTTTTCCAATATTATATTATTTGTTGCTTCCTCTTCCCCACACTTTTTCCCTGTCTGATCCATGAGGATCTAGAAGACCAAAAATTTCATAGTCTCAAAATCTGATGAAACTAGCATCATTGGATAGAGCTCATCAAGAGCTTTCCAACACAACTTGAACGGCTCAAACGAATTCTGTATGCCAAAGATATGGCTAGTCAAAGTTTACACAAAAAAGGTTGACCAGGACATGATGACATTAGCATGACATCAGCATAGTGACTTGGTAGTATGACTGGGTGACATGGAAATCTTAGATTCTAACACGTGGCAGTCAATGAGGTGGCACAAGCAGTTGAGATGGACCATTCATACTCTAACACGTGTCACTTATCAACAAATGAAATAATGCCACGTGGACCAATGGAATGTGCCATGTGGCACCTTGGTAGGTTTGTTTAGTTTCCAAAATTGGTCATGTGGAGGGTCGAACTCTCAACCTCCCCTTTCCTATCTCCAAGCTCCACCACTAGACCACATAGTCTGTTCACTATTTATAATGGGAGCAATTTTATTTAAAATACTTTAAGAAAACTATTTTGGGAGTCAAAAGATTCAAACCATTAACCTCCCTCCTACAAATCCACCCAACAATCGTTGGGCCACATATTGCTGGTGGATTTTGAGGGCATTTATCTTATTTAAATTAGAAGCTAAGCCCAAAATATATGAGCCAAACCCCTTAAAATAAAATGCATAAATATTTTAAAAGGGGATCGATTATATTAAGCCCAAAATCTTTTAAAAAAGGATTTTTAAAGGATTTTTAAGGATTATATAAGATTTGAAGGATTATTTTGTAAGGCTCAAAATTACAAGAGCCATTAATTTAAAAGGGGTTTGGATTATTTTGAATGGGTTAGAAAGATTTTTAAAGATTTACCTTTATAATAGGTGGAATTATTGGAGATTTTTACTTGTAATGGGAGATTGTAAAATTATATGGTTATTAACCATATTGAGAAAATGTAATTGTATAAAAAAGGGGGGCATAGGCTTGAGAGAATTAATCAATTCTTTTGGGAGGAAATTAGGAAAAGTAATTTTTGGAGATTGATGTAACACAAAGACTTTGTATTTTGTATTCCTTCAAGTAAAGGAGAATGTGAAAGAGTTTTAGGTGTTGAGAGAGATCGTGGAGAAACTGTAATGCAGGTCTAAAGATTTGATGGTGTACAGAAGCGGTTAAAGCTTGGCATCATTAATAAAGTGGTTCCTCATTAAGAAGCAGACCCAGATACATAGCCCAAACATATGGGTGAACTCCATTATCAAACTTGTTGATTGTATCATTATTCTCTCTTATTCTTTTAGTTTCAATTTCCTTCTTTAAGTTATTAGTTAACGTTATTAAGTTGTGCAAAGGATTAAGTGAACTCAATTTCTGTAATTTCAAAGGTTAAAATACATAACCACACAATTCTATTTCCAATCGGGATAAAAAATTGTAATTAGGAGTAAAGTGCAAATTATTTGTAACCCTTTAATTACAGATCACTATCTAATGTGGTACTGGAAGGAGGAGAATGGGTGGATGAAAGGTTAGTGGAAACCATCTAAGTCCATTATCCCTGACAATATTTATGATTTGTGAGACTTTTTGACAATGGCTATAAAATTATACAGGGAGTGTGACTCCTTTTTCTTCAACTCAAGGGTTAGCTCTTCCCATCTTTTCTGTAAAAAATTAAAGGATTGATTGATAGGTCTTGTGGATAGTTTCTTCATTATGATATAATCATTTTATTTGATGCTCATTATCTTTCTTCCTACACCTTTATAACCTAGGAGCTCTGACCATTGATCTATGACTGTGTTGGGATTCACTAATTCTTTTCGGAGCTGCAAAGCAATAGATTTTTCATTTTCATTGTATTCTTGTAAGATTTTGCCCCTTTTCTATTCATTCCTTATGTTAGAGGACAAATCTCTAATTTTTAGGTCTCCCACAAACATTAGTGGATTCTATTCAGTCTCATCTGAAAGAATAAATTTATGTAAGTAAAACTCACATAACTAGCCTTGCATATCTAGTGTAGAATTAAAGAAAGTATCTAAAAACACAAATTTCTTATTCATAGAAATTGGTAAATCACTAATTAACTGATTGAACTGAAAACCCAAATACTTTTCCTGTAAAAATAATGCATAGACCCTAGCAGGTGGTCTACATTTGAGCAATCAAGTAGCTTTTTCTACTATCTCTCCAATTCTTACTTTCAATCTTTTCACTTATGTTGGTTCAAAGGGCCTATATCATTTCAATTTTTTCTTTCTCCCAATTATTTTTCTGAGAGAATTCTTGGGTTCTCTTCCATAATTCCACGCCCAAGGACACCACAATTGGCCTAGTGGGGGTTTTGACCTAAGGAGTTGGTCCTTAAGATACATGTTATTTGTTTCCTGCCTCAACCATAACAAGTTGTGCAAGGGTGATCTTACAATAGTGGTGAAACAAAAAAAGAAGAAGGTTTGTTTATGTGTTATTAGAGGGGGTTCATGAAAATGATAATAGATAGACCTGTTTTCCTTTATTTCATTAAGAAGTGAGATCCCCACAAAGAATTGACTAACAACCCTTAGGTGAATCAAGTCAATATGAGAATCTTCATATTTCCTTATGACTGAAGGACGAGGGTCAAGGTCATACAACACTTTGGGGAGAAATACTAAAAATAACAAATCAATTTCAAAATGCAATCTAACACTTGAAACAACAATATTAAACTCAATATTTGTAGAACTAGAAAATAAAATACAAATCTGAGAAGGGAAGAGATGTGTTTACCAATCACTAAGAGACAATTTTTGAAGGCTAATTGGAACTCATTCACCCATGGGTGAATGGGTATTTGCTCAGGATTTTTTTGCAACTTTTGAAAGCCTCTAACATAGATCTGTAACTTCTAATTTGTCTAGGTTTCAATGTCGAAAAGTTAGAAATAAGATTTGTAGGTTAGATTCTATGATTTGATGACAACTTTGACAAATTTTGCAACTTTGCAACTTTGTAAATCTTTCTCTTCAAAAGTTCTTCAATCCTTCTTCAATCTAAATTTTCAATCACACACCCAAGAGAGAAAAATGTTTTTTTTTTGGTGAATGGGGGTTTTCCTTGGTCAAACCTCATTTTGGTAATCAAACCTTAAATTGAAATAATGAAATGAAAGAGGGAATGAAGAATGAATAAAGCTATGTTACCACTCAACAAACCCTTGTAGAAACCTTGATAATGGAGATCTTTGGAAATATGTAACTTGCATGAAATGGCTTCAATGGATGCAGATCTTGACACTTGAATAATGCTTTGAATGCTTGAACTTTATCTTGAAACCTACATCACAATGTTAGCTCCAAAAACATGCAAGATGCAAGAATACTTTGACATGATGGATAGATCTTTATTGCTGCAATAAATATCTAATATATTTGCTCTTGAATGCTCTTGATTGCTCCAAATGCTCATAAGATTGTTATAAAATTGCTAGGTGAAACTTAATGAAATAACCTTTTTTTTTATAGGTATGCATCCTTAATTTTCCAAAATTCAAATATCACAAGCCAACATTGAATTATGGATGTGAAGATGTTGAAATATTGCCAAAAACATAATTTAAACTTAGGTCCAAAGGTCTAGGGAGGACCCATTCACCCATGGGGGAATGGGTCCTAGGTCCCTATTCCTGGAACACACATTGCTCAAGGTAAAGTGTTATATTTAGGCATTAATTATTGTTGGGTTTTCTCTTTAGAAAATGTAATTTATTAGGCTTGTAAATGAATAAAAGGGCTAATTAGGGCATAATTAAGCTTGATTTAATTAAGAGGGCCCAACTAAGTGTGAAAATGTAAAGGGGTACATTTACCAACACTAAATTAAGGCATATTAAGTCCATTTTAATAAGGAGGGCCCAAACAAGTGAGAAAATGTAAAGGGATACATTTTCTGACACTACAAGTGGGTTACACTTTTTGGCTAAACTTGACATTGAACTAAACTTTTTAAACTAAATATTCACTTTTGGGCACCTATAGCTGCTAAACCATGAGGAATTTGAAGATGACGCAAACTAGTGATTTGTGACATTTTTTTTTATATATTCTAATTATATTTAAAAAAAAAATTGGAATCAAATTGCATTTCTTTTTCCATCTCCTTCAAAAACTATTTTTTAACAGTAAACACCATTTTTAAAGAGTGATGTTCACCATATAACATAATTTCTTTTCTATGAAGGATAAAATTCTATTTTTTTCAAATTTAGATTTGTAACTATGATATCTAACACCTTCATTTGGTTTCATAGTGTTTTATTCAATATTTTTTTCTTAATTAAGTTTTGAAGTCAAAATAATTACAATTTAGACATAGGTGGACCATATAACACAACTTTTTTTGTATGTATCGATTTTTTTTGTTGGATCAAGGACATCAATACCTAGCACCTACATATTTTTCATAATTTTTTTCTTCTAATAATCTACTATTTTTCCACATGTGCAGAACAAAGAGATTGATTTTTGATGAAAAACCTATGTTTAATTAAACTAAAAAAAATACATAATAAAACCAAAATATATTAAAATTATATTTGATGGATAGCTCGTTTTGAGGACTATAATCCTCCAGTTGGGTCTATGAAGTTGATTCCTTTTTCATCTTCAACCCAAGCTTCGAAAGCCAAAATTTTGTAGAAAATTGAACATGGAGGGGGAGAAGGGAAAAAAATCGGGGTTCTAGCAAACCCTCCTTCGAGTGAACCCCCTTGTACCCCTTTGAGCGAAGGGGGTTCGCTAGAAGGGGAGCTCTCTAGAATCCCCCTTTTTCCATTGTCCCCTTTATTTTATTAATAAAATCCCATTGTTTCGGGGTTCACTTGAATATGTAATCAAAAAGTGGTTCACTCGAAGGGGGTGTTCAAGTGATTCCATTTTTAGGTTCGCTTGAGTACCCCCCTTTGAGCGAACCCCAAAAGACCAAATTTTGTTTGGAGAGTCCAAGTAATTTTTCTTCATGAATGGAATTGTAACCCACTTTTGTGGGATCACCCACAAGGATCTCCAATTTGGATCCATGCTCAAATTTGTATAGCTTCTCCTCTAATTCTTTGATTTTTGCATCCCTTTCATTGTCCCTTTGCTGATGTGTCCTTACCAATTCTTCCAATTGCTTTATTATCTCCATTGCTTCCTACAATTCTTTACCAATATTTCTTTCTTCTATAAAAATTTCTTCATCCTTTTGAAAAAAATGTTCATCCCCCATTGGGTTGGTGTATTTACAACCCTCTAAATTAGGGATCTTTAGGGATCTTTTTCTCATTTGAATTGCTACAAAAATATCCTTTAAATCAGATTCAAAGGTACTTGTATAGTACCAAGATTGTGCAATAGGTGTTTAAATTACCAAGGGAATTCCCTCTAATTTTGAGTCCTCATCCATTTCTATCATCACTATATTCTCTTTCTTCTTTTTCTCTGATCCTTTCATAGGCCCCTTCTTCCTTAGGTGATGTGATCGCCTCCTAGGTTGTGTGGGTCCCTTCTGCACTTTTCTAGGTGTAGAAGAAGGTCCACCTTTTCTTTTCTCGGCTCTTTGTGTTTTTTTAGAAACAAGGTTTTCTTGTGTGTCTCCTACTATGGGTTGCTTAGCAAAGGCAACAGGCTAAGTGTCCTGCAAGCCCTGCTCCTTTGGTTGTCCTATGATGTGGGTAGGTGACGCGACAGGGGAGCCAAAGGGAATTTCCCTTTCTGAAACAACAATTTCTTCCATGTTTTTCTCTTGACCCATGTTCTCCTCATTGGGTGCCTCAAGGATATCATTGATATTATTATAATCAAGAAAATTTTTCCAAGAAATATTTGGGAATTGAGTCCTAAGACTCCTTTTTACAAATAATGTGACCAAATAGAAATGAGATAATGTTATTTTATTCTTTTTTCTCTTATCCTCAGATGACATTATTTTCAACAAATTGTATAGAAAATTTGGAACATTCACATGCCTACCATGACTAAGATGACTCAACAATTTAAAAGGAACTATATACAACAAGGATTGTCTTCCATCACCTATTAAATACCTAACTATGTAAGAAGTAACTAAAGCCCAGATCCAAGGTAAATATAATCATTTAGTACCTTGGAAAGAGTAGTCCAGGTTTTCTCCTAGCTTCCTGAATTCATTCATGGCAACAATAGCATCTTCCCTCAATAGAAACTCTTCTCCTTCCCATGGAAATCTTGATACTTTAGAAATGGGGGTTTTTGAGGTATCTACCCTTAAGCCTCTCACAATTGCTTCATCATTTTTTAATGTGGCAACAAACTATTGTGTCATGACCTCATTAAACTTTGTGAGTTTTAGGAAGTATTCCAACCAGGCAGCTTGTTGAAAAATGGGCAATACTAGCTTGTCTTCTAATAGCTGGGTATGTGCTACTGGTTCTCTACAAATAATTTCACCACCCATGATAATGCTATTGTTCTACAATTCCTTAATTCTGATATGTTTTTGTTTAATTTATGTCTATCACTCCAACTACACCACTTCCACTATGTATGTATGTTGTAACCTCTCAATTCAACTTCTTTTAAGCCTTTTTTCTCTCCTCTAAGCTTGTATTGGTTGAAAATGGAGGAAAATAAAATAACAAAAAGCTTGTAGAGGGTTTTTGAAAATCAAGAAAATAAAGAATACCCTCCCCCTAACTAAAGACACTAAGTGTCCTTGGTTAGTGGTACAATTTTGGTGGAGGGTTAAATGAAATGTAGTAGAAAATCAATTAAGATATGAAGCATGTATGAATTAATGTATAAACATGCAAAAAATCAATAATCACTATGTTAATTTTATAATTAGTTAATGTGTGTACTTGTAGAAATTTGTTGAAGTGAAATTGAACTCGTGTGAAGTGATTGATGACTCCCTTCAATGGGATATGAAGTGACTTTCCATAATTGCAATGGATTTCACATAGAGGCCATTTGAAATGAATGATAACATATGCATGGCATGTGGTGAATGATGGTTTGAAAAGGCCGTGGAGTGTACAAAATAGGTGAGGTGAAATAATTGCATGGTACATGGTAATCAAGAAAGATGGTGGGAATGCTATGTGTAAATGGATGTAAGAAGTTGCATGTGATGAAATTAAATATGTGTGGATGCATGTACGAAGGGATTTGATTTGAAATGATAGATATGCAATTAATACAGATGGTAATATGAAATGACTGCCAGATAAGTGTTGCAGGTTCTTGTAATAACAAGTCCCTTCTAAAATTTGGTCACCTTTAGGCATGATGCTATAGGTCCTTGTTGCTTCTACAAGTATCCCAAACAATTAATGTTACCATTTGTCACCTATGTAATGTGTGCATGTGAATTATGTGGTGGAATTATACCTGTGGAACATCAGTGGGTGAGTTGTGTAGCTCATCGATTAATTCATTTGTAGAACTTGAATTCTTTGTTACTAAATTTTCAATTGTAGGTTCAAAATGCTTAATTAATAAAAGAAGGAATTCATCCGTCTATAATGTTTTCTTGTAAAGCTTCAATCTGTGTCCATTAACTAGTAATAAGAATTTGACTTCATCAATTGTCTATAGTTGCATTGCTCCATTTGGGAATACTTTTTTTTTTTTTATCTCATATGGACCAAGCCATCTAGTTTGCAATTTCCCTTTGTTGTCTTTGTATCTAGAGTCATAAAGCAGAGCCCAATCACCTGCATTGACTTCCTTTGTCTTTATGAACTGATCATGCCATCAGATTCTTTGATTTTGGAAAACTTCAATATGGTGTATGACTTCCATTCTGATTTCATCAAGTGCATTTAGGCAGTGTAATCTCTCCTACTATGTTGTTGTTGGAAAATCCACACCCAATGTAACTATTTTCCTCAGTGTTTTATATTCAAATTTAATAGGAAGTACTACTTTCTTTCCATGCACAAATTCATATGGTGTAAATCTTGTTGTAGTCTTCCAAGTTGTTCTATAAGCCCAAACTTCCTTAGGAAATTTGGCTACCCAATCTTTCCTATGAATTTGCACTGTCTTGGTTAGAATTTTTTCAATCTCCCTATTAGTAACTTTAATCTATCCATTTGCTTGAGAGTGGTAAGATGTGGAATTTCTATGTTTTATTTCATACTCTTAAACCAATTTTGTGATCAACTTTGATATAAATTGGGATCCTTGGTTTGTGACACTCTCTCTTGGAACTCCATATCTTGTGAATATGTCTTCATATAAAAACTTTGCCACATTCCCATTTCTTGCAAACTGTTTAAAGCATTAACCTCCACCCACTTTGTAAGGTAATCTATGTAGACTAGTATGTACTCTTTGTTGTTTGATGTTGGTGAAATTGGGCCAATAAATTATAATCCCCATTTTTCAAATGGTGTTATTGCTAACTGTGGTTGCAATGCCATTTCATTTGTTTTTGTTGGCCTTCCCTTTTTTTGACATCTATCACAACCCCTAGTGTACTTCACTACATCCTTATGAAGAGTTGGCCAATAGTAGCCAGTGTTGAGAATCTTAAGATTTGTCCTCTTTGTTGCAAAGTTTCCCCCATAGGGTCATCATGGAATGCTCTGAGGATATCATATACTTCATCTTCTTTGATGCATCTCCTCATTATATTGTCTAGGATTGTGTAGAATAAGTATCTAACTATCCATGAGTAGGGAAAAATCTTGTGAATTGATTACCTCTTTTCTCTTGGTGAGAAATTGGGTGGTGTCTTTCCTGCTATAAGATAGTTGGCAATATCTGCATACTAAGGTGTATGCAAAGATACAACAAATAAATTCTCATTTGGGAAAGAATCTTTAACAACATCTTCTTCTGATTTGGTTGGTAGTCTAGATAGAAAATATGCCACTATATTTTCTTTACCTAGCTTATCCATAATGATAATATCAAATTCTTGAAGTAGCATTAATCACTTCAAAAGACTTCCGCCAACCACTAGTTTGTTCATTAGATACCTTATTTTTGTATCTAGTCAGCACGCGTATGAACACTAGGTATCTTGCAATATAATGTCTGAATTTGTTTATTGCATAAACTATTTCCAACATCTCCTTCTTTGTCATTGTATAATTGAGTTCTACCCATTATAGATTTTTGCTAATGTAATATATGACATACTCTTTGTTGCCTTCCTTTTGTCCAAGCATAGCTCCTATAGAAAAATAAGAAGCATTTGTATGGATATGGAAAGGTAAGGTCCAATTTGGTCCTCTCAAGATAGGGGTTTTGGTTAATACTACCTTGAGTGCTTCAAAGGAGTGTTGACAAGCAGTTGTCCACTCAAATTCTACATCTTTGGACAATAAAAAAAATAGTGGAGTTGCAAATTTACTAAAGTCTTGGATGAATCTCCTATAATACCCAACATGTCCTAGGAAACTTCTAACATATTTTTGTATTTGATGTACAATGAGTGTTGATATCACTTCAATTTTGTTTGGGTCCACTTGAATTCATTCATTTGACACAAAATGTCCCAATTCAATCCCTTCTTTCATCATCATGAAGCATTTTTCATGACTCGGTGATAAGTTATGTTCTTGATACCTTTTTAGTACCTTCTCTAGATTAACAAGTGCTTCATCATATGTATTCCCATAATTTGTGAAATAATCCATATAAACCTCCATGGAATCATGTGCAAAGTATGAGAATATACTTAGTACTATCCTTTGGATGGTGGCTGGTGCATTACATAGCCCAAATGGAAAGACAAAATAAGCATATGTGCTCCAAGGGAATTTGAAAGTTGTATTGTCCTGGTTCTCTATGGCTATCTTAATTTGATTATAACCACTAAATCCATCCAAAAAGGATAAGTACTTCTTGCTTGCTAATGAATCAAGTACTTGGTCAATTAAGGGGAGTGGAAAGTGGTCCTTCCTAGTTGCAACATTTAATTCTCAGTAGTCTACACACACTCTCCACTTTCCTCATTTCTTTGGGACAATTACTAGAGGTGACACCCATTGATTATTAGAGATAGAATAGATAAAGACTGAATAAAAAAAAATTACAATTCTAATTTAAATATGTCTCGATTGTAGGGTTCATTCTCCTTTGGGGTTGCCTTATGGGTTTAAAACCATAATTGATGTAAATACTATGCATGCATAAGTCTGCGTCTATCCCCTTCATGTAATGATAATCCCAGACAATGGCTAATGCGTGTGCTTGTAGCACATTCATTAGTGAGGTTTGTCGTGTATTAGTTAATTAATTGTTAACATTCAATGTTTTACTCGACATTATTTCTAAAGTCTTGGATGTTGTTTGAACTAATGAGATGTCAAGTCTTGCTATATTTGGAATACATTAGTGTGGTAACAAAGTATGGAATATTTGGGAAACTGAATCAGATGAACTAGTAGGGATCATGTTTTGTAGAGGATCCTATAGACATGCCAGATAGTTCTGATGTTGTAGGTCCCTACCATAGTTATTTTACATGATGCTTACTATCAAATCATCTTCATCTTGGATTTATAACAAGGAATTGAGTTCAATAGTCATCAGGGTTTGTAAGGAGTACTGATCTTCCTCATCTAGGGTAGGCCAAATTATTTTTTCTATGTCTGCATGTGGCTGGGCTGGTGGATACAAGACTAATTTCTTAGTCACATTTCCATTAGAAATAATCATATTCTTAGACCTACAACCTATGAAGGCATATTTTATCAAGCCAACCAAGGTCTTCCTAAAATGAGGGGATAGCCTGCAAGATTAGCTTTAGGATGCAATACCATAAAGTCTGCAAGGTACTCTCATGAATCTGTGTTATTATCAAGTCTTCAATGATACCCTTAGGTTTAACTATTGACTTATTTGCCAACTGAAGAATAGTAGGTGTAGGCCTGAGTTCTATTGACTATAATAACTTCATGGTTTATGTAGTCATTACATTAATTTTTTCTCCCAAGTCAATTAAGGTGTTCTTAATGAGAGTGCCATTTATCTTAACATTCACTACTAGGCTCCCAAGGTCTGCATACTTGGGGATAGCTATTTTTCCCAATATAATGTCTGCAAATTGTCCTAGGACATGTACAATCTAAGGGTCTTTTCACTTGTTGCCTAGATTTTTTAGGCATAGTTCTCTCATTGTTTTAGTATAGATAGGAACCTCCTTAATGGCATGAATAAGGGGTATTTTGATGCAAACATCCTTAAGTTGTCTCAACATATTAGTTTCAACTTATGTTGATGCCTTTGAACTACTAATCTTTCAGGGAATGGAGGCTTTGGACTTGGATTGGTTGGGATAACCTAATTTGACTCAAGCTCCCTAAGTTGGTTGTCCAAGGTCTCTATTGGGGGTTCCCATCAACCAATTCAGTGATATGAGGAGGTGAAGGCCTAGCCAACATTTTCCCTAATTTGAGGTGGACATCACTCACTTCTACCCCATAAGTAGGGTATTGAATAGCTTCATTAGCATATGCCTGCTAAGCAATCTTATTATTGGGGTTAGGTGCAGGTTGAGCTAATAGTTGAGGTTCTCTAGGTGGTTGTGGTGTTGGATTTGTTGAGTTTGGCATTATGGCTTGCTCTTGTGGCTACAAGCCTGGTTGTTGTGGCTATTGATAATTCATTTTTTGGTTTTTTCATTGCTAACCTCTTTACCACCAAGGTTTCCATTAAGAATTATAGTTATATCCTTGATAATTTTCTAATGGCCACATGTTTTGGTGATGTTGATTCCAATTGAGTTGAGGTATTGGTCATTGCTGGTTTGGCATATTGGCCCAAGATTGAGGGTTCCAACTAGGAAAATTTGCATTGTTACTAGGAAATGAAATGTTATAATTCAAAGGATCTTGGGGCATACCTTGTTTAGGATGCCATGGTTTCCTTTGAGCTATTTAAAATATTTATTCATCTTCTCCTTCCAATGCATGAAAGTCTGATGTCCCTTGCTTATTATTAAAGATACTTGCCACCTTCTTACATTTGTAGTTAGTCCTTTGTCTACAATGTGGGAAGTATTTTGTAAGGGTTGATTCTACCTCTTCTTGCTTTTTTTTTTGATATGGAGGGTGTCTAACTATGTAGATAGATGGTTGATAATATCCTCCTTCATATTTGACAAAATATTACTCAATTCAACTCTAGAGACTCCATTTGATGGTTTGCTGATGGAAGATGTTTTGTATCCTCTAACCTTCTTGGTGAAAGACCTTGAATAGTTCCTACATGCCTTGTAAATCTCCTCAAATGGTGCTTGAGATATATCTCTTGCCCCAATGAGATTAAGTGCATCAATGCAATCCTTATTAACCCCTCTCAAGAATATTAATTTCAAGGACTAATAAGAGAGTCTGTTTTGGTGGGATTTCTTAAGGAAAAAATGAAACCTTTACATGTATTCTTCCAAAGATTCATCTTCCTTTTGTGACATCCTAAGGATGCCATCCATTTTTCTGTTTATGCCTCCATAGTAATCTTGGTACTTTTCTAAGAACTTCATCTTCATGGAATTCCAATTTGGAACATCTCTTCCCAAACCCATAAACCATCTCAGAGAAGCATCCTTCGATGTTGTTGGAAACAGTTTGAGCCTATGTGCATCTGTGGTATAATCATAACTTTTGCATAGCACATCAATCTCAAAAGGGAAGGTATCTAGATCCTCTATGACCAACCCATAGAAGAGAGGTAATGTTGGAGGAGGTATGTTCTTCAAAGTAGTTGATCTCTCTTGGTTGGCAATAGGGAACTCAAAATTTTAGGGTTACATGCTCTGGTGGGTCTTCCACTGCAACATCACCCATGGTGATGATATGTCTGTGGGAAGTCTCCTCTATGTCTAACATGGATATTAGTGTTGGGGACAATTCTTCTTCAGGAATACCATTGCTATGTTCACTTTGATCACCAATATCCTCTAAAGCTTCCTATGTTGAGGGGAGAAATCTTCCCAGAGTGTCTTGTTGCCTCTGCATACAATAGTTGTGAATTTTTGGATCAACGACTCCTACACATTGTTAGTAAATCATTTTTGTGTTGATGACTAAAATCTAATTATCCTAATGCTAGAAACAAAACACTTAAACTATGAAAGCTTGAAATTACACAAGAGAATATTGAATGTAGCACCATCCCTAGCAACAATGCCAAAAATGTAAGGCCTTTCTAATGCTCAGTCATCTTGGTGTTAGAAACACAATTCAAAGGATAGGTTCCTAGCTAAACAGTTCATTAAACCCTTACAAAGGCTTCATTTAATTATCAACCAGGGCTTCATAAGCTTTTGATGATGTTGGCACTGTATGTGCATTCGTGGAATCTACAAATCCTATATTAGTGAGTACATGTGGTTTACACTTGTACATAAAACAATAAAGGCTTGAAAAGGAAATAAAGCATTAACTTGCAAAATAGGGGAAATAACTTAATTTTCTACTTATGCTATGGGTACCTTTGGCTTAATGTTGTAACTGTTGATTACTAAATCTTAACTCTGCAATTCACTAACACTACTGACTTTGACTCCTAACCACTTGAATCCTTCGAAGGAAAACTCAAGGAAACATTATAGATCATAATTCATGATACAAGATATCATTCACGTGCATGTAATTAAGATTTTTTCTAAAATGAATGCAACAATATAGTCATCTAATCTAATAACATAAATCAAGATGGGTCGACAGTACTTCAAAAATCCCTTGCTCGAGTTGTTGTGCCTATAAAGGAAATCAAATGTACACTATTGAATCAACTAATCATGACAGTAAACTGAAACACCTTTATTGTATATAAACTGAACTCTTACAATATGACAAGAATCTCTACTGATCTCTCATTCATGTGAGCATATCCATTGCAACTAAATAATAGAAAACTAGCAATAAAGTATTGTCTACTAAAAAAAAAGCTGGAACTAGCAACTATATCCTCTAACTAGATCTGCTACTTAACCATTGATCCAAATATATAGGCTCGGGAGGAGTTTTACTCACATAAGGACTAAAAAAAGAAATTAAATGCATATGTCCACTCTCCTTCAAAATAGGGAGAGGACTATTCTTTGCAATTGAAACCATAATTGAAAAAGATAGAAGATAAGTAGAGTTAAAACTCCCCCCTAACGGTTTGATAGAGACATGCTCTGTGAAAACTGTCATGTTGGCTTTCCTTCTTGATGTAGACTCCTTCCTCTTGTCATCTTATTTGGTAATTTGGTGTCTCACAATTGACCACTTCAATTATCACTTCCATCATTTCCTCTAGAGACTCTCCTCTACAATCTTCCTATGATCCTTTTGTTGTGGGCTAGTCAATCCGATTGTTGCGGGTTGTAGTTCTTTTGGTTGCAAGAGGTTAGTTTCATCTAAAGTATACACATCAAATTAACAACCATGAATTAAACATAGATTAATACTAAATTTTGTGAACATTCACAGATTTAACTATGCAAACATCATCATATCATAATTATATTTCCACATATCAAAGTCTAGTTTAGGATGCATAAAAGATATAAAAAAAAATATAAGGTTTAAAATTGTCTGTGAAATAAGCAACTTGAAATTTAAAAGACATGAACTAAATGGAAGAAAACTATATATTAATCAGGTCCATCACAATTTACCTCAAGTACCAACTTAACTGACCAAGCATCCTTCATCTAAATTTGAAGTGCTAATATCATAAGTTCTTCATTCATCATTGTGATAACAAATCATCATCACAACTTATATACTTACACTCAGAAGTGTTAAGCTCCTATAGCTAGGGCCATTCCTAGACCCGAACCTAAACCTCGAGGGTTCATGGTGACCCTGCCTATGTATCCCCTCATGGGAATCATAGGCTTTGTAGTTTTCCTACCACTATTAGAGGGAGTTCATTCTCTCCTCTTGCATGAGGTATTGGACCTCACATTTAAACCATGACTATTCAGTAAGTACAAGCCATCACTTAGTCAATTATAATATAATGATAATAACTTTTCCATCAAGTGTTGGGTCCATACCAAACATTACCAAGAATTAGTGTACAAATATTCACAGTATTCATAAGGGACATATCATACCATAATACCAAAGATCATACACAATGACTATCACAAGCATACCTCCATATACACAAGTTGACTAGTTCATACACTTCACAAGTACAACAATGACTAGATCACACACAAATCATAAGTATAATTTGGTGATTAGATCATATGTACATCTCAAGTACAATAATGACTGGCTCATATGCATTTCATAATTACATTAGTGATTGACTCAATCATACATCGCAAATACATAGTGTCAAACTCCAACATATATCACATACACAATGACTAGCTCCAACATACATCACATATACATAATGGAAATCTCCATCATACATCACAAATACATAGTAACGAGCTCCAGGTTACATCACAAATACATAGTGACTAGCTCCAACATACATCACACTTACATAATGATTGGTTGACACATCATAATGGCTAACACACATGTGTCCATAATGCATCCCAAATAGAAATAATATCGGTGTATTACACACTACACTGTGGGTCCTATCTTTTCCACCGGTCTTCTGCACCATTGGACAAAAGGGAAGAGGTTTTGATGCATCCCATACTACACTATGGGTCCATCCTCAACCCTACAAGGCCAAGTATATAGTCTGACAATTAGGAAGGGGATTCAGTGCATCCCATACTACACCGTGGGTCTGTCCACCATCCCAAGGCTTCCACAAGTAGTGAACCTAACATAACTTGGTGTATTTTGACTTCAATCGCCTGTAGGCCACTAACAACAAGTTTATCCACCCAAGAAGAAGTAGCTCCCGAAATATGAGCCTTTGTTAAGTGATTAGTACTATCCACATGTCATATCTCAAATCTATTTTCCTTCCCTTCTCACTTTCATAATTTTTTCTTTGGCTCTACATTCACTTTTAGTTTTGAGGCTTGCAAAGAAGGGTGGCACTAGCATTGCATTGGAATTGATCTCCTTAGATGTTTTCTATGCTTTGCTTTCATTTGAGCTTTCTAGCAATTATAAAATTAGAGTTAGGGTTACAATCATTGCTTGATTAGGGTTAGGGTTATGGTTAGTTAGGGTAAGTGTTACAATTAAGGTTAGGGTAAGCTTTCAATTAAAGTTAGGGTTAGGGTTAGAGTTTGAGTTTGGGATAAGATAGGGTTAGGGTTGGGGTTCAATCAGGGTTATGATTAGGGTTAATGTTTAATTAGGGTTAGGGTTATAGTTACAATTAGGCTTCAATATAGGTTACAATTAGGGATCAATTAGGGTTAAGGGTAAATTATGATGACAATTAGGTTAAGGGTTCAAATAAGAATAGGGTTATTGTTAATGTTCAAGGTAAGGTTACAATTCAATTGAGGTTAGTGTCGATTATAGCTTAGGGTTAAACTTACAACTTAATTGGGGTCAGAGTTAGGGATAGTTAAATGTGTGTTCAATTAGGGTTACATTATAATTTGGTTTATGGTTAGATTCCAATCATAGTTAGCCTTCAATTAGAGTTAGGATTACAATTCAACTGCAATTCAATTTTTTTAGGGTTTAATAAGGGTTAAGATTATTATTAGGGTTCAATTAGGGTTTAGGGTTAAGGTTCAAATTAACATTCAATTAGCCTTAAGGTTAGGGGTAGGGTTATAGTTATAATTAGGCTTTGATATAGGTTAGGGTTAGGGTTCAATTAAGATTAACATTAAACTACAATTATGATTAGTATTAAAATTCAAATGAGGTTAGGGTTACTGTTAAGATTCAGGTGAGGATTACTGTTCAATTAAAAATATTATTTAAGTGAAATAGCGAGAAAATTAAATAGATACTTTTATAATGACATCTTTCGACATAATTTATATAAATTATTTTTGAAATATATGGTAATTATAATTTATAATAAAAGTTAACTTATGATTAAAGAAAACATTAAGAAAAAAGACAAATTTATATAAAACAGAAATTATTACATAGATTTTAAAGTTTTTAAAAAAAGCTATCTAACACAAGGAAAAAAATTCATGGAAGACAAACTTTTTCAAATTATATTTTATATATAACTTTCTCTCGACATAACCCCTACACTTGCTTTCAAATGCTAGAAAGCTATGGAACACAAGGAAAGAATTTCATGGAATGAAAACTTTAAAATGATTCGTTCACTCAAAACGCGTAAATTATTACATAGATTTTAATTTTTTTTAAAAAGCTATCTAATATAGGGAAAAAATTTCATGAAAGACAAACTTTTTCAAATTATATTCTATATATAACTTTCTCTCGACATAATCATTACACCTGCTTGCAAATGCTAGAAAACTATGGAACACAAGGAAATAATTTCATGAAATGGAAACTTTAAAATAATTCATTCACCCAAAATGCATAAATTATTACATAAATTTTAAAGTGAAAAAAACGTATCTAACACGCCAAAAAAATTCCATGAAAGACAAACTTTTTCAAATTATATTCTATATATTTCTTTCTCTTGACATAACCCTTACACCTTATGGAACACAAGGAAAGAAATTCATGGAATGGAAACTTTAAAATGATTCATTCACCCAAAACGTAGAAAATTTTGGAATTGTCCTTTGACCTTATGAAACACAAGGAAATAAATTCATGGAATGGAAACTTTAAAATGATTCATTCACCCAAAACATAGAAAATTTTGGAATTGTCTCTACAGATGACAGAATGCACCTTTGACTGTATTTATTAATTAATTAAAAATAAAAAGTGCCTTCACTTTTTATTTCGATTAATTAATAAATACGGTCAAAGGTGCAAATTGTCACCTGCATAGAAATTTCGTGGAGGAAAGGTAACGTTAAAAGAATCGTTCACCGAAGATGTAGAACTCAGACAACGATACGGTAGTCTTAGAGACGGCTGTTCACAACGGAAACGATTCTGTTAAACACCGAACTTAATAAGAAGTACTTCCCATCGGCACACCTGCTGCTCTATTTAACAGTTCAGGTGCTAGTGTAATCGCACTTGTGTGGCCCTTGAATAATCTTGTTCTACGTGGTCTGGCATTTTTTCTTCGTAATCCCAGGTGATTTCTTATACTTTACTCGAATAAATCTGTCTTTCCATTATGAATTTCAGTGTTTCCATTAAGCTTAAAAAATTGGAGTACTTGAGAGCATATTGCTTACTGCCCATTTCATTTGTTTTTCTCAATCCAGTGATTGATTTCCTTCTCTGTTCTTCAGAGAATATTGTCTTTTCCCTTCAATGGGAGATTCTTCGACTTCCACAGCTCAGCAGCACCAGAGGGGGCTGCAAAATGCTTTTGATGGAATTGCGCCGCAGGCATCGCCATCATCCTCAGCACTAATGAAGAAGGGGCCGTGCGATGTGTTCATTATTCATCGTGGTTGTGATGTTAAGCACAAATTAGCCAGCGTTATCTATCACACGCTGGATCTGGTTGGATTGCGGGCTTTTCTGGATGTCGAAGAGTTGGAGTTGGGAGATTCCATACCAGATGAAATACAGGAGGCAATGCGCACTGCTGCACTTCATATTGCTATCTTTTCAGAGAATTATGCACAATCCCCCTGGTGCCTGGATGAGCTATCGTTTATGCTAAAAACTGGCACCACAATTCTTCCCATATTCTATCATGTTCAGCCTGATGATCTCCGATGGGTGGATCAAGGGAAAGGACTCTATGCTCCTGCGTTTTCCCATCACAAAAAGAAGCGTAGGTACTGCTCAAGCAAGCTTGAGGAGTGGGAAAGGGCGCTCCATTGCGTCTCATATCTCTCCGGATATATGCTCAACAACAATGAGTAAGTATTTCTATATTTCATCTGTCAAATTCATTAAATCATTTAAATGGTACACACTTTTTTCTACTGTATGTGGCTGTTTCATCGAATTTAGTTTGATTGTAAATGTTTAGCGATGAAGGGAGGCTGTTGAAGAGCATAGTGAATTCTGTTTTGGGAATGATAAAAAAAGTGCCGTTGGAGGTAGCCAAACATCCAGTTGCAATGGATGAAGTCGTAGAAGACTTTGAAAGAAGTCGAGGAGAATATATTCAAAACGAGCAGCAAGTACAAATTGTGGGGATCGTTGGGTTTGGCGGGTCTGGTAAAACTACACTTGCGTCAGAGCTTTACAATAGGTAAAGTTTTTATATTAATCGCTCCAGTTTTCTGTATGATGTGCGAGATGCTGCGTCCAAAAATGCTTTGCATATTAAGCAGAAGAAACTCCTGGAGGACCTCCGTATCCAAAATGTTAAATCTTTTGACAATGTGAAGGAAGGCAAGGGAATTGTGGCTGATCGGTTGAAAACTCTTCGTGTGCTCATAGTTTTGGATGATGTAGATCACGAGGACCAACTGGATGGTCTCTTGCCACCAAAGGAGAGCCTCGGATCCGGTAGTGTTGTAATTGTTACAACCCGTGAAGGGGATGTACTTACAAAGTGGGGCATCACATCCATTTATAAAATGCAACCACTGCAACATTTTCATGCCAAACAGATGTTCTGCTGGCATGCTTTTTTACAGCCTTCACCAAAAGAAGGCTTTGAAGATTTAGTTGAAAATTTCTTAAATGTTTGTGGTGGGTTGCCTTTGTCTCTGAAGGTAATTGGAGGACAGCTTTATGCCAGAACGTCCACGGAATATTGGTATGCTCAACTACATAAGATCTGGAAAACATTGCCCAAGGATATCAAGGTTATTTTAAAAGTAAGCTTCGATGCCCTTGAGAAAGATGAGCAAGAGGTATTCTTGGATATTGCTTGCTTTTTCATAGGTGAAGAAAGGAGTTTGGGCATTGCTGTGTGGGATGGATCAGGATGGAATGGTCTCTGCAGTTTGGAAACTCTTCTGAACAAGTGCCTTGTTGAGATGGACAAGGAAGGGTGTATAAGGATGCATGATCACCTCAGGGATCTGGGAAGGGAAATTGCATCAACAAGATCGCCTTCGCGAATCTGGTTTCAGAGACAGAGTATGAAAACTCAGGTGAAGTTAATCTTTCCTGTCATTAATCATAGCAAGGCAACTTTGTTTTTCTGTAAGTCTCTCTCTCTCTCTTTAAATTCAATTGAAGTTTGTTCTGTTGTTGCTTTTTCCCACTCAGAGAGGAATGCTGATTCGGGGGATAATGGCCGCCACAGATTCTAGTGATTCTAGTGAATACAGCAAGATTTGTGCCCGTCCCCTGTTTCTAAAAGAGTACATGGAGACGATGAAAATCTCAAATCTTAGGCTTCAATTACAAATTCTTGTTGTAAGAGGAAATGAATTTAAACAAAAATTTGAAGAGCTATCAAGAAGTCTTTTGTGGCTTCGGTGGTTTGAATTTGAGGACATAAATTTTCCATTGTGGCTTTCACTGGAGAACATCAGAGTTTTGGAGCTTATTGAACCTCTGAGCTTGCAAACATTATGGGAGGACGTGCATGTAAGAAATTAGTATTGCTGGTTTTCAATTAGAATATATGCTTTCATTCTTTTTAAATGTTTCGAGTTTGAACTCAGTAAATTGAAAATTGGTTGTGTGCAGCCTCCTTTGGAGTGGAGGGAGCTGCTAATTAGGGATGCTCCCTATTTCCAAAGATTTCCCTGCTCAACAGGCCATCTCAAGCATTTTAAAAAACTAACCTTGGTCAATGGATCAGAACTCTAAAGCCTGCCTAAAGAGTTTTGTCTACTTCATTCGCTGGAGCATCTGCACTTAGAAAAATGTTCCATGCTATCAACTCTACCTAGCTGTTTTGGAGATTTGGTAAACTTGCGCCATATAAACTTGAACTCCTGTACGAGTTTAGAGATGTTGCCTGTTTCTTTTAAACAGCTGATAAACCTGGAATTTCTTAATTTATATGGTTGTGAAAAGCTCACCTTAAATTCAAATATTCTAGAAAACATCACAAAGCTCAAGTATTTGAATTTTGGAGGCTGTAGCAATTTGCATGCATTGCCTCACCATATCACAAATCAGGCTTCCCTGCGAGAGCTCTGTTTTTGGGATGTTGACAGCTTTAGGGAAGTACCAGCTAGCATCGGTCAACTAAGTAAATTGGAAACGCTAAATATTGGGAGTTCATTGTGGACAAGGTTGCCAGCTTCTTTAGGAAACTTGTCCTACTTGGTTACTCTTATACTTCAGGGTTGTGGGAAATTGGAATCTTTGCCAATAGAAGTAAGACAACTGTCTAATCTTCAGACTTTATTCATTCGCAGGTGCTCTCTGAGAGAATTGGCCTTTGAGTCTGGGTTGGGATCCTCTTCTTCATTGCGACAGCTCAGGAATATACATATAAGTGAGACATCAGTGGCCAGGATATCACTTCCCCAAAACTGTTGTCCAAGCCTCCAAACTCTCTGTGTTGAATGGTGTACATCTCTAACAGAGATCGAAACCTTGCCGACAGCACTCAAGATAATTGAATTGAATGGGTGTACAATGCTGGAGAGCATGGGTTTGCCAGAAGCATTTGAGCAGCTAAATAATCTTCAGACTTTAGAGGTTCGAGGGGGTTTAATCAGGGAATTGCCATTTGGAAGGGGATCTTCTTCTTCAATGTGCAATCTCAGGCGTTTATATCTAGAAGACACACATTTGTCCAAGGTATCGATTTCCCAAGAATGTTGTCCAAGCCTCCACGAACTCGTAATCAACCTTGAAGAATCTTTAGAGGAAATCGAAACTCTGCCAGCAACACTCAAATCAATTTCTTTGACATTCTGTAAAATGCTGAAAGACATTAGGGGCCTTCACGCTGTAGTGAACGTTGAAAAGCTAATTATAATCTGTTGTCCAGAGTTAGATGAGATGCCGAGTTTGGCAGGATTAGTTTCCTTAAATGAACTTGTAGTTAGATATTGCAATAAAATAAAGAAAATAGAAGGTTTAGAGCGTTTGACATCACTGGAGGAGCTGTATATAGCAACCTATTGGAAGGCTCCTGGCATATACAGTTTGCGGCAGGCGGAGAGACTGCGGGAGGTGAACCTGGTAGCAGACAACATATCAGCTCTGAAAGATTGTATTCAAAGCATACAGATTGAGGTAATACATGTTGAAAAATATGAAATTGTTATTGTAAATTTAAAATTGTTTTGCCTCCCTTCTGTTTTACCCTGAAAGGTTTTGCAACTGATTTGCAGAAATGGCCATACAATATGATGATATGTGGCAAAACATCCATGAAAAGTTTCCCTCGTGATTTGTTTCCATCTTCAGATTTCCCCGATCTCGAGATAATTTCATATCAGGACGATGAGCCACGTGTTAAAGAAGTGTGGAGTTTAACATGTCAGGAGACACATTCGTGTAATGCTGCTCTGGTATGTTTTAGGCTATTATTGATTGTAATAAATCGAAGGATCTGTGGATGAAGGCAGCAAATGCAACTTTAACTCCTATAATACGGTTGGGATGGGGAGAGTGGGCAGTGGTGGGTGTCTTCACAGAGGCTTCTCCCCTTATTAAGGAGGCAAAGGAAGGATGCTCTCTTCGAGTATCATTGGATACAATTGAATCAGTCCATGTGTTCAGCGGCACCCTAGTGGTGGGAGAGAAAGTAAGAGTTCTCCAAGCTTTTAATCAACTCCTCCAACTTCTGAAAAATTAACATGCTTTTCAATGTTAGAAGTCTCTGCAATACAGGGCCCACAATCTTTCCCGTTCAAAGTAGCATTCTATCCGTTTTCACATTTTCCGTTCTTGTTCTCGTAGCTGTTCGCATTTGTCGTTTATACCGTAGGGTTTAACTGCTCCCATTTCCCGCCTCAAAATCCCGCGCATTGAAGGTTGTTTATTCCGGCGCGGTATTAAGTTGTCTGAACACCAGTTGCTGATGAAGGTGCCTAATTATTTCTTCCATGCTTACGTTGTTTAAAAGCTGTCTATATTATCTATGTTTTAATTTTCTTATTATTTTCTCTGTTGATGCGAAGGAAATAGATTGCTAGTTTTCTACTCTGTTTTTTATATGGCTGCTGACTCTCTTATTGACAACGACGAAGGTATTCAGAACAACCATAATTTGCTGAAGCTCCTTGATTGTCTGGTACAGTTGCTTTAGGTTACTGCTAATCTCTTCATGCATTTCCAGCCTGTCCCAAAATGGAAGCTTTGGAACAGCGTTAAAGTATCCATAAAAGCATAAAGGATAGGGTTTTTTTGTCAGATGTAGTTGGAAATGGTCTGATAGACATGCATCCAAAATATGGTAGCATATGCAAAGCACGCCAGCTGTTTGACCGAATGCCTCAAAGAAATATGGTTTCATGGAATGCCATGATTGCAGAATATGCGCAAAATGGATTTGTTGAAAAGGCTTTAGAAACTTTCAAGCAAATGAAATTCGCAAGTATGAAACTAGTCTCCGCAACCTTCACCAACATCCTCCCTGCCTAGGCTAAAATGTGAGCTTTCGAACAGGATATGGACATACATCAGAGGATAGAGGAATTTTGTTTGAAGTTGCAACTTCCCTGGTAGACATGTATGCAAAATGTGGAAGTATAGACAAGGCACCTGAACTGTTTGACAAAATGCCTCAGAGATGCCATATCATGTCCAATGCTAGATTGCAGGATATTCGCAAAAGCTGTTGAAGATGTAGGGTTTTCTAAAGCAAATGTCCAGGCGCTTGCAAGTGAAATGCACAAGCTGATGAAGATGAGACAAGAACGGTAAATTCGGTGTTACCTGAAATTGATACAGAAGATCCTTTGTGTGATTTACCTTAAGAACAAGTTCTGCACACAGATTGTTTCTCTGAGTTTGGTTTAAGAGTAAATTCTCCTAGAAATTGTTTCTACGAGTTTTAGAAAACATCTCTCATTTTTTTTGGTTGTCATTAATTCAAAACATAATGGTCAATAATTGTTGTTAAAATGGAGTATTTTTGCTCTACCAACATATCATGCCCTGCAACCAATACCTTTGAAAGGCTGCCAAATAGTTGTATTAAGTTTCATCAGCTCTTATATAGAGTTATTCTTAACTTTGGTCAATAGTAGTAGGATACTTATTTATCATTTATTAATAGGGATGAGGTGTAAGATTGTTATTGATCATTTGATTGTTGAAGAGTGTGATGTTAAAATAGAGTGTGCATGGATCATCAAAGAATCTCTGACCAAATTTAGATATACCTTAAGAAATTTGTTCCACTATTAAACTCAAAATAGTTTTTCTTAAAGAATTGAATAGCAAACTTGTATTAATCATACACATGAAGTACACTCCTAATTATAAAAATGAAAACTAGTATAAACATCATGACCTTATAGCCACAAAAAAGAAGAAGATTGAAACATTAAAATTAATAAAAATACACTTGATTGCATAGCCATGTCATTTCTCATTTAGATTTGTGCTTGCATTTATGAAATGTCTCAATGTAATAACATATCCATAAGTGGTATACTTTTGTGCTAAGTTTAGGTCATGCCCTACTTCTCTATCAACATTTATTAACCACCATTCACTCTTAGTTTGATATATCTTGCAATTTACTCATTATTATTGCACCCTCAATCATACTTCCATACATTTGCCCCTACCTCACAAGTATCATTTTACCCCAAGGTGCACTTTGAGTTGTTCAAGATTTACATAGTTCAATCTTGTGTTGTGTGACAATGAAATTGAAGTTTACATTTTTTTAATTTAAATTATAAGCTTCATACCTCTTTCTACTAGTTGTTGTGAACCAACGTAACACATTTTTTTGTGACATTTTTCTATGCCATTGTTTTAAAAGACATTTAATATGCACAAGTAATTTCATCTAGGGAATTAAAAGGAATTCCATTAGAATACACTTCAAATTTTATAGGAAAAGATTGCATCACCATAAAGGCCAACCACATGTTGGTAAATGTTGTCTTTAATATGTCTCCTTGTTATTAATCCCACCCACAAAAGGGGTTTGACTTAGGAGAACTCATTCATAGATTGAGTCAACAAACTTTGAAATGTTGTCCTTAAAGACCATCTTGATTGATTCAATTATAAAAATGATAAAGGTGAATAGGTTCTTTTGTGCACATTGTGATAGACATATTATGCATCATGTTGATATTGAGATTTTCCCTTTCATGCATCCCTATACCAACATGAGAAATTTTACAAATGTGAGACTCGATTTATAAAATAATCTACAATTAGCATGATTATTATTTTGCTTGAGCTTACAAATGTTCACATATATGAATTAAGGCATGAAACAATTTGCAAGAAAATGAAGAAAAGAACCATAGATAGGCACACCAACGTAGAGAGATTTATATGGAGGGGCTTCAAGAACTATTTTTATGGAGGTAGTTCTTAAAGTGATATAAAAAATAGGCTAACATTATAATAATGTGCATTGAGTCATACCGAAACAAATATTGAAGGAACAAGTTTTTTTTTTCTAGTTTCTAGAAATTTCTTTTCCTTTTCATTTTTGTTTTGAGAATTTGGCATTATAGACTATGACATTGGCAAGTTGTAAAATTATATGCATAGGGTGCAATGTAGATCACTACCTATATATGCTATTAGGATATCTATCAAAGATTAATTTTATAATAACATGGATATTCAATTGATTTTTTCATAAAATCGACACATATATATAGTATAAAAAATTAGAGGAGGAGGTGAGAAGAAGTAAAAAATAAAAGGCGACGAACACTTAAGTAAATGGAAAGATGCTTGACTAGTAGGAAATGGGAGAGAGGTGCTCACAATCACATTTGTCATTTTGTATAGTTCTTTTGTTTGGATTGATTATGTTATCTTTTGTCTATGTTAGGTTAACCATTTAATTACAATAATATAGTGGGCCCCTTCACAAAGATATGCATTTTCATTGATCCCTTTAAGCAATTGGAAAGTTTCATATTCAATGCAATAACAAGATCCCCAAGGTATGACACAACATTTCAATTGTCTTTGGATGGATCATCAATGGAAAAATGCATGAGGAGGTGGTATTGTACTTGACACCCTATAACCCATTAAATCAAAGATCTAATAGCTTGCGGGAGTTAAAACAATTCTTAAAAAGTCCAATGCTTATGGGTGCTCATTGACCATTTGATGTATATGATCTATTAGTCATTTGATGAGCCAAGCCTAAATGATCATTCATGGATTTAGTACCCCATGAGTTCCCTAATTTAAAAGCACTTCAAAATTTGGATTTGGTAGCCTTGAAGATCCTAGAGAGTCACATGTTACAACAGTAAAGAAGATATTTAGATACTTAAAGGGCATGCCTCTAGATCATGGCTTATGGTATCCAAAGGATACAAATTTCACTTTGAGTACTTACACAGATGTGGATTGGGTTGGTTGTGTTGTTGATAGGAAAAGTACAAGTGGTGGTGCATTCTTTCTTGGATGTAGATTGGTATCATGGCTAAGTAAGAAACAAGATTCAATATCTTTATCTACTGTAGAGGCTAAGTACATTGCAACAACATCTTGCTACACACAGGTGTTATGGATGAGGCAAACATTGAAGGATATCAGAGTGGTGTATGATGAGCCTATTTCTATCTTTTGTGAAAATACGAGTATAATCAATATCTCAAAGAATTCAGTGATGCATTCAAGGACAAAACATATTTCAATCAAGTATCACTTTCTAAGAGAGAAGGTTTTGGAGAATGAAGTGAAACTTGAATATATACCTACAAAGGATTAGATTGTTGATACATTCACTAAGGCTCTTCCTAAGGATACTTTTGAGTATCACCGAGAGAAGTTTAGGGTTATTTCCCCTCCTTTATTGAACTAAATGCATAAGGAGATGCATCAATCTAGTGGATCTCATGGTTCATTCTTTATTCTAGACTAATTTGTTGGTGGCTACCTCTCAGGGGGAGTAGGTAGTAGCATTGTTGATTATTGTAGTCAGAAGAGTGTGTGTTTTCATTGTAAAGTAGTAGTTGATTTGGTAAAATTTGGTATGTACTCCTAAGGGGGAGTGCACAAAGGTTTAAAGGAAAGGTGTTGTAGAGCTATAATAAGCAGGTTGTTTGATGTCAAAAAAGAAAATAAAAAATGCAAACATTTTAGTCCTTTTCCATTGATGTCAAAGGGGGGGAGAGAGTCATGTGAAAAAGGAACAAGTTATCAAGGAGAGAAAGTCATTAAGAGAGAGAGAGTCATGTGAAGAAGAAAAGCTACAAAGGGGGAGAGAACAATGTGTAAAAGATAAGTTATTCAGGGGGAGAAGTAATGTGAAGAGTTGCAGTATGTTGGTATTCAGAGCTGTTGAGTTTTTGATGGTTTTTCACATCATGTGTTTCCATCAATGACAAAGGGGGATATTATTGTAAGTATGATTAGTTGGTGTTGTCATTGATGTCTATTGAGATTGTTGCAAGAGTGTGAGTAGTTGATTCTTTGATTAGTTGCACTATGTTGTCATTAGTAAAGCTATTGGTGTCAACCTCTAGTGTTGCTTTGATAATATTCTATCTATGGATATGTGGTTGAGTTACTATGTTTGCAGTTGGTTTAGTTGTATTGAAGAAGTACTGAAGATGATGAGGATGTGTCTCTGGTGCTTGGTTTCCAAGTGCTTTTTGAGAAAATTTGATAAAAAGAGGAAATAGTGTGTTGTAGTGGTATTTTGGGTGATAGAGTTGTGTTTTGGTTTTGCTCCACATTTCTTCTAAGTTGAAGATATGCTTGTACGATTTGGATATTTTTATGAGAGGTGTTGTATTCAATAGTTAGCATGTTGGATAATTGTACAAAAGAATTTATGTTCACCAATGTGTGAACTATGCATTGTAGAGGTGTCTAGGAGAAATGTTTTTCCTCTGCGTTTCTCTGTAGTTATGTTTCAGGTCTTGTGAATCTGAAGGAGTGTTGTTAGTGATGGTATCTTTGTTCAATCAAGGTGGTTTGAGGTTTGGTGTTATGGAAGTCAATTTTTCAAGTAATAGTGTATGGCAGAGTTGTCTGAGTGTACTGGGTGTGTACATTCTTCAGGTGGAAGTTGTTGTGAAGGAGTTTTTTGGATTTCAAGGTGTTTGAGGAATATTCTAGATCATATGCAAGTGTGGTGTGTGGTTTGAAAGTCATCCTTGGGTTTGAGGAAGCATGTATTTAAAATTTTAATGGTGTTTGCACGGGTAACGACCAACCTGATGTTTACACTACTTGAGATGAATAAATAGTGTTTATAGAAGTGTGTAGTTGTGTGGTGTTATATATTTGGGTCCCAATTAAGGTGTAATGTGGCACGATTTCATTTCTATCCACCAAAAAGTGTTTTGACGTCAACCTAATTTGAATTTTCACGTTTGAGGTGCATAGATGACCTTGGAGAAGGTTTCAAGGTTAAAGATGATATAAGTATGAGTTGAGTTGTTGAAGGCTGTTGAGATAGATGTGAGAGATGTGAATGATGTGAAGTGAAAATTGTTAGAGTGCAAAATTGAGAAGTGCAATGTAAGCTTGGGTGATCCCACAATAGTGGTTTACAATTTTTGGCCAAACTGGACACTGAAATTATTATTTTTAACTAAATCTTCACTTTCAGGCATCTATAGCGGCTAAACCATGAGGAATTTGAAGATGATGCAAACTGTAGTTTCGTGAAATTTTGTCTGTAGATTCTAAATATATTTTTTTCAAAAATTTTGGAATTAGATTGCACTTCTTTTTCCATCTCCCTCGAAAACTAGTTTTTTTTAGAAAACAACATTTTTAAAAAGTGACTCTCACTGTATAACGCATAAATTTTTTTTCCATGAAAGATAAAATTCTAATTCTTTCGAATTTAGATTTGTAACTCCGATATCTAGTGCTTCCACTTGGTTAGATATTTTATTATTGAATATTTTTTCTTTAATCAATTTTCAAAGTCAAACCAATTACAATTCAGACATAGTGCGACCATATAACAGGTAACATTTTTTGTATGTATCGAAATTCATTTAAATTTTGTTGGATCAAGCACTTCAACATCTAGTGCACTCATATTTTTCACATTTTTTGATAATTTGTTATTTTTCCACATATGCAAAACAAAGAGCTTGATTTTCAGTGAAAAACCTATGTTTAATAAAACTAAAAAAACAAATACATAATAAAACCAAAACATATTAAAATTATATTTGTTGGATAGCTCATTCTAAGGAATACCTGATTCCAGTTGGGTCTATGAAGTCTCCGCCATTTTCATGTTCAAGCCGAGCTCCAAAGTGCAAAAAAATTGACTTTTTTTTGTGAACAAGGTCAAAAATTAGGGAAAAGGGGGGTTCACTCGAACTAGGGGGGTTTTTAGCAAACCCCCTTCCCAAAAGGGGTTTTCATTTTCTTTTTTCCATGCATGCATTAAATGGGTTCGCTCGAACACTTTTTTGGTTTGTTTGAACCCCTAGAATCAAAATTTTTGGCATGGGATCATTTTTTACAAGTTTTCCTTCCTCATTCGAATTGTAAACCACTTTTGTGGGTTTACCCGCTTTCATGTGTTAGTTTACAGGATGCAGTCAGCAGAAGGTGGCTACAATTCTTCAAATAGATTGCGAAGGTTTTGATGTCATTATGGTGGATTGTCTGTTGCATTTAGATTTTTTCTTTGTGTAACACTTCTTCTCTATCTTCTTTTCTATTCTAGTAGTGAGCCTTTCTTCTTTGGGACAGTGAGCCCTATTGTATTAAGTGTTGATATTACTTATATTGTGAGCTAATCCTCACCGTGGTTTTTCTCTTCTTTGGTTTTCCACATATATCTGTTGTTCTCTTGTGTATGGTGTTAAGTTGTTTCAGTTTATATTATTTGCTTTTCATGCTAAATCATCATAATAGATTTAAGGGTTTAATGAATGAATGTGGATTTGAATGTTAATGAGGGTTTTGAATTTTTAAGTTACAACTGATTCACCCCCCTCTTAGTTGCCTTGTGCATTCAAAAATTGGTATCAGAGCAAGGTTCCTTGCAAGAAATCTTAATCACTTAAGGTAGATTTTGGATGGCGCACAAGAAGGAGATCCCTATATTTGATGGAATGGACTATGCATTCTAAAAAGCAAGGATGGAAGGATTTTTGGATTATCTGGGATATGATGTCTGGAAATTAGTTTAGAATGGATATACTATGCCTACAAATGGTCTGAGCACTGAAGCTGAACTCAAGGCCTATGGAAGCAATAGTAAAGAATGGTATGCTCTATTGCGTAGTCTTACAAATTCTTAATTAGTAAAAGTTATGAATCTAAATACTGGTAAGGAAATTTGGGAAAAGTTGGAAAGAATTTATGAAGGAGATGATATGGTCAAACAAGCTAAGATGCAAAATTTAAAGATCACATTTGAGAACTTGCAGATGTTTGAAGATGAAAACATTACAAGCTATATGCAGAGTGTAGATGAAGTGGTTAGCTCCATCAAAGGTCTTGGTGGAAAAGTCAAAGAACCAAAAGTGGTAAAGAAAATTCTTAGAACCCTTCCTAAATCTTACAATCATAAAGTTGTTGCTATTGAGGAATCTCAAAATCTAGATCATTATACTAGAGATCAATTGTATGGTTCTCTATTTTCATTTGAAATGAGAGAATTTGATACAAATAATGGTGCAAAAGTTGAGATTTCTTTTAAGACTATAAAATCAAAGAAGAATGAATAATCGGATTAGGATAATCTTGATGATTTGAAAGCTAATTTTGTGAGAAGGATGAAAAAGGGTATTGGTAAGTACAAAGGTAAGATTCCTTTCAAATGTTTCAATTGTGGAAGGATAGGTCACTATGCTTCAAGATGTCCAAACAAAGTTGTGAATGACAAAAACAAGGAGAAAAAAGGTAAGATGATTAAGAAAAGCTATTATGTTAGAGAAGATGCAAGTATTTTTGATAATGGATTTTATTATGGAGATGATGATGAATGCTTGTTCATGGATTTAAAAGATGAATATGTTTCTACTAACTTTGAAAGATGTGTAAAGGAATTCCCTTCAGAGAGAAAGGATAAGACTGAAGGTACTTTGGTATCTACTTTTCATGCTAGAAAAGACAAGAACAATTGGATCATTGATAGTGGTTTCTCTAACCATATGACTAGAGACAAGAGTAAGTTTGTTGAACTTGAAAAGTATTATGGAGGAATTTTTAGATTTGGTGATGATTCAAGTGTTAAGATATGTGGAATAGGTTCAATTAATTTTGATGTAAAGCATAATAATGAGGATGTTTCCTATGTTAAGGGTTTAAGGCATAAAATATTGAGTGTTGGACAAATATGTAGCAAAGAATACAATCTTATGTTTTAGGATGATGGATGTGAGATCAGAAAAGGGTCCAGAACTATGATTGCTACTGAAAGAAGGACAAATGGAAATGTTTATTAGATCAAGGGTGTTGATGGTCACTATTTTATGAATCAAATTAATGAAAGTTGGTTATGGAACAAGAGGATGTGTCACATTATTTTTGATAATTTGGTAAGAATCAAATCAATTCAAGCAGTGAGAGACTTGCCAAAGATTACAAATCCTATCAATGTTGTTTGCAAGGATTGTCAGATTGGAAAGCAAACAAAAAGAATTTTCAAAGGAAAAGAACAATCTTCTACCAGATTGTTGGAATTGGTTCATACAAATATTTTTGGTCCTACAAGAATAAGAAGTCTTCAAGGTGACAGGTATTTCATGTCTTTTATTGATGATTATTCTAGAATGACATGGGTTACTTTTCTTAAAGAAAAATATAAGCCCTGGATAGGTTCAAAGAATTTAAAGTTATGGTTGAGAATGAAATGGATATGAAGATCAAGTGTTTGAGATATGATAGAGTTGGAGAGTTCACCTCCAATGAATTTAAGATGTTTTGTGAGAATCATGGCATAAAGAGGCACTTGTCTGCCCCTAGGACTCCTCACCAAAATGGAGTGGTTGAAAAGAAAAAAAAAGACTTTTCAAGAAGCTGCAAAGACTATGATGAAAGAAGCCAACCTACTAGAAGTCTACTAGAGAGAAGAAATTCATATTGTTCTTTACATACTTAATAGAGTTCAAGCAAAAGGAAACAACACAAAGACTCCCTATGAATTGTGGTATGGAAGTGTAGTGTCAGAAAATGCACTCCTTTACATTGTCACACTATGTTTAGGTCCCTTAATTAATTGAGCTTAATTAAGCCTCTAATTACCTAAATTTTGCATTTACAAGCCTAATTAATTACAATTTACGAAAGGGGACTTGCAATTTAATTAATGCATTTAACATTATTAACACCAAGAAATGAATAGGTCTTGATTATTTAGGTTAAGACCCATTCTCCCAAGGGAAAATTGGGTCCCCCTTAAGATCACAATTTTAATTTTTAAACATTTTTGGCAGCATCTTAATGTCCTAAATTTAAGATTTAAGTGTCAGCTTATAATGTTTAATTTTTGAGAAATTAGAAAATTGTCTATAAAAGTGAGGTCTTTTATCAATTCAAATCCTAACACAAGAAAGTGATTATTCACAAGAGCTAAGATTATTGTCAAAGGTGTTCAAGAGCATATTTCTCAAGTATTTGTTGTAGCAATTAAGATCTCAAGCATCATGCCAAATTTTTCAAGCATCATGCATGTTTTTGGAGCTAATATTGTGATGTAGGTTTCAAGCATTCAAGTCAAATTTCAAGCATCAAGATCAACATACAATCAAGCCATTCATGCAAGATCAATACCTTGGAGAGATATACTAAGTTGTAGTCCTTCAAGGGTTTCAAATCAAGGGTTTGGTGAGTTGCAACTTAGCAATTGTCCATTCATCATTCCTTTCATGTTTTATTGTTTCAATTCAAGGTTTAATTACCAAAATGAGGTTTGACCAAGGAAAAACCCCATTCACCAAAAAAAACATTTTTTCCCTCTTGTGTGTGTTTTGCAAGTCTTAGGTCGAAGAAGGATTGAAGATCTCTTGAAGTGCAAAATTGGAAAAGTTGTCAAAGTCGCAAAAGTTGTCAAAGTTGTCATCAAGCCACAAAAAATCACTTTAAGAAATTATTCCCAAATTTTTGACTATAAAATCCAGAGAATTTGGGAGTGCAAACACATGACTAGAGGACCCAAAAATCGATTTTAGAAATCCCTACAAAGACCCATTCGCCCTTGGGAAAATGAGTCCTAGAGGACACTCAACAACAAAATTTTGATGACATGTGCAAAAATACTAAACCATCTCAGATCTATCTGAAAGTTGTTGGTTCTATTAGATTAAGGTTTAATCTTGTGATTCCAAGTGTTACTTTGCATTTTTAGGTTCATTTGTTATTTTAGTTTTTCTGCCAAAAGTGTTGTTTCAATAGATCTTCCCCATCCTAGATCACAAGGAAAAAACGATCTCCTTCAAGGTTGACTCACCTAAGGGTTGAAAATCAACCTTGGTTTAAGGGATCTCTTTTTCCTAATGAAATAGTGGGAAATAGGTGCATTATACCCCATTTTCCCCTTACTATTTATAGTAAAATTGGTGAACCCCCATTCCATTTTAATACACCCATTTTTCACCATTTCAAGAAGGATCCTTACTATTAAATACTTTAGAATGTTTGGAAGCAAGTGTTATATCAAAAGAGATGAAGAAAATTTGGGAAAGTTTGATGCAAGGTCTGATGAAGGAATCTTCCTTGGATATAATACTAAAAGCAAAGCCTACCGATGCTACAACAAAATATTAAGAAAGATTGTTGAAAGTGAAAACTTGTCAAGGTTGATGAAGAATTTCATAACTCAGTGGTGATAAATGGATATGAATCAGATGAGCCTAATTGCAGAGAAAAGACCCCTATAACCCCTATAAATGAATCATTGGAAAAGGAAAAGCTAAGGAAAAGGAAGTACACTTTGAAGAAGAAGAAGCTTTAGAAAAGACCCCTATAACCCCTAAGTATGTGCAAAGGAATCATTGTGAAGAATGGATCATTGGAGACAAAAACAAAGGTGTATTAACAAGAAGGAAAGCTACTGAAGGAGAGGTAAATGTGTTTAATTTCTAAAGTTGAACCTAAAACAGTGATTGAGGCATGAAAAGATGAACATTGGATGAAGGCTATGGAAGAAGAACTACTACAGATTGAGAAAAATCAAACTTGGGAACTCGTCCCAAGGCCTACAAACAAAAACATAATTGGAACTAAGTGGGTATTCAGAAACAAAATGAATGAGAATGGAGAAGTGGTAAGGAACAAAGAAAGGCTTATGTGTAAGGGCTACTCACAAGTTGAAGGAATAGATTTTGAGGAGACATTTGCTTCGGTGGGAAGAATGAAAGCAATCGGGACGTTTTTAGCTTTTGAAGCACACAAGGATTTCAAAGTTTATCAAATGGATGTGAAGTCTACTTTCTTGAATGGAGAATTGGAAGAAGTATACATGGAACAACTAGAAGGGTTTCAGTTATCAGACAAACCGGATATGGTTTGTAGATTGTAGAAGGCATTATATGGACTGAAGCAAGCTCCCAAAGCTTGGTATGCAAGGTTGGATAAGTATTTGATACAACAAGGATTCAATAAAGTTACTGCAAATAGTAATCTTTAATTTAAGGTTGAAAAAGATCAAATCTTGATTGTAGTTGTGTATGTTGATGACATAATTTTTGTAGGTAATGAATCTATGTGCAAGAAGTTTGCAAAAGAGATGTGAAAAGAGTTTGAGATGTCTATGTTTGGGGAGATGAATTTCTTCCTTGGACTGCAGATCAATCAAATGTATACAAAGGTATATTAATTTCACAATCAAACTATGTCAAATAAATGTTGAAGAAGTTTGGAATGAAAGACTCTAAACCAGTATGTACTCCTATGGTTACTGGTTGTAAACTAACCAAGAATGACGGATCTCCTAAGGTTGATCAAAGAAAGTATAGATCAATGATTGGTGGATTGCTATATCTAACTACTAATAGATTGGATATCATGCATGCAGGTTGTCTTGTGGTTAGATTTCAAGAATATCCTAGAGAGTCACATGTTGCAGTAGTAAAGAGAATATTTAGATACTTAAAGGGCACTCTAGATCATGGCTTATGGTATCCAAATGATACTAATTTCACTTTGAGTTCTTATATAGATACAAATTGGGCTAGTTGTGTTGATGACAAGAAAAGTACAAGTGGTGGTGCATTCTTTATTGGATGTAGATTGGTATCATGGCTAAGTAAGAAACAAAATTAAATATCTTTATCTACTATAGAGGCTGAGTACATTGCAGCAACATCTTGCTGCACACAGGTGTTATGAATGAGGCAACCATTGAAGGATATCAAAGTGGTGTATGATGAGCCTATTTCTATCTTCTGTGATAATACGAGTGCAATCAATATCTCAAAGAATCTGGTGATGCATTCAACGAAAAAACATATTTCAATCAAGTATCACTTTTTGAGAGAGAAGGTTTTGGAGAATGAAGTGAAGCTTGAATATGTACCTACAAAGGATCAAATTATTGATATATTCACTAAGGTTCTTCCTAAGGATACTTTTGAGTATCTTCAAGAGAATTTTGGGGTTATTGATCCTCCTTTCTTGAACTGGATGCATAAGGAGATGCATCATTCTAGTGGATCTCATGATTCATTCTTTATTTTAGACTGATGTTGGTGGCTGTCTCTTAGGGGGAGTAGGTAGTAGCATTGTTGATTGTTGTAGTCAAAAGAGTGTGTGTTGTCATTATACGATGGTAGTTGATTTGGTAAACTTTGGTATGTTAGCCTAAGGGGGAGTGTATAGAGGATTAAAGGAAAGGTGTTGCAAAACAGTAATAAGCAAGTTGTTTGATGTCAAAGAAAGAAAATAAACAGTGCAAAAATTTTAGTCCTTTGCTAGTGATGTCAAAGGGTGAGAGAGAGAGTCATGTGAAAAGGAACAAGTTATCAAGGAGAGAAAGTCATTAAGAGAGAGATTCATGTGAAGAAGAAAAAATACAAAGGGGGAGAGAAAAATGTGTAAAAATAAGTTATTCAGGGGGAGAAGTAATGCGAAGAGTTGCAGTATGTTGGTATTCAGAGCTATTGTGTCTTTGATGTTTTTTCACATCATGTGTTGTCATCAATGAAAAATGGGGAGATTGTTACAAGTATGAGAAGTTGGTTTTGTCATTGATGTCAACAAGCCTATGTTGTCATTGATGTCTATTGAGATTGTTGCAAGAGTGTGAGCAATTGATGCTTTGATTAGTTGTACTATGTTGTCATTAGTAAAGCTACTGGTGTCAACCTCTAGTGTTGCTTTGATAAGCTTTTGTCTATGGATATGTGGTTGAGTTACTATGTTTGTAGTTGGTTCAACTATGTTGAGGAAGTATTGAATATGATTAGATGTCTCTGGTGCTTGGTTCCAAAATGCTTTTGAGAAAATTTGATAAAAAAAGAAGAAATAGTGTGTTGTAGTGGTATTATGGGTGATAAAGTTGTGATCTGGTTTTGCTCCGCATTTACTCTAGGCTGAAGATCTTCCTATGTGATTCAAATATGTTGATGAGAGGTGTTCAAAGGTTTTGTATTCAAGATTTGGTGTGCTCAATTGTTGTACATAAGAAGTTATGTTCATTAGTGTGTAAGTTGTACATTGTAGAGGTGTCTAGGAGAAATGTTTCTCCTCCACATTTATCTGCAGTTATGTTTTAGGTCTTGTGAATATGAAGGAGTTTTTTAGTGATGGTATCTTTGTTTAGTCAAGGTGGTTTGAGGTTTGGTGTTATGGAAGTCATTTTTTCAAGTAACAGTGTATGACAGAGTTTCCTGAGTGTACTAGGTGTGTACATTCTTCATGTGGAAGTTGTTACGAAGAATTTTGTTGGATTTCAGGGTGTTTGAGGAATATTCTAGATCATGTTCAAGCATGGTGTGTGGTTCACAAGTTGTCCTTGGGTTTGAGAAAGTGTGTATTTAAAATTTTAATGGTGTTTGCATGGGTAACAACCGGCCTAGAGTTTACACTACTTGCGATGAATAAATAGTGTTTATAGAAGCATGTAGTTGTGTAGTGTTATAGATTTAGGTCCCAATTAAGGAGTGATGTGGTCTGATTTCACTTCTATCCACCACGAAAGTGTTTTGGCACAACCTAATTTGAATTTTCATGTTTGAGGTGATAGCCGACCTTGGAGAAGGTTTCAAGGTTGAAGATGGTATAAGTATGAGTTGAGTTGTTGAAGGATGTTGACATAGATGTGAGAGATGTGAATGATGCAAAGTGTGGAATTTTAGAGTGTGAAATTGAGAAGTGCAGTGCAAGCTTTAATGTGTTAGTTTACTGGATGTAGTGAGAAGAAGGTGTCTACAATTCTTCAAATAGACTACAAAGGTGTTGATCATGTCATTGTGGTGGATTCCCTATCAAGCATTGAGATGCTTTTCTCTATGTAACACTTCTTCTATATCTTCTTTTCTATTCTGGTAGTGAGCCTTTTGGTAGTGATCCTTTCTTCTGTGGGCAGTGATCCCTTTGACAGTGAGCCCTATTTTAATCAGTGTTGATATTACTTATATTGTGAGCTAATCCTCACTGTGGTTTTTCCCTTCTTGGGTTTTCCACATAAAATCTATTGTTCTTTTGTGTATGGTGTTAAGTTGTTTCAGTTTATGTTATTTCCTTTTCATTCTAAATCATCATAACAAATTTAAGGGTTTAATGAATGAATGCAGATTTGAATGTTAATGAAGGTTTTGAATTTTTAAGGTACAACTGATTCACCCTCCTCTCAGTTTTCTTGTGCATTCAACACATTTTTTTACCATTGATCAAGAGGATACCTTATTGAGTCTTCTCTAAGATCGCTTGATATCTTTCTTGTAACGCCTCACCACGAAACCCCAAAGGACAACACATCAACTAACAATTATGACATAATTTTTTTTTAAAAAGGGTGAATCAACATATAGATCATACTATCAACTAACATAGAATGTAAACTACACATACATATGCTCTAACTATGTCCTTTAGGGTATCATGACTGCATTACATGCATACATTCCTAACATGTTCTAATCCAACATCTAAGATTAACCAACCCACTAAGTTAAATATAAGTCCATTGTATTAAGTAAATGAACATCATACGTCCATACATCATATTAAATAAATAACCACCAATGATCAAATGTTAACCCAAAGAGTACATACATTGCTTTTATTACATAAAGGTGCATCATTTCAAGATTACATAATTACATCAATACTTCACAACATACAATGGGAATGATACATCAAAAACATGACAAGATACAACTGAAATGATTACATTACATAACATCAACACTATCTCAAGTTTGGTACAAGATTTGGAATCTCTGCATAAGGTACAAAATCCATGCTCACGAACATCAACTGCGAACCCAATGGAGTGCATAGCACGTTCCACCCAACCATGTGGAACCCTAAGGTCCACCCCCATGCTAGGAGATGACAATAAGAACCCCCTACACAAGCATTCAAGCAGACAAGGGCTAACATGACTCCAACATACCAGGTGAAACAAAACAAAATAGTGACACCACTTCCAGAGGCACACAAGCAAGAAGGGGAACACAAGACTATGGAATGCTAGGTTGCTATAGGGAGGAGTGTCATCACATAGCTTGCTATGGGTTACCCTGGCGCATCTTCCTAGGCTACCAACCCCATCTTGAGTTACCTTGGCACCCTCTACTAAATCATTGGCCCCTAATGAGGTAAAATTAACCTCATCAACATAATGGATTCAATATGCAAACCTATACCTTTCAGCCCCATTCACCCTGCCAATTAATTACCTTTAGGATAAATAATTGCTCTCTTTTCATGAATAAACATGCAAACTTTACTTCTTGAGATTAGCCAAATTAATCTAACTTATGCTAACTTAATGGTTTAGTCTTGAGCATTTCACAGGTCAACTTCCACTCCCGATCACCATTCCAGTCAAAAGGGAAATGAATGTAAATCTTAACACCTTTGAAGACAAGCGAGTAGGCATCGAAGTTGAAGGAGCATATGTTATGGGCCGAATTTTCATAGTTATGTTATTTTAAGTTTCAAAAAATTTATGGCTTGTGTCGAGCCTCTTTAATACTTCATTTCATGGGCTTTAAAGTCCATTAGTTGTTGAAAATCTATTATAATATTTTATTGACTGGAAAGTAGGATTTTATTAGTTACTTTCATATAAAAACATGTAACTACTACAAATGATAAAAAATAGAATATCATTATGCTACCGGTATATGTCTTTTTGAGTACAAATACCATATGAATAAAAAATGAGTTTTCCTGCCATACTTTGAGTTACTAAGCAATGTGAATGGAGTTCCTTTGAATGAAGTATATGTGATATTTCTAGTGCATGTGAGCTGAGATAGCTGTAGAGACACCTGAGAGCTGGCCACTCGAGGGTTATAGATAGTAGATAAGTATTTGACTTTTCATTCTATACTTTATTTTAATAGATAAAAGTTAAAATTGGAATTCATTTCCATGCATATATCATACTATTAGTGTCAATCTTGTAGGTTGTAGCTAAGTCTGTAGTTTTTGAATTTAGTATCTGAAGTTCCAGAGCACCTTCCTTTAGTCATTTCTGTTAAAATGTTTGATGCTAGTTGTTTTAGATTGTTATCTTTCGGTTAATCCAATGTTTCATAGCTTCTTTACTAGTTTTACTTCTTCAACAATTTATACATTTCTCAGTTTGATCATTTCCATGCTTTATAGATTAGTAGTGATGCTTTTCAGATTCATAGTTTCCTACTTTCTAGTTTAGCCATTTCTAGCTTTCGAGATAGACAATTTATTACTTTCTAAGATTAGAGGTTTTTTTTTAGTTTAGAGTTTTATTCAATTGTTTGGTAGTTAGAGAATCTGAGAGAGAGATAGTTAAGATGACTCCTATTGCATACAACCTTTGGACACTTCCCAATTGATATATTGATGTTTTTATTAACTAAAGTGTTAGGACCTAACGACAACCTATCACTTTTTGGCACCGTTGTCGGGGACTCCTTTTGCTAGTGTTAGTAGGAGATATCTTGAATACCTCTTCTAGGAATAGAAATATCTCTTTGGTTTCTTTTTGAATGGTCAGGAAACAAGGCCCCCATGGAAGATTCATACCAAAACCCCCCTAGCTGATGTACCAACAAGTAGGGATGAAGGTAACTCAAATCAAGAACTTACTGAAGAATTGACCGAAAAGGGTCGGGTCAACCTGAGTCCTTCCACATACCCTAGAAAGAGAACATATAGTTGTAGAGGAATATATTCCTTTGCAAACTCCTGAACCTTGCCCAACTGAGTGAACTTTGGAGAAGAGTCATACTCTCTTCAACATCATGGGTGACCGTAGAAATGACGCCAACAATAATGATAACCCTCCACCGCCACCTCACACCTTCACTTATCTTATTGCTATTGATGAAGATGACAATACGACAATGAAAAATATCTCACTGTCCTTTTTTCCAACCTTTCGAAGTCTGTCCACTGAGGACCCTGATAAGTTTCTATTCAATTTTAAAGTCTTGTGTCAGACATATGACTACAAGAATGATAATCAGAAACTAACTCTTTTTCCTTCCATTCTGAAAGATTCAACCATGAGATGGTTTATGGGATTAGCTTTTTAGTCGATAACCTCCTAGGATGAAATGTAGTTTTCATTTTTGGAGAAGTACCAAAGTTACTGTAGGGTCAGTGATAGGAAAGAAGAACTCTTCAAAGTAAGGAAAAATGAGGATGAAAGTTTAGAGGATTACCTAGATAGGTTATCTTCTTGTATAAACATTGTGGTGGAGAAGTCATAAGTATTGATATTTTTAAGACCCTATTCCTTAAGGGTCTCGACGATGATGCTCAGAGGAGCTTGGATTGAATGGGAAAAGGAGACGTGTCCCAACTGGGACTGGATGGTATTATGGAACTATGTCAGAATTTCTCTTGAACTTGAGGAGGAATCAGGAAGTCCACTCTCTTTAAAGGTTCCAATGATATCAGCAAGCTTCATGAAGAGCTTTCCAACTTCAAGACTGACATTCTTGTCTAGTTAGACACTACTCTGGATGGCATACAAACTAAAACATGAAATCCTGAAACCCTATCCATTTATTGTCCTAGGTGCTGAAACAAACATTTGCTGAGAGAATGTCCTTTGGACAAAGTTGATAAGATTGACGTTTTTCAAGTGTGTGACAAAAATAACCCCACCGATCAATGTGAGCTACTGAATTCCATCAAAAATTCCAAGAAAAGAACAAACCCAGTCAAGGAAGAAGTGAACGTTGTGAATCAAAGGACTGGAGGGAATTTTTCCTATGGCTAGAATTCTAATCCTAACTGGAGACCCCAACGAAATTGGAAGAATAATCAATGGGAAACACCCTAGCCATAGGCACCACCTCTAGTAACCCCTAATTGGGGAACCTATCCCTGGGGACCACCTGAATGGGAAAATCAATCTTGGGGTAACTCTCAGTGGCCTAACTAGCCTCAACAACAATGGTACCCTCAAAATCCCATTCCTCAATGGAATCAACCTCAACATTAGTTTTACACTGGTCCCAAGAGAATGACTACTCAACAATAGAATCTTCTTCCACCTCCCCAAAACACTCAACAAACTAAACAAGTCAACCAGCCATCACTTCCAGTGCAACCAGTTCCAAACCCAAAGAACAATCGCCCAAATACTCTGGTATATTCTGTCAAATAAGACAATGTCACTAGACTTAACACCATACACTATGGAAATTTGCAATTGAGGTCCAGGAAAACAGTTTCTCAACCGACTATTGAAGAAATCATTGATGATCCTGTCACGAAGCTTGCTGAGGAAACCACCACAACACCCACATCCATAGAAAAAATCCCAGACTCTACGCAACATAAGCCCGACTTGCCATCTTCAGCTAGAGCTTCTGACCTACCTCAGGAGGAGGGGGGTTAGTCTCCAATTGAACCTCGAACCAGTCAGTCTTCAACTGAATTTCCAAAGAATCTTGTGCTTAAAGACAAACAGTCTTTAACTGAACTTCTAAAGGATCCTACGCCTAAAGACAAAACCAAAGCACCTTTTCTAGAGTGACTAAAACCAATTCCTATGGAAGATGCTCTAGAAATTACCACAACCACCAAAACTGCATTGATACAAGAAATTAAGCAATTGCAAATTGAAGTTCCCTTGTTACAAGCGATTAAAGAGATCTCTAAGTTGAACCAGGTAATTAAACAGTTGTGTATGAAAACTATAGGGAGGAAACCAAAATGAATTAACACCATCCACATAAATGGGTACCTAGTTGACTTGTTGGTTGGGATGACCACTGGTTTGAAATATGATGATCTAGGTAGTTCGCTTATAACAGTAACAGTTAATGAGGTAGCAATACCTAATGCTTTGGTGGACCTTGGAGCATCCATTAAAGTGATGACTATTGATGTGATGGGGAAACTAGGACTTACTGACCTACGCTCCATAGCTATAGTCTTACAAATGGCGAACCAATCCATAGCTATAACCAAGGGAATCATTGGAAATGTTCTTGTTAAAGTGGATGGATGGGAATACCTAGTAGATTTCTAGATAATTGAATCCCTAACACCCAAAGATAGTTACCGAATAATTATGGGATGACCATGGCTGGATATAGTTGTAGCCAAAATTGACTATAGAGAGGGAGGAATGACCATCTCACATGGATCTAATAGCAAGTATTTGTTTTTGTATCCTCCTGCCAAGCCTACTGAACATAATAAAGTATGGTTGATGAACTAGAAAGTCCCATTGGATAGGAAAATTTGGCTTCATCGGCCATGGTAGTCATCAAACAACACGGTGAAGAATTAGAGGATTAATTAGAAAATGACGTGGAAAGTCTTGCAATGGATTCCAGCAGTGAAGAAATGACAGATGTAGAAGAAATTCTAGGACATCCAATCAACATAGACCACACAAAATTTGATGATGCCAGTTTCATTGGATTACCTTGTCCTTTGATGAAATTAGTTCCAAAAACTCACTTCTTTGCAAATGTTGCTTGGCTTCATAAAACTATATCTCACAGTTTTCCTCTTAACACCCTGATAAGGCCCATGTACACTATCACATCCAACCATCCGGGAGTCAAAACCATTATGTTGTTGCTAGGAAAAACTTGGAATATCAACAGTTGGTTGAATGAGATGAAAGGACATAGATTATTTGACACCCTAGTGAATAGATCTAAAACATTTTCCTAGGATTATACAGATATGAGAGGAATACACCTTAGTGTTTGCACACATCATATCTATACCGAGGATGTTTGACCTATTCGCCAACCACAATAGAGACTCATCCTTGCTTTGAAAGACATCGTTAAAATTGAGATTGAGAAAATCTTACAAGTAGGATTTATCTACCCAATTTCTGATAGCAAGTGGGTGTCACCTTTGGTTGTAGTTCCAAAGAAGAATGGGAAGTGAAGAGTGTGTGTAGACTATAGAGAGCTTAACAAAGCAACACGTAGAGATTATTTCCCTCTGCCATTTGTGGACCAAGTGCTAGATAACTTGGCCGAGAGGAAGTATTTTTCATTTTTGGACGGATTTAGTGGATACAACCAGATACAAGTAGTAGCAGAAGACCAGGATAATACGGCCTTTACCTGCCATTGGGGGACATTTGCATATCAATTACTTCCCTTTGGGCTATGTAACGCTCTTGCAACGTTTCAAAGGGCCATCCTGGCTATATTTGTTGAATTGGTAAATGAGTGTGTGGAAGTCTATATGGATGACTTCACTGTATATGGTTCAAATTTTGATGAAGCCCTCACAAATATAAACAAGGTGTTAAAATGGTCTGATGATCATCATTTGTCCCTAAGTCATGAGAAATGTTTGATCATGGTGGAACAAGGAATAGTGTTGGGACATCATATTTCAACTGAAGGGATTAAGGTTGATCCTAAGAAAATTGCAGTCATACAACAAATCGAGATCCCAAAAACTCAGACTGATGTCATAAGTTTCTTAGTTCATGCAAGATACTACTGAATATTCATAGAAAACTTTAGCAAAATCGTAGCCCCTATGTTTTCTCTCCAAAAAAATGTAGACTTCATTTGGATGCCTAAGTGTCGGTCTTCATTTGAAATCATCAAGGAGAAACTCATCTATACCCTTGTCCTTCGAGGACCTAACTGGAGCCTTCCATTCCATATTTATGTTGATGCATCTGATGATGCCATTGGCATGGTTCTAGGGAAAGAAGATGAGAATGGTGGAAAATATGCCATATACTTCATCAACTAGAATTTGACGCCAACAGAAAAGAATTATACCACAATAGAGAAAGAATTCTTGGATGTAGTTCATGCAATCTAAATATTTTGATATTATGTCATGGGATATAAAGTTACAGTGCATATAGATAACTCAACCACTAAGTACCTCATGAAAAAACCGGTGGTAAATGTAAGGATAATTAGGTGGTTACTTCTCCTCCAGGAACTCAATGTCACAATTGTTGACAAACTAGGGAAGTCCAATGTAGTCGCAAATTTATTATCTCAGATTAAACATGATGGTGACTATACTTTGGTACAAGATGAGTTTCTAGATGAACATCTGTTCGCCATCTCCATTAAAACCCCTTAGTTTTCTGATATTGTGAATTATTTGGCTACCAAAGAAGTACCACCTCAATTTTCATCAAAATAGAATAAACGCCTCATTAGAGAGAGTGCCCCTTTCAAATGGATTAATGGAATCTTGTTTTGATGTGGATCCAATATGGTTTTACGATGGCGTGTTAGGGAAGATGAGACCTATAGTATCCTCAGAGCCTATCGCGATGACCCTTCTAGAGGCCATTATTCTACTAAGAGAATGAATCACAAGATTTTAGGAGTAGGTTACTACTGGCCTTGAATGTACAAAGACATCAAGAAATACGTTCGCCAATGTGATGAATGCCAAAGGGTAGGAAGACCAACCACCTCTAACAAAATGCCCCTGTAGCCTCAAGTAGTCCTTGAACCATTTGAAAAATGGGGATTGGATTTTATCGACCCTATATACCTTTCTTCACAAGGAAAAGAGTATATTCTGGTCTGTACCGACTACATGACTAAGTGGGTGGAAGTGCAGGCACTACGCGTTGCTAGGGAAGAGCAGGTAGCTGATTTCCTCTACAACAAAAATTTCCTTAAATTCGGAGCTCCAAGGACAATTGTCACAAACCAGGGCCCCCAGTTTATGTCTAAAGTTTTGTTGGCATTCACAAATCATTTCCAAGTAAGTCACAAAAACTCCTCACCCTACCACCCACAAGAAAACAGACAAGTTGAAGTCACTAATAAGGAGTTGGAGATCATTCTAACAAAATAGTTTCTTCAAGAAGAAAAGACTGGGCTAGGAAACTACCAGAAGTTGTCTGGGCCTATAACACAACTTGGAAATCAACTACCGACTATAGTCCCTATGAGTTAGTCTTTGGGAAGAAGCCCCTATTACCCATTGAATTTGAACTCCACACCCTTAGAACAACCATGGAGTTGGGCATGGATCTTAAACGAGCCCAGATTGAGAGATTTTTACAACTAAGCGAATTGGATGAACTTTGTTTGGATGTCGTCCATCAAACTAAAATGGTCCAACAAAAACATAAGGCTTGGAACGATAAGCATATCAAGGAGAAAGAATTCCATACTGGGGATTGGGCATTACTGTTTGATTCTAGATGTAAATATCATCAAGGGAAACTTAGGACACACTAGCTTGGACCATACGAAATTTCTAAAGTATTTTTAATGGTTCAATCCAGCTAAAACCTATTGATGGTGATACTCAAACTCTTTTAGTTAATGGACACTGATCACACATCTACCATAAGATTGCTAACAAATAAGAGTTTACAAAAATGGTAGAAACACAGGGAGAAGTCCATTGCATTGACTTTGCTGAGGCAGGGTCAATTAGTTTTGTCAAATAAATAAATATATATAAATTTTTTATTTTTTATTTTTTTTTGCATGTTTCTTCAATTTCTTCATCAACTTCATCACTTGGACTTGGCTAAAATTTTGTCTATATTTTGCAATACTTCATCTTTTAGCGAACACGATTTCGGCGCACCCTGTTGCGATGCTTCAGAACCCATAAGCCCGGTTACTGCGATGCTTAAGAATTATTGTTACAATGCTCTAGAATATGCTCAATAGACTAGTTCCACTCTTCATCCCAATCCTGCATTTTGACGCATCACTAAGTGGTGCTTTAGGAAGCCAAGGCTAGAATCTCATATCCTTCTTCCTTTCGACGACATCTTTTCAACGGTGCTCCAGAATTCTACTGTTTCTTCCTTCTGGTTGCATCTTTTGATGATGCTCCAGAAATTTTGGTTGCTACTTCGGCTACATCTTTCGACGATGCTCCAAAAATTTTGGTTGCTGCTCCAGCTACATCTTTCAACGATGCTCCAAAATTTTTGGATTGTTGCTCTAACTACATCTTTTCAACAATGCTCCAAAAATTTTCTTGGATGCTCTAGAATTTTGTTCAGATGCTCTAGAAATTTTGATTGTTGTCCCAAGTGCATCTTTTCAGTGATGCTCTAGAATCCTTGAAAGCTTGTTTCCATGTTCCGATGACATCTCTCTATGACGTTCCAGAACTCTCTTTTCTTCTACTTCGGTTGCATTTTTTAGTAATGCTCTGGATTTTGGTAAGTTTTGTCTTTCCAGTCTTTCGATTCTTCCTAAGTATCATTTAATTTTATGCCACTTCGAGATCTGCTCCCTAATGATTATTCATCCACATTATATCGAACTCATTCATAATAAATAAAATTATTATGATACCTTTTTGTCATAATAATTTTCGCCACCACTTCAACCATTCCATCTATGCCATTATTACCCGCTGCCACCCTTGTCGACCATATGACTATCCAATTATGTCAGCACAAGTGAGTGACGTTCGGTCTAATGACAATACCTAAGGTACGTGTGAATTTATTTATTTAAAAGAGTTAGTATTTATTTTGAATAAAGGCTAATTAATTGGCATGATCCATCCCTCCTTGTAATTTTGAAACTTGTGCCTTTACACGATCACTAAAAATACGGTAGTAGTTGTGTAATTCCCCATGAAATCCTATCATAATTACTCAGTAAGGTGACAAGAAAGGTTATAAGTCCTCCTCCATTGGGTATATCAATGCATAATTCTTTTCTTGTCTGCAATTTGGTAAGGAAAGTATTACAAAGTTCTATAGAATTTCACCGACCAAAAGAAAAAGAAAACAAAGAAAATAGGAGGAGCTAAGAAGAAGTCTGAGCCAACTTCTGCAGCTCCATTGTTGCCATTGGGCAATATTGCAGCTTTATTTCAAGACATTGGGTGGTTGGAATTCATGAAGCAATTTGAAGGGTACACAGAGTAGCTTGTGAAGGAATTTGTTGAGAATTTCATAGATGGGCACACCGTAGTGCATGGAAAGCAATTCTGGGTATTTATGAAAACCATTGCTCATCTTTCTAGTCTCAAAAATAATGGAATTAATTTGAATGAAAATTCCCATGTTCCCTATCAAAATTTGATAGAATTTTTTCATAAGGAAGGGGAACCCCAACCTGTAATGACCATAAGCACCCGGGAACAAAATAAGGGAATCCATAGAATGTCTCTTCCAAAACCCTAGAGGTCTGCTGCAGCCTGGATAATTAAGTATTTCACCTGTGAGGGACAAATGACTATAGTAGTGGGACCCCCTTTTCATTTGCTGACTCATTTATTCCATGGAATTGAGGACCTACCCTTAGGGTAAATCTACCAGCCTTTCTGTGCCACTCAGTCACCTCTATGATGGAAAATTATAAATTTGGGACAAGGCCCCTCAAACATCACGACCTCATATAGTTAATATGTAAATACCATTTCCTTAAAAAGCCAGAAAAGAAGTGGTAAAGGTTTCTACGAAAATTTAAAAATGTAGAACTAAGGTCACTTGAGGAGGGAGAATCTTCCAAACAAAAAGAATAGTCTTTAGGAGAACCCTCCTCGGAGGCATTAGAAGTGGTAAAGGTTTCTACGGAAATTTAAAAATGTAGAACTAAGGTCACTTGAGGAGGGAGAATCTTCCAAACAAAAAGAATAGTCTTTAGGAGAACCCTCCTCAGAGGCATTAGATGCTCTTGAATCCCAATATACCTCCATGGATACTAGTGGTGATGTACCAAAAACTTTGCTAGATGAATTAGAAACCACAAGATAGGAACGAGAGGTAGGAATTGTGCACTTTGGAGATGAAGATGAACCTCTTTGCAAGAGGAAGAGACAAAGCAAAGTTACCTTTTAGATGACTCGTCCTCTATGGAGGAGTAAAAGGTTGTCTTCAGGAGCCAATGAAACTAAACCCTAGGACATGGGCAGTACTTCCAAAAGAAAGAAGGCCAAGACTCCACTAAAGGTGGTAGAAATTGATAGTCCACTTGAGGATGAGGAAATAAATGAAGCAGAAAAAAAAGGTGATCAATTTCCTACGGAAGAAAACAAGAAAACACCATCACCCAAAGAACAGGAGAGGGAGAAATCACAGTCATCACATTCAAATCAAATTGAAGATGAAACTGTAGGGGGATTTTCTCCTTTTCTTGACAGGTTGGGAAGCATACCTAAAATTGAGGAAAAAGTGCCTCATGAAAATCCCCATTCATCCTTCTTCGTGGATATTGATGAAGAAGAAGATATGCCTCATATTGTAAATATTGAAGAAGGAAATATGCCTCATACTGTGAATGCTAAAGAAAATGTGCTTCATATTGATACAAGAATTCCTCATTCCTCCTTCTCTATGGAGACAGGGGATACAAAATCTAGTCAGAAAAGTGAGGAATTAGAAAAGTTAAAAGCAAAAATTATGGAATTGAGAACCAGGCTACAAGAGGATGAAGCATAGATTAACCAGCAAAAAGAAAAAATTGAGGTCCAAACTACCATTGTAAATAAAAGAGACTAGGAAATTGCAAAATTGATAGCATAGATAGAGGAAAAAGACAAGCTCATTGAACAACTGTAGTATCGGATTCAACAATGGAATCAACAAGATAAGCAACATAAGGCTGCTCTGTCTGACAAAGACAAGCATATTCAAGATTTGAAAAAAAAAATTCATGCAATTGTTTGGTTCCTTTGAAGAAGAGAAGAGTAGACAGGAGATTGAATTAAATGATTCTATGAGTAAGATCGTGGAGTTAGAGCAAGATCTGCAAGAGAGTGACACTAAACTAATTATGGAGTCAAAAGAAACAAAAACTGAACCTATTGTTATAGATTGGTTCCAGGTACACATTCCTCCAATGTTAATGAAATGGATAGAGCATTGCTATCTTTTGAAGGATGTGGAATTTGAGAATAATAGGCTAAAGAGAGAATTGGTAATGTTAAAAGAATATTTTCATCAAGCATATAGGGGTAAATAGGATGCTTGTGAATTGGTGAATTACTATTAGCATGTAGAAGACCATCTAGGCTGTACTCCATGTTTCTTAATGAACAACTTTTAAAATGGAAATTACAAAGAATTCGCCAAAATCAGCCACATGACCCTGATGACAAGGAATTTGTAAAGGTTTTTGTTGAGTCACTCCCTGAACAAAAAAAATTGTTATGTGAGTTCTTTGTTCATAACTTTCTCCTAGAAAATTATATGGATTTCTTTGTTAATTTATTTATGGGGGAAGTAGAATTGAGATCATTCTTGTCTACAATGAGAAATCAGCTACACTGGCAAAACAGATCAAGAGAAGATGCACATGCAGAAAGGACTATGGGATTGCAAATGAGATATCCCCATAGGAAACCTTTCTCTTTAAAAACAAAATTTTTGGGCATCAGACTTAAAAAGGAAGTATAGGGAAAGTGCAATAATAACCTCAGATTATGCTATGATCACTTCTAGGAACAGGGGCTAAAACTGATAGGACGAGCTTGGCATGCATGTGAAGAGCAGTATACCCCTCTTCCTATGCATCTCAAGAAAAGGGAAATAATCTTACCTCTTAACATCAGGTGGTCCTACAAAAGAGCAGTAACTTTGGCCAAAATCCTTGAGGAATTGAAGATCAATTGGATTGGTATGAGGTACAGACCTCCTCCTCTTCTTTCACCATATCCTTCAGTATATACCAATCTAGACCAAAGTGATGATGGCTTTGCAAGATGGAAATAAAGAGTGACTTTTCATCAAGGATTCTTGAGGAACCCAAGGTAGCTAGATACAAAGGCAGATGATTTGTATGATCTTAGTGCCAAGTATGAGGAGATGAATAAGAGGAATGAAGGATAGTGGGCATACCAGAGAGTAGGAGGACCTGCTCGGGCTTAGGAAGGGGAGGAAATGATGAGGTAAAATTAACCTCATCAACATAATGGATTCAATATGCAAACCTATACCTTTTAGCCCCATTTACCTTGCCAATTAATTACCTTTAGGATAAATAATTACTCTTTTCATGAATAAACGTGCAAACTTTACTTCTTGAGATTAGTCGAATTAAGCTAACTTATGCTGACTTAATGGTTTAGTCTTAAGCATTTCACAGGTAAAATTCCACTCCTAATCGCCATTCCAGTCAAAAGGGAAATGAATGCAGATCTTAACACCTTTGAAGACAAGTGAGCGGGCACTGGAATTAAAGGAGCATATGTTATGGGTCAAATTTTCACAGTTCTATTTTTTCAATTTCAAAAAAATTATGGCTCTATTCGAGCCTCTTTAATACTTCATGTCATGGGCTTTAAATTCCATTAGTTGTTGACAATTTGTTAAAAGACTTTATCAATTGGAAAGTATAATTTTTTTAGTTACTTTCATATAAAAATATGTGACTGCTGCAAATGATAAAAAAACAAAAGAATATCATTATGTCACCAATATATATCTTTTTGAGTACAACTCCCATATGAATAAAAAATGATTTTTCCCACCATACTTTGAGTTACTGAGCAATATGAATGGAGTTCCTTTGAATGAAGTATCTATGATATTTCCAATGCATGTGAGTTGAGATAGTTGTAGATACACCCAAGAACTAGCCACTTGAGGGTTATAGATAGATAGATAAGTATTTAAATTTTCATTCTATACTTTCTTTTAATAGATAAAAGTTAAAATTGGAATTCATTTCCATGCATGTTTCATACTATCAGTGTCAATCCTGCAAGTTGTAGCTAAGTCCGTAGTTTCTGAATATAGTATCTGAAGTTCTAGAGCACCTTCCTTTAGTTATTTCTGTTAAAATGTTTGATGCTGGTTGTTTTAGATTGTTATCTTTCAATTAATCCAATGTTTCATAGCTTCTTTACTAGTTTTAATTCTTCAGCAATTTATACATTTCTCAGTTTGATCATTTTCATGCTTTCTAGCTTAGTGGTGATGCTTTTCAGATTCGTAGTTTCCTGCTTACTAGTTTAGCCATTTCCAGCTTTCTAGATAGACAATTTACTGCTTTCTAAGATTAGAGGGTTTTTTTTTAGTTTAGAGTTTTATTCAGTTGTTTGGTAGTTAGAGAATTTGAGAGAGAGATAGTTAAGATGACTCCTATTGCATACAACCTTTGGAAACTACCCGGTCGATATATTGATGTGTTTATTAACTAAAGTTTTAGGACCTAACAATAGCCTATCAGATCCCATACAAACCCATGCGGGATCAACATACCTTTCAAGAGGACACAACAATTAATCTTTGTCATTCTAGGCCTTCCCACTCATCTCAAACCTAAAAGAGCACTTGAGCCATGAGTGAGACATAACATTATTTTGATTAATGTGAACTACCCAACCCCCTAATCCATTTTAAGTTATCACTAGATTAAAGAAACTCTTAATGAGTTACCCTAACCACTTTGGGTGTTGGCCCCCATTGAAAAACACTCCCCCTACTAGCAACTAGAGACTCAACACATCAAATAGGGTAAAGCCATCTTGCATGCCAAATGAAACCATAAAACATATCCAGAGCATGGAATGAACCATCTCGCTCACAAATTCCAACCATAATCACAAGTAAACAGTGTAAGGATAAATACCTTCATGAACACAATCCAAGTACAAAATCAATCCACCTTCACAATGACCAAAAATGTGAAACCAAAACTCAAGCTATAGTCCCCAAGCCTCGGGAAGTCTCTCAATAACTATTTGACCCAAAAATGCTGATAAGCCCAATTAATGGCTCAATTTTGATAGAGTTTATTATATATTGTTGTTGCTATCATAGACTTTGGCACTTGGTTGCTGAAATTTTCCATGTTATTTCCTTAAAACCATAAACCTTGGGAAAAAGTTTATCCTTGTGACTTTTAATGACATTAACATGCTATGTGAATTATCTATGTTAGTTTTACATGTGGTTGAATGGATGTTATTTTAAGGTAATTTTTGATATGAAATTGTTTGTGTGCTACTATCATTATGCAAATGTTGATGTCAATGAAGCTTGCAAAGTGGAGAAACCCCTGCTAGCTGGTCGGTTTTCAAGAAAATAAAAAAGGTGGTCATTAAGAGGTCAAAGGAGGGAAAACTCTTAGAGGGAAACTTCCAATGGAGGGAAATTCTTAGTTCGAATAAAATATTGTAACTACCTTTTAATGGTCATGTTTATTTGTTGAGAAAATCTAGGGAGTGTGTTGTGCTAGATTCTTGTTGGAGCAAGTCTGCTTTGACCAAATTTGGTGCATGCATAACTTCCTCCCTCTTTTTCTATGCTTTGAATAAGTGGCATCCTCCTAGTTTGATGGAGTTGACTACCTAGGTAGTTAGGGTTAATTAGTAGTTTTTCTCTCTATAAATAATGGTCAGATGCCCCTTTTCATAAGGTTGGATGTTTTGAGATTGTACTTGCATTTTTCATTTTTAGTAATACAACCATATTGCTGAAATGTTGTAATCATGCTTTCAAGAAATAATGACATTATGATTTACTACCACTGAGTTCGCTTAAGGAAGACTCACTCAAGGGGGGCCACTTGGTGAGAATTCCACTCATTTAGTTTAAAATTTATTTTATGTTCAGTAATTAGTTTCAGTTTTAGCAGTTGTCTGTTCCTGCAGCCACTAGAATTCTGTTATGTGACTTTTCCTGCAGCTAAGGCAGATAGAGTAGTTTCTTGTCTGTTTGTTGAGATTTTCGTTTCCATCTTTCATTTCTAGTCTAGTTATTGATGCTTAGTGTACTTGTTGATTCATGCTCAATGCTTAAGTTGATTTCTTTCTAGCATTTTATTTCCAGTACTGTTTCTTTTCTAGTTTATGGATGACTGTAGTAGAGTCCTAGTACACATACAGTGTTGACCAATTTCAAGTTCATGTCCCTGGGTTGAAAATGAAATGCACCTTCATGATGAGTAAGATAGCTACTTAGTGTAGATGTCCAATCTCTAAGTCATAGCTCTAAGGGATTAGTTATTAAACCATTAGAGGAGGCCAACATTTTTGGTGCCGTTGTCAGGGATGGTGTCAAACTAGGAAGTTCTTTGGAGTCATTGATAGTTTCTTTCTTGATGTAGTATTTCTAAAGTTTTTTGTTAGCATACCCTTCATCTAGGAAAGTAACGATCTATTATTCTTTCACCAATTATTTGTGTGAGTTGGCTGATACTGAGTTGATATCGCATGCATAGAGGTAGGAGAAGAGATGCTTATGGGAGATTCCTTCCTAATGACCCATTTCAACTAGAGGAGCTTCAAAATATTCCAAGAGACGAAGAAGAAGAAGAGACACACCCTTTTACTGATGCATTTCCCAATTTGACTAGTTCTAACACTTCCTCTGAAGACCAAAATCTGATTGAGAATCCATTTTCTTTGAAACTCCATCAAGTAGGCATGGATGATGCAAATAGAAACAAACCTAACCAGCCATCTTTTCCATTTCCTATCACTTATTAGAATGAAGTTGATAACTTTAAAAATATCCCTACTTCAGTCCTTCCTAAGTTATATGGACTTTTCAGAGAAGATCCTGACACATTCTTGTTTGAGTTTGATATCCTCTGTAGAAGCTATGACTATACCACTAATGCTCATAGGCTTAAGTTGTTTCCTACCACCATGAAGGAAGTTGCATTGAGATGGTTTATGAGCTTAGGCAGGAATACTATGGAAACTTGGGATGATATGAAAACAAAGTTTCTTAAGAAGTACAAAGAGTATTGTAGGGGTAGTGATATGAGAGGAGATGACATCTTTAGGATGCATCAAAAGGAAGATGAGAGTTTGGAGGACTACATTTCAAGGTTTCTATTTTTCCTACAAAAATATCCACATCATACACTCAATGAAGAGTCTCAAAAGTTTCTCTTCCTTAGAGGGATCAATGACAACTACATTGATACTTTGGACTTGATGGGAGGAGAAGATATGACCCAAGTTCCTTGGGATGATATTAAGAAGATATGTTAGAACTATTCCAGGGCAGCTTCAAAGAAGGAAGAGGTTACCAATCCTCTATGGGTAAATCATCCACCAATGGAGTTTCAAGGATGGAGATTACTCACTTGTTGGAAGATTTCAAGCAAGACATCATAAACAATCTGGCTACTTAGCTACATACACTTCAAGAAAAGAAGAAACATGAGGAGGTAGAGGCAATGTTGGCAGAATATTGTCCTCATTGTAGACAAAAGAAGGACTGTAGATACAAAATGGTAGCTAACATTGAAAGCAAATAGATCCTACCTGAGTTCAATCCAATCTAGGGTGATGATGTTCAAGTCTAATACATTGCACAAAGGAGACCATGGGCCCCAAGACAAGGTATTCCACTAGATCCATTATCTTTTGTTGGGCCTTATTTCAATTCTTTTGCATTTGGTAATCAATGGAAACCCCCATACCCATCCAAATATGAAGGATATCCACCTCAACCTTAGAATAAGCCTCCAATATTTGGCCTAATCACCAAAACTCTCCACCCCAGTGGCAACAATCTCAAGGGAATTGGCAGCAATTCCAGCGGAATTGGCAGCCACCTCCAGGAAATTGGCAGTAGACATCCCAATGGAAGGGAGGACAGCAATGGAAAAACCAAACAACTAGCTACATGTAGCCACCTTCATAGCCTCAATATCCTGCTATAATTCCTCCTCCTACTAGCTCAAGTTCAAGCACACCTAGACCTACTCAGTTACCAGCTCAACCCACACCTAATACAAATAACAAACCACAACAACAACCAACTTATTCTGCAAATCCTACTCAATTCCTTGCATATGTCGTGAGTGTGAGTGACATTCATCTAAGTTCAGGAACCACTTTTCCAACTACTTCCACCCCTATCATCACCAAGCTCCATGTGGAAGAAGAGGAGCATTAGAATGTCCCCATTAAGCCAAGTGTGCCTAAAAATCTTGAACTAGTTTAGCAAACTGATCAAGATCCACCATTTCCCCAAAGGTTAGAAGTTGTTAAACAAAAGGTAGAGAAGGAGGAAACAAACTTTGAAATTTTGGATCAGTTGAAACACATATGTGTCAAGATACCTTTGTTTCAGGCCATAAAAGATGTCCCTATATATGGCAAAGCAATCAAGGAAGCATGCCTCAAAAATCTAGGGAGGAAAAAGAAAGACCCCACTATCGTTCATGTGGTGGGACAGTTAGCAGATATCATGCTTCAGAAATTTATTGTTCCCAAGTACAATGACCCAAGTAGTCCTGTCGTAGGAGTTGTTATAAATGGAATCCAAATAAAGAATGCTCTAATTGACTTGGGAGTACCTTATTGTCACTCTAGATTCTTGGGAGTACCCAACATACTTCATGATCCTTTCTCCTAAAGCTATACTAGGAGGGTATCCCATTATTCTAGGATGGTTGTTGTTAGCAACAAAAGATGCTTACATTGGATGCCGATCAAGGGACATGACTATTTCTGATGGGGAAAGCACTTAAAAGATTGTTCTCTACCCTCCTGCTCAACCATCCCATGATATGGATAACCCCATATGGCCACATGTTGGAGAAGAGGCCAAGGAAGTCAATTTAGTGGAACAACTCATGATGATAGGAAGAAGTCCTTTCAGGTAGGTTCAAGAAGAAGATGGAGTCTTGTCCCATATAATTTAGAACCATTACGAGGTGCATGAAGCATCATCCTCTCATGAATCTAGTTCTACAGGTTCAGTGAAGATGCTTTTGCTTGCTCTTCCTACAACTAAACTTCCTGCAACAACTGATATGCTTCATACATTGCTGCCACATGAACTAAAAATTCCAAGCATTAGTGAAACAACTATGATTGAGTTAACCATACAAGTGCAAGTGTCAGAAGGAAAAAATCTAAATATTAACAACAAGTTGAGTCAAAAGAAGTAGTTGTCATTGACAAACCTATTGAAGACCCATCAACATGCATTTGCATGGGACTACCATGACATGGAAGGATTGGACCCCAAGATCTGTACTCATAGGATATATATTAGAGATGACTACACACTAGTGAGATAGCCACAAAGGAGAATCAACCTTGCATTGAGGGAGATTGTGAAAGGGGAACTACATAAATTATTAGATGCAGGATTTATCTACCCTATCTTAGACAGCCAGTGGGTGTCCCCATTGGTGATTATGCCCAAAAAGGGAGGTAAATGGAGAGTTTGTGTTGAATACAGAGAACTCAACTTTTCCACCAAAAAGGATTATTTTCCCCTTCCTTTCATAGACCAAGTACTGGATTCACTTGTAGGTAAGCAATATTTTTATTTTCTAAATGGATTTAGTGGTTATAATCAGATATAGATTGCACCTGAGGATCAAGAGAAGACAAATTTTACCTCTCCTCGAGGGACTTATTCCTACTCAGTACTTCCCTTTAGTTTGTGTAATGTACCTACAACTTTTCAAAGAATAGTCATCAGTATATTTTTAGATATCTCACATGAATATTGCATGGAGATCTATATGGATGATTTTACTACCTATGGTGTTGATTTTACAGAAGCATTGGAAAATCTAAGGAAAGTTTTATAGAGACATAAATACCATAATCTATCTTTAAACAGTGAGAAATGATTCATGATGATGCAAGGAGTATTCCTTGGCCACTACATCTCTCAAAAAGGAATTCAAGTAGACCTAGCCAAGATTGAGGTGATTACCAATTTTCCTATTCCTGCAAAGCAAAAAGATGTTAGAAGTTTCTTGGGACATGCAGGATACTATAGGCATTTCATCAAAGATTTCAGTAAAATGGCAGCACCACTGTACAATATTATAACTAAAGATGTTGAGTTGTAGTGGATAGAGGACTGTGACAAAGCATTATCTGATTTGAAAGTAGCTTTAACCCATGCTCCTGTAATCAAAGGCCCTAATTGGGAGCTTCCTTTTCATATTCATACAAATGCATCAGACTATGTTGTAGGAGTTATCTTGGGAAAAAAAGGAGCAATTGAGAATGCAATCTACTTTATCAACAAAAACCTAAAAGGAGCTGAATTTAATTACATGGTGATAGAGAAGGAGATGTTGGAAGTCATCTATGCCCTTAACAAATTGAGCCACTACATAACATGATATCAGATCTTTATTCATACAGAACATGTATCCATAAGATACCTCATGAATAAGCCCTTGATTTTAGGTAGGCTAGAAAGGTGGTTGTTGTTGATACAAAAATTTGACATCATCATTGTTGAAAAACCAGGCAAGGCAAATGTTGTAGCAAAATTTCTCTCTAGAATGGCTACATCAGAGGACACTCAAGTCATTGATGACTCTTTCCCTGATGAAAATTTGTTTTCCATTAGTGTGCACACACCTTGGTATTCTGATATAGCCAATTATTTGGTTATAGGGAGAGTTCCTCATCATTTCTCTCCAAAAGAGAGAAGGGTGCTCATTAAGAAGACTTTTCCTTTCTCATGGATTGTAGGATGTTTATTCTACACTGGACTAGATCATGTAATGAGGAGATGTGTAAGGGAAGATGAGACATATGACATACTGCATGCATGTCACAATGAACCCTGTGGAGGGCATTTCACAGCCAAGAGGACAGTAATGAAAATTCTTAATATAGGATATTACTAGCCCACACTTCATAAGGATGCAGAAAAGTATACTAGGAAGTGTGATAGATGTCAGAGGATGGGCTGACCAACTAAATCTGATGAGATGCCTCTCTACCCCTAGGTAGTCATCACTCCATTTGATAAATGGGGACTTGATTTTGTAGGTTCCATTGATCTTCCATCAAATGGAAAATCCTACATCTTGGTTTGCACTGACTATGTGACCAAGTGGGTTGAGGTTAAAGCTATGAAACATGCCATAGATAATAAGGTTGCAGAATTCGTCTATGAGGAAATCTTCACACATTATGGGGTTCCAAGGGAGATAGTGACAAATCAAGGGGCTCAATTTAAATCAACCCTTGTCACAACATTAGTCAATGAATATAATGTGAGGCACCGAAAATCCATCCCCTATCACCCTCAGGCCAATGGCTAGTCTGAGGTGACGAATAGGGAAATAGAGGAAGTCTTGACCAAAAAAATGGCTATTCACAAGAGATATTGGGAAAATAGGTTGCCAAAAGCTGTCTGGGCTTATAGGACCACTTGGAAGACAACCACAGGTTTCATTCCTTTTGAATTACTATATGGAAAGACAACCATGATGCCTATTGAGTTTGAGCATAAAACTCTTAGGACTACACTAGATCTTGGGATAGTCATATCTGAGGCACAAAAGGAAAAAATCATGCAGCTGAATGCTTTCGATGAGATGAGGAAGTTAGCCTTGCATCATATTGAGGTAGTGAAAAATTAGAGGGTCAAATGGCATAATAGATACATAAAGGAAAAGAAGTTCCAGCCAGGTGACTGGGCACTCCTTTATGACTCTAGGTATCAAGATAATGTAGGAAAACTACATACAAGTTGGTTGGGACTGTATGAAGTTGCATAAGTCTTCCCCAACAGTGTTGTACAACTCACAACCATTTACCCTGTCAGATTCAAACTCTTGGTCAACGGTCACCATTTTAGGTTGTATCATAAACCAACTTCCAAGCAAGAATTCCTACAAAAATTTATTCAACACCAAACCTCTAAACTTCCTACAGCTGAAGGAAGTGAACCTAGTGTCCCTCCTTCTGAATAATCCAGGTATGCATGCAATCACATCATAATAAAGATTTCCACTTTCATCGGAACCCACTTCTTCATTAATAAATCCATCCACCCATCCATCTCCATCTCTCTCTTCCATAACTCCACCATCACTTCATTCCATCACCACCAAATTAATTGCTCAACTATACTTTTAAAGGTAACCGATACTTCCTCCACATTCCTTGCAAAAGATACTCCAAGTTTTCAGGTACGTGCATGACAGTTTTTTATATCTTAATTATCTTTAGTACATTTATTTAATTACTGTAAATTAATGTTGATATTTCACATAGCATATAATTGTACCTTGCCCAATCAAATCATAATTACCACCTAGCATGTGCAGACACATGCTCAAATTTAGATTGGGGGAAAGTGTGAATAACAAGTCCACGTGTCATCCATGTCAACAAATTTGAAATAAGCGAATTTGAATGATAGAGTGAAATGACAGCTTGCATGTGTGATAGGACACTGAACTGCCACCATTTTTCTTGATGGTACCCTTCATTTATGATTCCTTATTGCCTTAGACATAATTTTAAGTCACCAAAAAGGTAAATTTAATATGACATTGGCATTAGGACTTCATAAGAGTTGTAGGAAGAAGAAATTTGGTTTTCAAAGAAAGATTGCAGGAAAGGAAATTTTGTAGAAGTGCTTGTTTGATTGCAAGTAGCTAAAACAATGGGAGGCCAGCTGATTAGGAATGAACCCATGGTTCATGATGTGATACTATAGGATGCACTTTCTGTGGCCAAGTTCAAGAATTGTGGATGGCTAGATTATTTCCTAAAACTTGATAGCTACAATGAGGACATTGTGCTAGAATTTTCACAGACACTATCTGAGGGGAAGGAAATGGTAAAAGGGTTAGAGGTGATCTTTACTGAGGAGAGAATTGTAGAGGTAATGGGTTTTCCTACTGATGGAGAGCCATACCATGCTTCCAGAGATGCAAGGTTAGCTAGGGCTGAATTTACTAAACCCAGTGACCCTCGACTAGTTGTAGATGTACGCAAGGTATGAAGAGAACTTCTCTTCTAGAGAAGTGGAAACAAGTAGCTGTCCACATTGTCAAGTACATTACTTGTGAAGGCCACTAGTAATGCCTCCATTATGTGCATTTAAAACTTTTGAACCATATGAGACATGGAAGAAGAATGAACATGCCCAATGTGTTGTATCACCTCCTTGCAATCATGGTGGCTGAAATGCAAAAAGGTAGGGATAATTTTGTCTCTCACCATTTTTTGATAAAATTATTAGTAGAGAAATATTTTCAAGAGGTGTTTGGTATGACATGGTAGGAATTTGTAAACATTGATTAGTTTAGACCAAAAAATGTGTGTCCTAGATGTCATCCTCAACCTCATAGGGTTAGTAGGGGAGAAAGGGTTGTTGAAACCACTCTTGGAGCTTCAACCTCTGGTGCAAACCCTAGCTCAAACCCTTCTGCATCTAAACAAGCTATCGAAATGGGTTCTTCTGAGTCAGAATATTTAGATGAAGATAGTTCATCATCAGATCTTGATGTTAATGTTCTTCCCAAAACCCCAATTTGAACTAGGGTTTCCCTTAGGAGAGAGGAAGCACAAATGAAAGAGGAAAAAATGAGAAAAGGGAAGGTCGGGAAGCAAATAATAGAGAAAGTAACACCAAGCCCTAAGAAACGGAAGGCTGACGACACTGTTATTCCTGTAGCCGAAGAAAAATATAAAAGCCCTCTTGAGAAATCAAAGCCAACTAGGCCAGCTACTAGCATGCCTCCAAAGAGAAGCCCTAAAATTAGAAGAACATCTAGGGAGGAGACAGAAGCCCCTATGGGGTAGGTGAATGTTGAAGAAAAAGATAGTTTTGAAGAACAAGCAAATATAAGATTAGTAGAGCTTGTTGATATTGCATAATAGGTTGAGAATCAAGAGCAAGATGAGAATCAAGAATTCTTGCAGCTAGAGTAGGATGAATAAATAGAATCACTGCAACTGGTGCTATTTGAATAGCAGGAGTCGGTGCAAAGAAATATTTTGGTAGGAACACATAAACCTCCTACTTTTTCGTGGAACTTTGTAGCTTTGAACCTGTGAAGTGAAATGTAAAGGAAAGTGGAGGAGTGGAAAAAGGAAAAAACACAAGCTACAGGAAGAGGTTAAAAAGAAAAATGCAGAAATTGAAGAAAATAATGCAAAGATTGTTGCCTTGAAGGAAAAGGTGGATAATGTGGTAAATTTAGTGCCCCAAATGTTGGCATGCAGAACTCCTCCCAAAGTATATGCCCTACACTTGAAGGAGCGGAATATTTCCTTTAAACTGTCAAGGATTATTTTAGGTTTGAGCCCTTCTATTGAAAATCCTCATGAATTTTTCTAGGCCTATCAGTTTTCCCCTCCTGAAGTTAAAAATTTGTTGTGTGAACTATACCTGCATAATTATGTTGTGTCTAATGATCATGATTGGAACCCATTACTATACATTGGAGATCTCCATTTAAGGGCTTTATGTCCTAGATTCAAAATGAAATTAGCTGGGGGTAGTAGTTTAGAACTTACAGGGAAAGAGAATTCCACACTCCCTTGCCTCTCAGGGCTGAATCTAGTAACCTTGCAGACATTTACCAAACATGGCATAGAATTCTTTATCGGCCAACCTACAACAAGAGGATCATGCCTGTTAGGGAAGAAGCCTATAAGGAATATGAGAAGGTAGATGAAACTACAGGGAAATTGGTAATGGGGTACTTATCACAAAGGTGGAACAGTTTGATAGATGAGTTGAAACAAGCTATATCCCACTCTTTGCAAAATTTTGCTACAACATGCAAATGAGTTGACAAATACATATAGATTTGGAGGATGTGGCAGTAGTTTTGGCTTCCATTAACATTTTAGCCACCTACTTTATTGTGGCCTATTCCAAATTATAGGTTTTATTGGTATGACATAGTTGTAGAAAGGAAAAGATGAAACAAATTGGAGAACAAGCAAGGATTCTACTGCAACCCCAATTCAGACATTACAGAGACTGATGTGGGGCAGTTGGTAGTTGACGACTTTAGAGCATTGACTAGGCAAAAGAATAGTGCTCCCTCTATTGGAGTACCAACAAAACATTAGGTTGGGGGGAAATGATGAGCCCAATTAATGACTCAATTTTGATAGGGTTTATTATATATTTGTTGTTGCTATCATAGACTTTGGCACTTGGGTGCTAACATTTTCCATGTTATTTCCTTAAAACCATAAACCTTGGGCATAAGTTTATCCTTGTGACTTTTAATGACATTAACATGTTATGTGAATTATCTATGTTAGTTTTACATGTGCTTGAATGGATGTTACTTTAAGGTAATTTTGGATATGCAATTGTTTGTGTGTGTTAATATCATTATGCAGATGCTAATGTCAACAAAGCTTGCAAAGTGGAGAAACTCCTGCCAGCTAGTTAGTTGCTAAGAAAATAAAAAAGGTGGTCATTAAGAGGTCAAAGGAGGGAAAACTCTCAAAGGAGGGAAACTTCCAATGGAGGGAAATTCTTAGTTCGAATAAAATATTGTAACTACCTTTTAATGGTCATGTTTGTTTGCTGAGAAAATCTAGGGAGTGTGTTGTGCTAGATTCTCATTGGAGCAAGTCTGCTTTGACCAATTTTGGCACATGCATAACTTCCTCCCTCTTTTTCTATGCTTTCAATAATTGGAATCCTCCTATTTTGATGGAGTCAACTGCCTAGGTAGTTAGGGTTAATTAGTAGTTTTTCTCTCTATAAATAATGGTCAGATGCCCCTTTTCATAAGATTGGATGTTCTGAGATTATACTTTCATTTTTCAGTTTTAGTTTAATACATCCATATTGTTGAAATGTTGTAATCATGTTTTTAAGAAATAATATGACATTCTGATTTTCTGCCATTGAGTTATCTTAAGGAAGACTCACTCAAGGGGGGGCACTTGGTAAGAATTCCACTCATTTAGTTTAATTTTTTTTTTTGATTAGTAATTAGTTTCAGTTTCAATAGTTGTCTATTCCTGCAGCCACTGAAATTTTGTTCTGTGACTATTCCTGCAACCAAGGAAGACAGAGTAGTTTCTTATGTATTTTTTGAGATTTCCATTTCCATATTTCATTTCCAGTCTAGTTATTGATGCTTAGTGTAGTTGTTGATTCATGCTTAGTGCTTAAGTTGATTTCTTTCTAGCATTTTATTTCCAGTACTGTTTCTTTTCTAGTTTATGGATGACTTCAGTAGAGTCCTAGTGCACATACAATGTTGACCCATTTCAATTTTACATCCCTAGGTTGATAATGAAATGCACCTTCATGATGAGTAAGATAGCTACTTAGTGCAGATGTCCAATCTCTAAGTCACAACTCTAAGGGCTTAGTTATTAATCCATTAGAGGAGGCCAACAAAGGCTCCCTCCATAAAACAACAATAAAAAACAACCCCAATGCCAAGATCAAATACAATAATCAATAATAACTCAACCAAATAGTGCATTCATGGAAGACATTATTTGTACGCTTTCTAAACTCACTACTTGACCCCTGAAATCACCTTATAAATCATTCAAACAATATTCTCAAGTCTCTATGATATCAATAATTCTAATTTACCATTCTACCTTTAGAGAATACAACAAAATCAACATTTCTATAATCTTGTCAAAGCATTTATATTTCCCTCAAGTCTAATTACTCAATTTAAGTTCAATTCCATAGATTATTTTCTCCAAATAGTTTTACTTGAAAATATCTATAATAACAATATTCCAATTTACCTGTCTCTATAATTCAAATAATCTTAATGTAAAATTGTTCTTTTCTAACTCTCTACTATAAACTCATTTACACATACACATTTATAAATATATAAATATATACTCAAAATACATTATTACCACGTAATCCACTTAAAATATCTTAACACAATAATTCATAATTCGCTATATTAACCATTATTCTAACTAATTTCAAAGTGGATCTACACAATGACTACCAACATTTAATAATTTAATGAACAGTCCAATCTAGTTCTTTTATCTATGATGAACATTGACATTAATAACTTAACTATTTATTTATTTATAAATAATTCAATTTCACTATTGAACTCCTTTACTTATTTATCTAAAAAAATAAATAAATTACTAAGATGAGAATATTATTATACTAAAATCATAATATCTATGCATGCATATATATGTACATGTATATATATACATACATTATATATATATATATATATATATATATATATATATATATATATATATATATATATATATATATATATATATATATATATATATATATATATATATAAACAAAATGCCATTTACTGCTTTACGTATCAAATTACAATACAACAACCTATACCTTCATATCTATACATAGATGCATGTGTATATATGTATAAATGTTTTTACATATATATACATATGTATATTTATCTACATACAGATCCAAATGCCGATTCTCGAAATACATAAATACAACAAAGTGAGATAAAAAGAAAAGCATATATAATATGTGATATGGAATGGATTTATCTAAACGGTGAAAGAATTAAAGTCACAAGAACTCTATAAAAATCAGATTTCAGCGTAAAGATATCACTATCAAAAACCCAACCAAATGAATATAATGTAAATTTGCATCACAATTATCGATTTCCATAATATTATTAATCGCCATGATGATAAGGTTATAGGAGGCTATGGAAACTTAATTAGACTTTCCAATCTGTATATCAGCCAGCCAAAGAGCTATAAAATCAGCGACACAGGCGAAGGAGAGGGCGCACAAAAAAACCTTAGAAGGATTGCAAAGGCAACGACCTTAGTAAAGGAGAGGGTGTGCTAGGGTAGCTTAAACAAAAACTTAAGAATCTTACAAGCAAATGCAACACGTTTACAAAGCATCGAATATCATAAGATATAGCCATCAATAAATGAAATCAATAAACAACAAAATAAAACAAACAACAAACTCTTTATAAGGAGACCTAATAAAACATCGAACTCTCATAAATTGAATGGGACTTAAAAAGGATTCTATAAACTCTAATAATTCAGGTCCTAACATTTGAAATGAAACAATGAACCGAAAGGAGTTGAGCGCCACACAAGCTGTGGGAAAATTGACAACCATCACTTGAGAAAAATGAAATGATAATCTTTACTCAAAAATGTCGCCTTTAAAGAAATGTAACAGACTCTTTATATATTTGAATTATCCCACAAAAAGTAGGATAGTGTAGCTTACAAATACAGGGATAAATCACACTCTACAAAGGGGAAAAGTCGATAACCATTCCATGAAGACCAGTTGCCTTTGGTTTAATTCAAATGCATATTAGAATAAAGAATAATAGCATCGAATTGCAGACAACCAGTCAAAACATGCAACACCCAGATTCTTAACATGAATGAATGTAATTCTAAATATAATGTATTCCTTTGATAGTAGATGACCATGCAACACCGAACCTTCCAATAAAGAGGTAAATTGCATCAAACATTCATGCAAAGAGATAATGAATCTACAATTAAAAGATGATATTTAATCCTTACAAAAAGGGTAACAACATGCTACATAGAGAAATTGAATACCATCAAGACGTGTTCATCGATTTTGAATTATCAATGCATAGTATACATAGCACATACCGAATTCAAAATACAATATACAAAGCCGAATTCAAATGCAAGGTGCGACTATTATGCAAGGTCGACACAAACAAAGGAGAACCATAGTCAGTAAAGGAGTCGTTTGATAGGGGTTTCAATAGAAGTATTGACTCATGGAATGATAGGTTCGCAAAGGATATTTTGCAAGGAGGCTCTCGAAAACCTGAAGATCTAAACATTCGGAACACATGCAAGATCAGAGGAGGAAACTGCGCACCAAATAATTGATGAAAAGACCTTAAGAACTTATAAGAAAATGCAAATGGCAGGAAAGAGAAGGCTTAGTGATTGCAAAAATCCACAAACAAACTCATATTTTGTTTATTTCAAACGGGATTAAAACAGATGGAGATCACATTTTCAATCTACAACAACAGGCAAGAATTTGTCTACATTAAACGAAAAACAATTTTTAGGTAAAACAACATACAAACCAACCTGGATTCCAACGCAACAGAAATGGAAGAACAATGTCGGGATCAACTATTACATTCGCAGCAACCCACTTCCTCAAAACAATACAATAATGACCTATTTTCTCAAATCCATATTTTCTTTTCAAAGCAATTCATAAAAATGCAACTATTCTACAAAAGAATTTCCTCAGACAAAGTTCTGTTCGAAAACTAAAATTCCAAGATGAAAACCCAAAATCTCCCCAAAAATGATATTTAATAACCAAGGAAAGATTTTGTTTTTCAAAAACAAAAAGCAGATAAAAATCTCAAAAAACAACAAGTTTCCAAACAATAACCAGTTTGAAGTCACACATGTGTTTCGAAATTACTTTTTCTATCTTTTTAATTGATTTAACTCATCCATTATCTTTATCCAATTTAGTATTTTATTTTAATATTGTATTTCCTTTTAATATTTTCCCATATTTTAATTTACTATTAAAAACTCCACATTAATAATAAATAACTTTATATTTAATTATAAAAATACTTTATAACTTGAAGGCGGTGATCTTAGGCATGGGGATCCCTCAACTAGTGGATTTGGAGCTTCTACGAAAGACCGATGAGGCTATTAAGTTCTATCCCTTTCTCTTGGACTTGAACGAAGCGACTCTCATGCATCATCGTATGATCATTGCAGTGGCAGTGGATTATCTGAAGAAGATGTTAGGGTTAATGGCAGCTGGAGGCTTCGACTAGTTTAAGGACTTCGAGTCCTTTGCAAATCTTAATGGTTTTTTGTAATTTGGCAGGTATTATAATTAGTAGGTATTTGCTATGGTCTTGTGGTGGTAAGTTTAGGTTTGTGGTTTTTTTGGGTTTGGGTTGTGGCAAAGCCAATTTTGTAAGCTATAATGCCATGAATGTATTCTCTATGATGGTGGTTGGAAGTCTGGTAGGTTTTTGGGGTTTGTACAGGAGAATGATATTCCTGCTTAGTAGATGGGTGTATATTTCCTTTTTAATTAATATAATCTAAAAATATTACATATAAAAAAAAAAATTATAACATAGTAATTTAATTTAATAAATTAAATATCCAAGAACAACATACAAATAAATTTATCAATATGATTTATTTAATAATTTATTTAATTCATCAACTAAACCAACAACATTATTAAACCAATGTAATTCAAACAACTCAAAACAAAATTTATCAAGGATCATACATAAATATCATGAAAGGGTAAATCATGGAGGGGCACTACATCTTCCAAGAACATGAAAGAAATTCTACAAGTGCTCATTTTGTGCATATCATTGAGTGCATGGTCATTCAACTAATGAATGTAAGGCTTTAAGTAATAACATTCAACATCTTAAGGATTGTGGTGCTTTTCCTTGTGTTGATGCACCTATCTCCTCTAATTGATAATGTGGCATTAGTAGCTTTATGTGTCTTACTCATTTCCATTCATAGTGGTACAATATTAGGTGCAACCATATTTCTCTTGGCAGCAACATGATAGTTCTTGGTGGTTGTCTTTGTCTCTATGATTGGGGGGCAAGGATAACTTAAAATAACAAAATAGCAAGTATGTTGACATTTTAAGTGGGGGGAATATTGTCCCCCATTCATTGTTTACGAGTTACCTTCCGAGTGATGATAGCATACATCGCCTAGAAAGTGTGAAATTTTTATTCAAAGTGTGGTCTTCTTACTTCATGTGATGTGTCTTCTTGGTGGTAACATTGGGTTTTGATATCCTTGTGACCTTTCTTGGCATATGTCATTCCTATTAGTGGCAATGCTATAGATTGCATTCCCTAAGTTGTGAATATTTTATCCTCGTCTAGTCCTCTCTTGGTGACATCAGACACGATGTCCCCTAAGGTGAGACCTTTCATGAACCAAGAAAAACCCCTTTGATTATCTTATTCTATTGTATTAAAAGTGGCCACCAAGCATAACACAACTTGCTTGCTAGTAGATCTTGGTTTTTCATGAGTGCCTAGCATAATGCAGCTTGCTAGCCTTGTGACCATTTTGTGGTGCCTTATCAAAGTTATCAAGAGGTATAACTTTGGTATATTTTATACATGGGAGCCTGTAGACCTGGCATGACTTTCCCATTGACGAACTTTTGGGGCTCACCTAGTGGACAACAAATTTCACTAGCTTGTGTGAGTATATTTTGTTTGCATAGTGTACAACAGGTTTCCACTTGTGAACATTTTTGGACAAAAAACTAAGGCTTGATCCATACCTATTGGAAAAATAGTCAAGGATTGATCCACCCTTGTTTCTCTTCTCATTAATTTTGGCATGGTATGCTTGTGTATCTTGTCTTGTTTCTACATATTTAACATAGGCATGTGTTTCTTTGTCCCTTTGTTGGTTTTCCATGAGATCTTAGATCTTGGGGGCTTGATCATCCTCCTTTACCTTTGTTGTCTTATCTTTCCAACATTTGTGCACTTAGACCCCTCTTGACACATATTTGTCTACTTTAGTGCGATTCTGAGCGCAAGTTCATACTCTCACTAAAGTGGGGGTGTAGTGTAGAAAAATGTATACCTTTACATTTTCACACTATGTTTGGGTACCTTAATTAAATTGGACTTAATTAAGCCACTAATTGACCTAATTATGCATTTAAAATCATAATTAATCTCCTTTTCTAAAAGGAAAACTTGTATTAAATAATTGCAAACATTAACTAATGTTCCTTGGAAAATGTGTGTCCTAGGTTTAGGGTCTAGGACCCATTTTCCCAAGGGCGAATGGGTCCTCCTTAGACTTAGGACCCCAATTTAAAATATGTTATTTGTAGTATTTTTATAATCCCAATTCAAGTTGCAATTATTAGCTTTTAAATTTTAATTGTCAAGAAATTAGAAAATCATCTATAAATACATAGTTTTTTTATCAATTCAAAACATCTAGCAAGAGGGAAGATTTCATATGAGCAAATATTATTTCCAAGAGCATTGAAGAGTAGATTTATCAAGAATCTAAAACAAAATCAAGATCGCAAGCATCATGTCAAATTTATTTACATTCATGCATTTTTTGGAGCTAACATTGTGTTAAGTTGTTTCAATTTCTATTATTTCCTTTTCATGCTAACTCATCATAATATATTTAAGGGTTTAATGAATGAATGTGGATTTGAATGTTAATGAAGGTTTTGAAGTTTTAAGTTACAAATGATTCACCCCCCCTCTTAGTTTTCTTGTACATTCAACACATTTTTTACCATTGAATAAAGAGGATACCTTATTGAGTCTTCTCCAAGCTCACTTGATATCTCTCCTTCCAAGAACATGAAAGAAATTCTACAACAAGTGCTCATTTTTTGCATATCATCGAGTGCATGGTCATTCAACTAATGAATGTAAGGCTTTAAGTAATAACATTCAACATCTTAAGGATTGTGGTGCCCTTCCTTGTTTTAATGCATCTATCTCCTTTAATTGATAATGTGGCAATAGTAGCTTTATGTGTCTTGATCATTGCCATTCATAGTCGTACAATATTAGGTGCAACCATATTTCTCTTGGAAACAACATGATAGTTCTTGGTGGTTTTCTTTGTCTCTATGATTGGGGGCCAAGGATAACTAATTTTCAGAGGTGTGCATTCTTTCCAAGGATCCCTCCCTTCCTCTCTTTCTACTTAAAATACCAAAATAGAAAGTATGTTGAAATTTTAAGTGGGGGGAATATTGTCCCCCATTCATTGTTTGCAAGTTCCCTTCCTAGTGATGATAGCATACACCACCTAGAAAGTGTGAAATTTTTATTCAAAGTGTGGTCTTCTTACTTCATGTGATGTGTCTTCTTGGTGTTGACATTGGGTTTTGATATCCTTTAAGAGTGTGACCTTTCTTGGCATATGACATTCCTATTAGTGGTAATGCTATATATTGCATTCCCTAAGTTGTGATTCTTTTATCCTGGTCTAGTCCTCTCCTGGTGACATCAGACACGATGTTCCCTAAGGTGAGACCTTTCATGAACTAAGAAAAAACCCTTTGACTATCCTATTCTATTGTAATAAAAATGGCCACCAAGCATAACACAACTTTCTTGCTAGTAGAGCCTGGTTTTTCATGAGTGCCTAGCATAATGCAGCTTGCTAGCCTTATGACCATTTTGTGGTGCCTTATCAAAGTTATCAAGAGGTATAAATTTGGTATGTTTGATACATGGGAGCCTATAGACCTGGCATGACTTTCCCATTGAATAACTTTTGGGGCTCACCTAGTGGACAACAAATTTCACTAGCTTGTGTGAGTATATTTTTTTTTCATAGTGGACAACAGGTCTCCACTTGTGAAAATTTTTGGACAAACAAGTAAGGCTTGATCCATACCTATTGGAAAAATATTTGAGGCTTGATCCACCCCTCTTTCTCTTCTTGAGCATTAATTTTGGCATTGTATGCTTGTGTATCTTGTCTTGTTGCTACATATTTAACATAAGCATGTGTCTCTTTGTGCTTTTGTTGGTTTTCCATGAGATATAAGATCTTGGGGGCTTGATCATCCTCCTTGACCTTTGTTTTCTTATCTTTCCAACATTTGTGCACTTAGACCCCTCTTGACACATATTTTTCTACTTTAGTGTGAGTTTGAGTGCAAGTTCATACTCTCACTAAAGTTGGGGTGTAGTGTAGAATAATGTATACCTTTACATTTTCACACTATGTTTGGGTACCTTAATTAAATTGGACTTAATTAAGCCTCTAATTGACCTAATTATTCATTTAAAATCATAATTAATCTCTTTTTCTAAAAGGAAAACTTGTATTAAACAATTGCAAACATTAACTAAGGTTCCTTGGAAAATGTGTGTACTAGGTGTAGGGTCTAGGACCATTTTACCAAGGGAAAATGGGTCCTCCTTAGACTTAGGAACCCAATTTAAAATATGTTATTTGTGGTATTTTTATGATCCCAATTCAAGTTGCAATTGTTGGATTTTAAATTTTAATTGTTGAGAAATTAGAAAATCATCTATAAATACATAATATTTTTATCAACTCAAAAAATATAGCAAGAGGGAAGATTTTATATGAGCAAAGATTATTGTGAACAACATTGAAGAGTAGATTTATCAAGAATCTACAACAACAATCAAGATCTCAAGCATCGTGTCAAAGTTATTTTCATTCATGCATGTATTTGGAGCTAACATTATGATGTAGGTTTCAAGCATTCAAGCATCAAGATCAACATCCAATCAAGCCATTTATGAAATATCAAGACCTTAGAGAGATATGTTAGAATTCAATCCTCTAAGGATCTCCATTCAAGGGTTTGGTGAGTTGCAACATAGTATTTTTCATTCATCATTCCTTCCATTCATGTTTCATTTCATTTCAAGGTTTAATTACCAAAATGGGGTTTGACCAAGGAAAACCCCCATTCACCAGAAACAAACAATTTTTCCATCTCTTGTGTATGTGTAGGTTCATAGGTGAAGAAAGGATTGGAATTGAAAATCTCAAAAGTGGAAAATTGCAAAAGTTGTCACAAAAAGTTTTCAATACCATGGAAACTCATATCTCACATTTATTTTCGAAATTTTTTGTACTAAAATTTGTGGGAAAGGCATCTTAGATCCATCACTAGAGGCTCCCAAAAATTGAGAAAAATTTGTGTACAAGGACCCATTCACCATTTCAAGACTGTAGTGTAGAAAAATGTACTCCTTTACATTTTCACACTTTGTTTGGGCCCCTCAATTAAAATGGACTTAATAATACCTTAATGTATTGTTGAAAATTGTACTCCTTTACATTCACACTTGGTTTGGGCCCTCTCAATTAAATTGGACTTAATTATGCCTTAATGAGCCCTATTTTACATCTACAAGCCTAATAAATTACATTTTCCGATCGAGAGACTCAACAACAATTAATTCCAACACATAATTAAACACCTTGAGTAATGTGTGTTCCAAGAATAGGGACCTGGGACCCATTCACCCATGGGAAAATGGGTCCTCCCTAGGCTTTTAAACCCATTTTTAAAACATGTTTTGGTGTTTTTTTATCATCCCAAATTCAAATTTCAAAGGTCGAATTGTAATGTTTAATTTTTAGGAAATTAAGGATAAATGTCTATAAATACAAAGTTATTTTGTCAATTCAAAACATCTAGCAAGAGGGAAAAATTCATATGAGAAAATGTTATTTTCAAGCACATTGAAGAGAAAATTTATCAAGCATTTGTTATAGCATTCAAGATCTCAAAAATCATGTCAAATTTATCAAGCATCATGCATGTTTTTGGAGCTAACATTGTGATGTAGGTTTCAAAGATTCAAGCAAGCATTCAAAGCAAGATTCAAGTATCAAGATCCACATCCATTGAAGCCATCTCATGCAAGATTTAATTTTTTCCAAGGTTTATTCATGGGTTTGTTGAATTGCAACATTGTATTGTTCATTCATCATTCCTTTCACACTTTCATTATTTCATTTCAAGGTTTAATAACCGAAATGGGGTTTAACCAAGGAAAACCCCCATTCACCAAAAACAAACAATTTTTCCCTCTTGTGTTTATGTTGCAGATCTTAGGTCGAAGGAAAATTGAAGGTTGGAGATCTCTAAAGTGCAAAATTACAAAAGTTGCAAAAGTTGTCAAAGTTTCAAGAAAAGTTGTCAAGATCAGGAAATGTCATATCCCTAACTCATTTTTTGTCATTTTCACTTGAAACCAGTGGGAAATTGCATCTCAAATTTGTCTTCAAAGGCTCCCGAAAATTTAATTCAAAAAATTGTCTCAGGACCCATTTTCCATTTTGGATAGGGGGCCCTGGACACTTTACAACCATTTCTAGAGACTCTACAACCAATTTAAGGTAATTTTGAAGTAGATCTTCCACTCATCCAATTTGTAAAACATTGACTATTTATGTTAGATTTATGCCTCATCTACATGAATCAGTTCTTAGGTTACAGATTTGAGGCCATTTTTTATTTTGTTTTCATCTCCCAAAAGTGTTGTTTGAACTTTACCCCCCATCCACACACATAAAGTAAATTGCTAGATCTTCCATAGAATTGACTCACCTAAGGGTTGCAAGTTAATTCTATCTTAGAGGATCTCATTTCCTGAATGAAATAGAAAATAGGTAGGTTCATTACACCTCATTTTTCCTTTTTCTATTTATAGTAAGTTTGGTGAAACATTCCAAATTTAGTATAAAACCCCATGTTATGAACTCCTACCCTATTTTTCTATGTTTCATTGTGGTGAACCTGACACTATTACAAAATATTCTTCCAAGGAAACTTTAACCTTGGTACATCCTGAACTAATAGAAAGAACTAGTGGTCTTAGCTATTGTCCTTCAAAAGAAACAAAAGAATCAAAGAAATCTCCACTTAATATCAATGTCATCATGCAAAATACTCCTATGAAATCTTCAACCACGTGTCTTAGTAATGATTGGGGTTCATTATATTTTACACCCTCCATTAAGAGAGTAAAAAATCTCACAATCTAAAGAGTCTTGTGTATGTATGACACCTTGCACTAAGCAAGAAATATATTTGTCACAAAAGAAAGGAACACCTTCTACAATTGATCAAGAGACTATCTTGTTGAGATTTCTCCAAGATTGTTTGATATCTCTCCCTCGAAAAACATGAAAGAAGTTTTACAAAAAAAGTTTATTTTGTGCATATCATCGAGTTCATGGTCATTCTACTAATGAATTTGTTGTCTCCTAATAGTCTTCCCCTGCTAAGTTGTAGAAATTAGCATATTGGAGAAACATGGGAACTTTTCTAAGGCTGTGGGTCACCTAAAGCAGAAAATAACCTCTAGAGAAAGCTGGCTCTTATGGTACTCACCTGAAACTACTTCTTGTTGGGAAAAGGGTAAGAAAAAAACATGAAAATGAAAACTAACTCCTAGGGTGATTCACCAAATACTAAGTGTGTGTGTGTTAAATGTGCAAAGTTAGTATCAACACAAACCTTAATGAAATGATTTATATTCGAAGATTCAAAGCAAATAAGCTATTCTAATTTGCAACAAACTAAATATTTCAAGAACGTCTCATTGTCCTCTATTCTTAAAGATTATTTTAACCTTTTTTCCCTCAGATTTCTATGTGCACAAAGGCTATTAGAAACTTAAGAAATGAGATTAGTATTCAACATGCAAGCTAATTTAATTCCTACATGAAACTATATGCAAACAATGATGATGAATTCCATGATGAGTGGAGGATGATGTTTATGATAAATAAACAAGTGGAGGTGGATGCTATGGTATTGAACTAGAATGATCTATATATGATACTCCATATGATCAAATCAAAACTAAAGATGAACTAATCTAAAATGCAACTATGATGCAAGATGAGACATAAAATGAAACTATGACACAAGATTTAAAGCTAATATGTAAATGCAAAGAAAAACATGATGTAAAGACTAGCTATAAGACTCCAAAATTCTCCCAAGATCCAATGATAAACCTGCATGATAACTCTACTTCAAAATGTGGATATAAAATACAAGGCCCAAGGGTTGTATTTATAGCCTTTTTCAAGCATATAGTGAGGTGGCAATAATCAATGGTCTAGACTCGAATAAGAAAAATGGATGGTGAAGATGAAGAGAATCAAGGTATTTTCCCTTTGACCGAAGACAACATGCCATTTGGATGGGAGAATCTCTTGACCAATGGGAAACATGTCATTTGGATGGAAGATTCAAGTGTGAGAAGAGAAGACCATGTGCTTCCAAAATTGGTGGAAGTGTGGGAGGAATAAGTCATGTGCTCCAAAATTGGTGGAAGTGTGGGAGGAATGAGCCGTGTTCTTTTTAAAATGAGTTGAAGATAATTCTAATTAAAAATTAAAGTTATTTATTTTCATGTGACCTTGGTGAGGTGGCACAAAAAGTTGTAGAAATGTGCTTTAATTCCTAATTGGATTTAGTGAAGATTAATTAAATAAAACAAGTTTAGGGAACCTTGTTTATTTAATTAATTTAGAAGAATATGTTTTAGATTTGGAGAATTAGAGAAGGGTGAACAATATAAATAAATTGAGAATTTATTTATGCGTAGTTGGAATATTAATCAAATAGCTAGTATTTAATTAATTAAAGGTGATGACCATTTTTAGGTGTATACACTAAGGATTTGTATTGTTGTTTTGACACATAATGTGATCAATAAAACTCACTATAGCATACAAAAATTAGTTTTGGCATGTTTTTCCTAAGTATTTCATAGAGAGGCTTTGAATTTTATGGCAAAACTCAGGAGGAACAACAAATGACCTTCCTAGAGGCTCAAAAGTTTGACTTCGCAATTGAATCTTGCATAGAACTAGTAGAACATGAACTATGACCTGCAAAAACATGCACTCCTACATAAAGGAAATGAGAAACTAGACTAGAACCAAGGATAAACATTATCATCACAAGAAAATATCAATAATTTCATATTATCACACAATATCCAGTATTGAGAAGGCAAAATAGCTTGATTTTATTGATTGAAAGGTAAAAATACAGCTGAGTACAAATCTGTAAAAGAGTTACAATGTTGTCTCCTACTGAAAGAACTTCAAAATGAGTTACAATGTAGCATGGGAATGAAAAGAAGTTACTTATGTTTTTCCAAATGGTTGCACAAAGATAGGAACTATAAACTTCCTTGGTCATGTACAACAAAAAGCCTAAATTCTAGTCCCTAAACCCACTCCAAAAAGGCTCAAAGGTGAAGAAAAGGTCAAGCCTTGACCTCACCTATCATAAAGGCACCGAAACATGCTCCAAAATTCTCCCAAATCCCTCCAAAACCAAGTCAAAACCACTCCTATATTCTTGGCACTTGTTTGTCAACTTCCTCCAACTTCCCCTATATGCTTGGCACTTGCATATTAATACTCAAACTACTTCCCTTTGACTCATACTTAGAAACAAATGCATATTTAACTTGCATTCTATACAACATTATTAAAGTGATTTATATATTATCACTTCAATAATGCTTTTACATTTAAAATTTGGTGCCAAAATAAAGGCATTTGACTCGACCATGTTTTGGGAATCAATGCAAAGGGGACACATAACTAGTCTATGCAAAAGATAAGCACAAGACATTCAAATACATAACATGGGCATTAGTTTATGAAGAAAATATTTAAAACAAAGGAAAATAAATAAATTATTTGTTTGTTGACCAATTTAGGGCAACGCAACCCTAAAGAAGCCTGCGGCCACACACTTTACCTCATTTCATTTTCACTTTGCATATTCTAGAAACTTTGAGCCACCAACATAGGGTTTCAATTGGGACATTCATGGAGTTTTTGAAGCTTTCCATGGTGGAATCCATGTGCGGTATGGCTTTATCTTCCTTTTTTGTGTATTCTCCTTTACTTCATTAATGACTTCTGTAAAAATTTGTGATAGTGTGGCATCCTTACCTTCTTTCACAGAGCCTTTGTAAGATACCATAAGTTTCATTGGGTTTAAGCAAGGTTCAGTGATATTGTATACATTGTCCCACAACACTACTTGGATGGATAAGGCTACAAAACATACACTAAATTGTTTTATTAGTCTCCAATACAATGTCATCTCTTTGAGACATTCTTCTCATAGGTCATTGTATTCACTGACTCCCATAACCTAGCATGCATACATGCTGCTCTCTAGCCTTTTGGTGATCTCTGAATATTAATATATGAGAGAATTTCATTCTATCCTTTGTCATTGTCAAATGAAACTCTGCTAGTAAATCACTATCCTCACAATCTTACAACTCTCACATCTTTCTTCTGCTCAAGCAAGCCTTCCTCATGATGACTTTCCATTATATCTTCTTAGCAGACCTCTACTACCCTACTATCCATGTAATAACATTATCTCTTACACTCTAGAATAGTGCATTACTATGGAGACATTGGGGTTACTAAGGATTCAAGTCTCATAACTATAGCAATGCCACTATTACCCTACAAAATTGGCAAGTAGAGGGAAATGACGAATTCAATACAAATATTAATGGGGACAAATTTGTGACTTTTGATAACTGTCATGATTTTGACTATACTAACTATGGAATAGAATTTGATCCTTTCTAGGGGACGATCTATATGTCTCTTTGTCCATTTTTCAATGGATCTTCATGCTTTGTACTCCCCTTTCACTCTCATCGAGCCTTTAGGATCTGCCCATATATATATTGACTTGATGAATTTCCATAGACTGTCACTGCAAGAAATGGGTATGTGCAGGATCATCGTGCAAAAAACAGGCCTTTAAGTGGCAAAAAATTCAGAAAAATCAGTGTTAGGAAACTTGACGTAAATATTTGAATAAGTTATCTATATTATTTCAAAAATATGTAAGAATAGAATTTGTAGAAAATTGAATGTAGTTTCTAAAATACTAGGTTTATTTAAAAATAAATAAAATCTATTTGGTGAAAATTTGAAATTTCAATGCAGTACTTAAATTTCAGGAAAAATAAGAAGTAGGTGTCATCTGACCACCCTAACCATAATAAAATGATAATATTTTTTTGTAAGATTTTATATATAAGTAGAGGACTCATGTCTGGATGTGATGCATATTTTTTGTAAAATTTTTTCCAAGTAAATAATTAATTATGAATTTTTTATTACAACTTTTAGAAAATATAAAAACTCATCTGACCACCTTAACTTGGTCAAAACTTCATGAAATTTAATTTTTATTTTTTTAATCCTATAGTATGTGAAGCATAGAATGTGATGCATGTTTTGGATTCAAAAAATATGAAATCGTTTGAAAGTTATATATGTTTTTCAATCAGCCTATCGAATGGACTTTAGTCATAATTCTATTAGAAAATGAATAATAATTATTTATTAAATTCAAATTAAATCATAATTTATATTTTTGGAAAGCTGAGAATCTCCTCTAAAAACCCTTTTCATTTCATTAATTTTGGGTGAAAAAAAAGTCATCAGCCAGATACCCCCATAATATTGCCACTTTTTGGCGCACCATGATCCTGCACATACCCAAATATTTCCTTTTATAGGGATGTTTCTTTATTCTTTCCAAGACCTATCCCTTAATGTAGATGTCTTCAACCCCCTAAACATGGGATTGCATTGTTCTTTCACAAACCTATCATACTATTGACTCCACTATTATTACTATGCTACTGTGAAGATTCTGACCTTCACATGAGCTTGATCATTGTCCACCTATGATCTCAAAACATGGTTTTCCATTGTCATTGAATACTTTGTTCTTCAACATACAATCTACCTCTACACTTAAACTCTATTCTGTTGACCTAGATATTAATGGACAGTGACTTCCATCAATTTATTGATCTATTTAAACATTGTTCTCCTTTCTTTAACAATGATTGTCATATTCCCTTTTCCTTAGTATGCCATTCATCTCCATTTTATGATGATTGCCTTTAACATGAGATATGGCTATTTCCCCTTGAGAGATTATGTCATGTCCCTTTTTTAAAAAATATTTTTCTAAAAATAGCAGTTTCTATTTTTAGTAAGGCCTATTATCCTAATATAGTAAGCCAAGTCCTATAGACAAATTGGGAAAATAATGCCCTTTATGGTGAAATAATTAAATAAAATTTTAATGAAAAATTATTAAGTGGAAATTTAAATATTTGGAGGCAAAAAAGGCATGGGTTTTGGAGAAGCCCAGAATTGGCAGTTATTAGCCTTCTTGAACTCAAATAAAAAAGATGGATTAAATGGCAATTTCTATTCGAGAGGTGGAAGTGGAGTTGCATATTTGGAAAAGCAACTAAAAAATTTAAATTTCAAGATTCCCTCTCCTTTGGCGTGGGATTTTGGTGCCCAAAAGATCTTTTTTAACATTGTTCCTTTTATAGTGATTTTTGACTTGTTTGTTGGCATTCTATTTGGTCATTTTTCACAGGCTCGTGTTATTTTCCTCAGAGGATGGAAAACCTATGGAGAAGGAGACTAAATGATGGGAGTTTACAAGTTTCTAGGAAGGCTAAGGATAGGAGTTTGAGGCTCTTCCAGGTGCAAGCTCATACAAAGTTTTCCTTTGTGCTGAATAGAGAAGTTTGTGGTGCTTTGGTGTGTTGTTTTGTAGGGGTTTTTGTGAGTTTTTGGTATGATCAACTAGAGGTTTTCTATCATAGTTTTTTTTCTGCTGTAATGCAGCAATTTTACTGTTATAAATACATTCATAATCTATATTGGGTCGTTTTTGGTCATGGGTGTAAGTTTAGAAGTGTTTTATAGCAGTTTGGTTGAGTTTGGTGTGCATTTTGAGCCCCATTTTGGGTGTTGATTTGATTTATAAAAGGGAAGATCTGTAGACTGTCAAAAAAATAAATGTTACAGGATGTTATGCTGCCAAAAATTGTGTATAATCCTCTATTTTAATGCAACAAAGCTTCTATTAGTTTTGGATTAATTTGGAGCACTTTTTGTTGTACCTGATTTCACCGTTTTTTTCAAAAGTTTGCAAATTAATTCTGGGTTTGTTTTCCTTAATTAAAATCTGATAAAATTATTCAAATCTGATATACAAACAGCAAGGGGACATTATAGTGGTCTCAAAGCTAAGATCTTTCTAGCTTGAAGGGTTCTACAAAGCTAATCATGGGAGATTTCTACAAATCTATTTTTAGGGGTTTGGAAAATGATATATTAGCTTCCAAAGTATCAGGATGGTTTGATGAATATTTTATGAAATGCATAATTTCAAAGGAAACACTCACATTTTATAAATATTTAGAGCTCGCCAAGAAATATTTGCATAAAGGAGTGGTTTTAAGAACTTTTGAGGAGTACCTTTCAGAGGGAAAATTTGATGTATCATTTGAAGATTACTTCAAGAAAAGAAGAAAGGAAGGAGTTATTATGGAAAAGGTTGAAAATACCAAAAATCATGAAGAATGGATGAAAATGGAGTTACAGGATGTCTCTAAGCAAACTAAGGAGGCAAAACCAAAAGAATGCATATCAAAACCAGAAAATAAAAACTCTTTGATTAATCAAGATCATACTTTATTAACAAATGAAAATTTTCAATGTCAAGAAAATATTTTTGAAAGTAGGGAGGAAGGAAAGAAGATAGAGGAACCCAAAATTATGATGTGTACACCAAAGATGAATTTACAAAATAAGGACAACACATGCATGGTTAAGGAAGACCCATAACTTGTGGGGAAAGAAAAAGAAATAAGGCAGCCACATATTCCCCATGAAGTATTTTAGGTATGTGAGGTTATTCCAAAAGAGATCCATATAAATGAGAATGTTTTCATGGAAAGAGATTTAGATAAATCTTTACTTTTTAGTGAATTTAATTTTGAGGATATTATTGCAAATATTCCAAAAGTGTACAAATCAGCAATAAGAGATATAGGATGGAAGGGAAATCATTCTTCCCAATTGTTGAGTATCTCATAGATAATATTGTGGGATCCGGGGAACTTAAACAAAATCATAATGTAGGTGGATAAAAAAAAATTCAGCTTCAAAGTAGTGCAGTGGAAGCATGGTGATGTCTCCACAGAAATCAAGTCCCAAGAGAAGGATGAACTCTTATTTTGTAGCACAAGGTATGGAAAATATTTTCAACTTTTAGATTTATTGCCTCTTTCCATGCACATACAAAAATATTTTCATCAAGAAAGGCTTGCAAAATTAAGTGATAGAGTAAGTGCACAGGTTGCAGTTTAGAGGATGTGAGTTCTTGGTTTCATGTTTCAAATTGTTCTAGCATATGGAATCACATGGGATTTGTTGAGCATTATAACCATTTTACAATGAGATAATTTTTATGGTACATAGATCACTTATGGGAGTTAAATACCACTTTTGAAGACCATATTGTGGGTGATGGACAAATGGAAACAACCAATTTGGAATACTTGATGCTAGATTATGGTAAGAAAAAGAGGAATCGTTTCAATGATCATTATTTTGTGACAAATATGCTATGAAATTTTGGATAGGTAGCTACAAGCAAGGCATGAAGGATGAAATGTTATGAGCCTCTAGTATTATGAAGTTAAGAAGGTTGGACATCTTTGTGAGTTAACACAATCCATGCAAGGACTTCTATATCATAGTTCCAAGATGGTGCAGCCACGGTAGGAGGGTTCTCAAAGAGAACAATCCAGATCGTGCAATAAGAGTCACACAACAGAAGCAACACAGAATATGGAGGAAAATGTAGATTCAAAATTCTTATTAATAGAAATCTTAGTTACAATCAGTTGGCAACATCTAGGCTTACAGATTCAGCTCACAGGCCTGATACAACATGCTCAAATACAATATTCATATATGCTCCTTAATGTGAGTGAAAATCTTAGGTATCAAATCTACATTAACCTACTTAATTAACTTTTTCTATCCTAATGGTCTGTTACAAGCTTTATATCATATCCACAAATCTAGAATCTTCTGCGTCAGCCAAAGATCATTACAACCAACAATGAAAGAAAATGTAACGTGTGCTTGAATAGGCCAACCTCAAATTTGAATTACTCCTCAGTGAATGTGTAGGATGAAGTGTGGACCTATAATTAAGGTCATTGACACTCCATTAAACAATTTGAATCACACTCTTAAGATCCACAAGTTATGAGAAAGATCCACAAGCGATCAAACTAGTCGTTAGTTTAGAAAATTATTTTGGTGCCAATTCAAGAAACTACCACTTAATCCTGAATCAATAACTTGCTAGAAAAAGATCCAATCACGTTCATATCTTGGAATAAGGAAAATGAACATGTCTATGATGCAAATATAGATCTGTTGGGTTTGGTGAGAAAATATGATGAATTAACTAATATGAACTGAGTAAGAACAAAACTAAATGAACATATTTTTGGTTGATGCAAGATTTCCAAGAACCAAGGATGCTCCTGCATCAGACATCTGGGGTTATTGAAAAGTGAGTCCCTCACTTTGCTAGGGCTAAAGGAAAACCAAGATGGTCTACCTTAGCCTGAGAAATCCAAGAAGAATCTTCCATTGGTTTGCCCTTCCACTTCACAAGATATTCTTTGTACTGTCTGCCATGCATCTTTCTCCCATCTCTGATATCCAAAACCTCTTCTATATCCTCTGATTTATTGTTTAGGAAACTACTTCTCCAATTTTTCTTCACTGTCTTCACTGAATTCCACTTCATGGTACTAATGTAGATCTATAATGTTGGATATGGACGATATACCCATGCCATTTAGTAATTCTACTTCATATGCATTTCCTGAATACAATTTCCTCAAAATCTTGCAGGGTCCAAACTTCCTCATCTTGAGCTTATTGTATGTTCCAATTGGAAATCTTTCCTTCCTCAAATACACCATCACTTCATCTCGAACTTCGAACTCCTTATGTATCCTCTTTTCATATGCTCTCTCCTTATACTTCTAGTCCATATCGTCCAATTGTTGTTTCACTTGAGTATGCACTTTCTTCATATGATCTACAAATTCCTCTGCTTTTGCACTCCTTTTATCCTCCTTACTGATGTCTCACAACTTTGATATACCTCTAGGATGAACTCCAGTAACAATCTCAAAATGTGTCTTTCTGGTACTCTTGTTCACTAAATTGTTGTAAGCAAACTCTACTTGTGCAAGAACTAAATCCTAAGTTCCAGTCTTCTCTCCAACCAAACATCTTAGCAAATTCCCCAAACTCTTGTTCACTACCTTTGTCTTTCCATCAGTCTATGAGTGAAAAGTAGAAATGAACTTTAAATCTGTCTTTAACTTCTTCCACAGTGTCCTCCAAAAATAACCAACAAACTTTGTATCTCTGTCTAAAACAATACTCCTAGGTAATCCATGCAATATGACTACTTCCTTGAAAAACAAATGTGCTACATGTACTGCATCTATTGTCTTCTTACAAGGTATGAAATGTGTCATATTAGAAAATCTATCTACCACCACAAATATAGAATCATTACCTCTTTGTTTCTTCGACAAACCAAGTATGAAATCCATGCTAATATCTTCCCAAGGTCTCTCCGGAACTTTCAAAGGCTTATACAATCCAACATTCTAACTGCTCCCTTTTGCAACTTGATAAACTCTGCAACTCTACACAAATTTCCTAACATCCTTATGAATTTGTAGCCAAAATTAATTCTCACTTACCAATGCTACTATCTTATCAATTCCAAAGTGTCCTGCCAATCCTCCACTATTTTTTTCTTTCACCAAGTTATCCCTCATTGAACTCTAGGGTACACATAATCGATTCCCTTTAAACAACATATCCTCCTGAATTAAATAATCCAACCACTGACTCTTATCCTCCAAGAATGGTTCTTTACAAGCTCTCCAAGGTTCTACAAAATCCGGGTCTTCCTCATACAAGTTCTTCAATTCATCAAAGCCTAAAACCTCCACTCTCATCTCTGCCAGCAAATTCCTTCTCCTACTCAAAGCATCAACAACTCTATTTGACTTTCCACTCCTATGTTTCAAAACAAAAGTATAACTTTGCAAGAATTCCACCCATCTCATGTGTCTTTGATTCAACTTACCTTGACTATTCAAATATTGCAATGCTTGATGATCCATATACAACACAAAATCCTTAGGCAACAAGTAATGTCTCCACTTCTTCAAGGCTTGAACTATGGCATAAAAATCATGATCATACACTGAATATCTTCTCCTAGCATCATTCAATTTCTCACTGAAATAAGCTACTAGTCTTCCCTCTTGACTCAATACTGCTCCAATTGCATTTCCACTTGCATCACAATCTACCTGAAATACCTTATTAAAATATGGTAAAGCCAACACATGCTACTCAGTCACCTTATGTTTCAACAACTTAAAAATTTGGTCTGCTCTAGATGTCCACCTAAAATATTTCTTATCTCCTCTCATTGTTTTTGTCATTGGATTGAAAATAGAACTGAAATTCCTAATGAAATTTCAGTAGAAACTATCCAATCCATGAAATGATCTTACCTCTCCAATGTTTTCTAGTGTAGGACATTCAATAATTGTTTTCACCTTCTCAAGATCCATCTTCAATCCATCCACAGATATCACAAATCCTAGATATACCAATTCTTCCTTTATGAAACTACACTTCTTAATATTTATCAACAGTTGTTCTTCTCTCAACCTCTGCAAAACTTGTCTTCTATGCAAGAAATGCTCTTCTCTAGTTTTATTGAAAATCAAGATTTCATCCAAATAAACAATCACAAACTTACCCAAGAATCTCTTCAAGACCTCATTCATCAGCCTCATGAAAGTACTCAGTGCATTTTTTAGTCCAAAAGGCATCACCAACCACTTGAATACAATCCTTCTTTTTTCTTAAATGATGTTTTCCACTCATCCCCTTCTCTGATTCTGATATGATGATATCCACTCTACAAATCTATCTTTGTAAAGTATTTAGCTCCATCAAACAATCCATAATGTCATCCATCTGGGGCAAAGGAAATCTATACTTCACCGTGATTTTGTTTATGGCTCTAGAATCTATACACATCCTCCATTCTCCATCCTTCTTTGGTGCTAGCACAACAGGTACTACAAAAGTACTTAAACTTTCTCTGATCAAACCCTTCCTCAACAATTTTTGCACTTGTCTATTCAACTCTTCATTCTCTGTAGTTGTCATCCAGTGTGCTGCTTTATTAGGTAAACTAGCTCTAGGAATCAGATCCATGCAATGACTAATACTCCTCATACGTGGTAATCCATCAGGTACATTATTTGAAATGATAGCTTCATACTCTGTCAGCAACTCCTTTATCTCATCTAGTTGTTCTTCTACATGCTTCAAGTTTTTAGCCTTCTTAGGAACCAAGGCATAACACATGTTCTCATGTCTCAATCCATCCAAAAATCTCCTTCCATCAACCAAACAAACTTTAGTACTTGTACAAACCTCCACTTTAGGAACATCGTCCAATGGAAACAAAGTTTGCTTCATCCCATTAGCAATAATGGTATATGTGTTCTTCTTTCCATCATGAATAGCCTGTCTATCATACTGCCAAGGCCTTCCCAAAAAAATATGGCATACATCCATAGGCATGATATCACACAAAACTTCATCATGATAATTTCCTATCTTCAATTTCACCAAACATTGTTCACTTAGCAGTATCTTATGCTCATCTTGAATCCATGCTATCTGATAGGGCTTCGAGTGTTTCAATCTTTCCAATTTCAATTTAGTCGCTATCTCTTCAGAAACCAGGTTCTCAGAGCTTCCACTATCAACAATCACTTTTCAACATTTACCAACTACCTTGCATTTGGTCCAAAACAAATTCTTTCTTTGCAACGGTTCCTACTCCATCTCACTTTGACACAATACTCTTCTGTTCACCAAAACTTCTCCATCTTCCAGTTTATTAGATGATCTAGCATGATCTTCCTTAGCAAATTTCATTCTTCTATTGTTCTCTATCCTTCTGCTTATCTCCCCTTGGTTGCATTCAAATGCTCTATGTCCTTCTCCACCATACTTAAAACAAGTTCCCTTAATACTCTTTTCTCCTGTCCTCTATCAACTTTTCTATAACCCTCATTCCGATAACCACCATATCCTCCTCTTTGATAAGAGTTTCCATCATCTCTATGGTATGAATTATCATTCTTACTGACTTCCTTATCTTTATTTTGATCCACATAATAGCCTCTTCCTCCTCCAGTAAAATTTCTTCCTCTCTAAAATCTTCCACCTCTTCCTCTCTGTCTCTGTTCATGAATTTTATTCAACTTCTCTTCTGCTCTTAAGGCACATTGATATGCCTCCTCCACACTCAACAACTTCATCAAACTAATCTCATCCTATATAGATGGTCTCAAACCATTCACATATCTGGCTACTTGCTTGATATCATCCTCTGAATGTCTAGATATGATATTCAACTTGTATAACTCCTTAGTATACTTTGTCACACTTGAATCCTTCTGCCTCAAATTTTGCAACTTTAGGAACAAACTAATCTGATAATCTACAAGCATAAAATTTGTCTTTAATTTATTCACCATCTGATCCCATGATCTTATCTTCTCCTTTCCTCTTTTTTTCCTATCTTTCTGCAAATGTTCCCACCAAAGGTATGCATGTCCTTTCAACTTTGTACAAGAAAATTTCACCTTCTTATCTTCAGAGGTTCCTTCAAAATAAAAATACTTCTCTATCTTTGTTATCTAGTCAAGCAATTCATCTAAATCCAACTTACCACTATAGTCTGGTGGATTGAAATGTGGTTTAATATTCACTCTTGTTAGGGTTGTTATGAACCTCTCTTCTCCCTGATCCAAACTAGGTTGATTTTCTCTTTCCCTTTCTTCATGTACTTCCACCTCATCACTCACATCATCAACTAGTCGACCTCTCCTCTGGGCCATTTTGACTACATATAATCTAGCAACAATTCCTCTCAACATCTCCACCATAGTTGGGTTTGCATTTCCACGTGCTCCATTTCCTCTACAATTTCTTCTTCTTGCCATCTTTACACAAGTCCTCTATAGCTGGAGGTCAGATCCTCAATCCACCACCCCACAACAAATATTCAATAGGAATTCACAAACTCTGACGATCTCTCAAGGAACGAACTTGGCTCTGATACCAAACCGGTGCAACCACGGTAGGAGGGTCCTAAAAGAGAACAATATGGACCGTGCAGCAAGAGTCACACAAGAAGTGCAACACATATAGAGGCAAATTTAGATTCAAAGATTCTTATTAATAGAAATCTTAGTTACAATAGGTTGACAACATCCAAGCTTACAGATTTGGCTCACAGGCCTGATACAACATGCTCAAATACAATATTCATATATGCTCCTTAATGAGATCGAAAATCTTAGGTATCAAATCTGCATTAACCTACTTAATTAACTTATGTTATCCTAATGATTTGTTACAAGATTTATATCATATCCACAAATCTAGAATCTTTCGCGTCGGCCAAGGATCATTACAATCTCCAATGAAAGAAAATGTAGCGTGTGCTTGAATAGGTCAGCCTTAAATTTGAATTACTCCTTAGTGAATGCATAGGATGAAGTGTGGACCTATAATTAAGGTCGGGGACACTCCATGAAATAATTCAAATCACACCATTAAGATCCGCAAGTTATGGGAAAGATCCACAAGCGATCAAGCTAGCCATTAGTTTAGAAAATTATTCTGGTGTCGGTTCAAGAAACTGCCACTTAATCCAGAAGCAATAACTTGCCTGAAAAATATCCAATCGTGCTCAAATCTTGGAATAAGGAAAATGAACATTTCCATGATGCAAATATAGATCCACTGGTTCTGGTGAGAAAATATTATGAATCCACCAATATGAACTAAGAAAGAACAAAAAAAGAACAAAACTAAATGAAAATATTTTTGGTTGATGCAAGATTTCCAAGAACCAAGGATGCTCCTACATCACAAGATATGCAATGGCTATGTTTTTGAAAGAACAATGGATGAAGATCTTTCAAAAGCCTATAGAGGTAATCAAATCATGTTTGGAAATTCTTATTTCAGATTTATTGCATCAATTTGTAGAAGAGTATGGTATTGTATGAGAAGCTAAGTGGGCAGAAAATTGTTTATTGATTGAGAGTATGCAAATTCTGAAATTCTTTGATGGGCATCATAAATCATATATTACTTTTTCACTATTTCCAAATCAGCAAAAGAGATTTTTCAAATATATGCTTCTAGGTTCATCTATGGAGTGGATAATCCAACATCCCATTGGTTGCAAACACTCTAACTTTGTCACGTATTTTGAGTTGGTGATATGCTACTCTTAGTCATCCATTGGCAAGAAGCACATGAAGTACATGTTCTTTCCTTACAGTTTGATTTTGTAATTCATGGAAAATTAGGTGAGAAATTTTTATTTCATTTGTGATGATAATGTTTTGACTTCCAATAAGGATTAGGAAGATGCTTTAAAAAATATGGATAGGGCTATTTTTTTTCAGCAACAAGAGTCCTTTAATTGGGTACAATTTTGGGAGACTAGCATCACACATTTGACTTGAGCTATCGTTTCTCAAAGCATGCTCAAAGAAATTTCACAAGAAGAGTTGGAAAAGGTTGAAAAGGTAACCAATTCTTTACATGGGGTTAATATTTCATATTTCTCACATGGATCTACTATAGTCTATGGTGCTATAGGAAAGAGAATTATTTGGTTTTTGTTGCAAAGATTAGAAATCAAGAAACTTGGCAACATGAAGTTGAGAGTTTCAAAGGAAAGTCTTGCAAGGTATAATAAGAATTTTAGAATCAGTCTTCCTTTGAAAATATTCAAACTTCAATTTTCTCATGATATCCATGTGATGGATTACATTGAATGGAAAATCTATTGGGTTTGGTACTATGCGAGTTTGGGGCCACAAATATGGGCATTTCAAGTGATGTGGGTAGATAACTCTTTCATAATGCTTGCTTCTTGGTATCTCCTTACCATCCATGAAGTTCAAAGTTTTTCCCCATGTTAGATTTTGTTGATGATGCATTTTTATCTAACATTTTAAATGGATTTGTGAAGAAATTCAAGTACATGCCAGTGAATGATTCTAGGGAGTACAACATCTTCAAACAAGAATAAGTTGTTGATTTTCTTTGTGCAACTTAGAGTGCCATGGAATGAATGTTTCTTTTGTATGATCACTTAATTACTATATTTTGGATCCTATAGACCAATCCAAGAGGCTGAAAATGACTACTCATAGGATGAGGTAATGAATGAATCTATTGTTATGCATTTCCATGATATTTATCTCAGCATTGAAGTGGTGAATGGAAGATCATTTTGAAAAAAAATGTAATGCATATGGTAGGAGATGTAATGGATGTTATAACAGTCCTAATGGAAGAAAAAATCAGACTCATAACATCAGAAAATGTTTCAGAAGTCTTAAATTCAATCTGCCAAGTGACAATACACTTCTAGCTAGAAATCTAGAACACTATTTGTCTTGCAGTAGGAGATTTTTATGGAAGTGTTTCATGGTGGGATCTATCAATAACATCAGTAAGTCACCTAATATAGAAGATTATGTAATAAAATTATTTTCTACTTTCATGCTGAAAATTTTATGTCGAGATCAGTTTGTGCTTATGGAAGGATTCAAAATATGCAGTTTTCCATCAGAAAGGCCTTTATTCTGCAAAATCAATTTTCAGATTTTGGTGGAGTTTGGAATTTTTTTTATGGCATCATTTTCTATTACTCATATGTACTATTATTGTTCCAATTCAAATCCTAAGTTGCATCAAGCATGTTTCAAACAGAGGCAAGGTTTTAAGTAGTTTGGGATGTATCTTATAGGGAGTGACTCCACAACACCAAAAGTAAAGAAGGAAATTGATTCCAAGTTTGGTACCCACTATTATATGGGATATTTTTTCTACTTTAATCATCCTATATGCTACATAAATCAAATTATCATCTCTAATAAACGTTGCAAGGGATTTTGTTTTAGCTTTCTTGGTGATAGTGCTCATACATAGTTTTTCAAAGGAGTTGCAAAGAGGAGATTAATGATTAGAAAATATGGAAGGAATGATCAAGAACCTCAGGGAATACAGAATAATAGGTTTCACATTGAACATCTTCACAAAATTATAAAGGGTGGGTACACTTTCCAATAATTTATCAAAATGCTTAGGAAGAAGAAGCAACTTCATGTAAATACATGATCAAGGCTTGGTATGCAGTTTGGTATGATTAATCAACTTGGATACATGATCTTGGAGATATTTTTGATGTGTGTTTTTTCACTTCTCAACATAGGAAGTACATAAGTGCACTACCTCTTTTGAAAGGCAATCTCCAACAACAAGTTGTTGAAAATCACCCCAAGGTCTCTCGGGTGTTAGGTCATGACTTCCTTGGAATGTCTCAGTTGTTTTGATATGATTTTGCTGGAAATCATAGGGTAGACTTATGAAGTTAAGTTAGAGGAGAATTGGATCTTCCAATGGAGTTCTTAAGATGGGAAAGTTGTTGCACCATTGTTGTAGGTTCAAACAACAGTCTAGAACCTCTATTTCAGCTTTAGATTTCGCTTTACAATGTGTAATGAACCTTGTTCAAAGTCATTACTAAAGAAAGGAAAAAGGGAAGGGAAGAGAGGAAGTTCCTAGACTTGAAACTAGTAATGAACAGTGATAATGGAGGACCCTACTGTGGACAACCTTCCTAAAACTAAGTTCCACTTAACCAGATTACTTCACAACCTCATGAAATTAGTGCAAGCTTCTAAGGACTGCAAATTTTCAACCATTCATTCACCATAAGCATGAATAAAAGATAGAAGTTTAATGTAGCTTTTAATTTATGCCCAGACTAACTTTACACAACTATTTATCATTAATAAGCAACAAAAAGTATGGACAAGGAAGGTTGCCAACACACAACAAAATTCTTGAATACCAATGAACAACATTAACTATACTAAAGCAAGCTGAAACATAAAGAGCAAAAAAGTTAATCTACTCAAATTCACTAACTATGAGAAGAAGAATCATGCAACATGAAATTGAAACTCAAGAATCCACCAAATCAATCAACTTCTATTAAAATTCCAGCAGAATGTCTTTACAACAACTCAACTCTCTCTTGAAAATGAGAGGAGATCCCCTATTTATAGTGTCCAAAAATCAAAATGAATGGCCAAGATTCAAACTCATTGTGTGGTCAAGATTCACTAAAAATTAGGGTTTCACCTACCCCCAAATATATTACAATTTAAAATTACATCCTTGTCATTTAGCCCATTTTGTCCTCTAGTGAACAACATTGTAGCTCTTTTGTCTTCTTATTGATTTCCTTTTGCAGCAGCTACTTGGTGAGGAAATCATCATTGATCAGAGGATTTCCTTCACTTTTCTTAATGCTGGCGTACTCCACAAAATTTATGATCAATGCCTGGAGCTTGTTCCATTCCAATATATTCGACTGGATCACTTGGAAATTATACTTCCTACATTTTCTTGTAATCTCATCCCAGTCTTTATCACATTTCTGTGTGTTCTTTACTACCTACTCGGATTGAGTGAAGGCACATGCAACAAAACTCATGAAATCTGACGTCATTGCATCTATGGTCCCATTTTCCATCTTTTTATGGAAGTATGACTTTATCTTCTATGGATCTAGTTCAACGACGGGCACATCAAAATCTCTCATTAGTCTCAGGTATTCCTCACAGGACATCTTGATTTCCTTGACCTAGTCAATATCTAGCTCTACTTCATGGAGCACTCATTCTAACACTTCTTTTTGGTGGTCTAATCCCAGCTTCCATGTCTCTATGAGCCAATGGTCAACCTCCACTAAGGAAAGTTCCTTCTCCCAGGATTTATCAGGTATCTTGAGAATAGCATCAAGTTTGGGATACGTAATCTTGTATAGCTCAGGGAAGTCAGTACAAAACTTCTTTATTCCCTTGAGTATCTTTTGTACCTCTAGGAACCTATTGGTTCTCCTGACAGTGTGACCTATGCCCATATAACCATTGTAGAGGACCTGTCGGTACCAATCCTTTGTGGCCTTTGTATAATTCTTTCTTTTCTCCAACTAGTCAATGTGGTCCTTGGACAATAGTAGGGGCGGTGCTGATGATTATGTGGTAGGGAGCTCTTCGACTGATGACCATTGTTTGATATAAGCTATCAGATCCACCACCTATGCTTTTAACTCCTCCTTAGAGGTCTTGTCCTTGTTCATTTGGTGAATGATGGTGGAAATGGATCCCTAAAGATGGTCGATATTGTGTTCCCTTGTCGTTGTTCCCAAATCAAGGGTGGATACATTGTAGCTTACCCCTTCTCCCATTGCTGGGGTGGCTATTTGCACCGTCCTTGATTCGGATGCATCCATTATCAGATGGTATCTGACCTTTGGATTCTTCTCCTTCTTTGTCCTTATTTGGGCTCGATCCTGAGATGGCTTCCAACCTTTCCTTCAGATCCTTTAGGGTTGGGGTTTTCTTTTCCAACTATTTCTCAAGCCATTCTGGCATTTGAGATTCTCCTTTTGGCGATTTCTCAAGTCTTGGAATCCATCTAGCAGTCCTAAATTACCATATTCGTAGGACTCATCATCCTCTGATTCCACTAACATTTATTTGCTCTGGGGTGCATTGGCTAGGTTGGCAAGAGGACTGCATAGTACCAAGAGGACCTCATTAGCTACCTCTTCTTTTGGAAATTTTGATTCTCCTTGATAAGTCACGTAGCAATAATTTCCCAATTCTTTTTTAGCAAACAACACCTCATTGGTGTTGTTATATTCTGTGATCATGAATTTCATGTGGGGTTCTCGATCGATGCAAATTTTATTTGGAAACCCCTTCCATGGAAACCACATGTGAGATAAATTGATTGCAACATATCCATTCAATGCTTAGGTGAAGTCTCGACCCAAGATTATTTTGTATGTGTTAGGTATATCTGCAACTTGGATGCCAATAACTTGTACCCTCGGGTCTACAATAATCTGCATGGGGATACGATTGATTTCTCCAACAATCTTCACCTCCATTTTGTCCAACTGAGTTACTTTTCTTCTCAAAGGTGTGGGGAAAATTCCCAGACCTTTGCATGCATCCAAAGGTATCACATTGGTTGATTCTTTGGAGTCAATCAGACAATTGTGTAGGTTCTTCTCGAATATCCTGATTGCGGTAAGGAAAGGAAGTGTTTCAAACCTTCCCTGGAAAAGACCCATAGGCGCATCAGCCTGGGCCACCTGAACCTTGTCCTTTTCATTTGTCTTTTCCTTGGATTTCCCCTGATTTTTCTCTTTAGCAGGTTGTTTTCCAATTTGTTGATTTGGAAGAGCATCCTTCTTTCCTAGAATTTATTGGATTATTGGCTCATGTGGTAGCTCTTCGAAGGTGACTTTTTTGGCTGTCATTTCCAGTGTCACCTTGGAGGAAGGGGTTCCATTAATTACCCTAAAGAAGGAATTCCTAACTGTAGGAACTTTAAGTAGCTCAAAGGAAGACAAGCTCATTTTAACTTTCTTGAACTCTTCAACAACATATTCACCCATTTGCTCAATATTAGCCTCGAAGGATCTTCCTATGGACAAACTAGTGGGTTGGCTTTGTGTCTGGCTCGGCTGCTTGTTTCTATTCAAGTATTGTGTGGGTACATGGGGATAGCCAGGGTTGTTGCTAGCATTAGGATCAGGTGGGATGTTGAAGTTATTAGGTGGAATGGAAGAAGTAAAAGGTCCCCCTACTTATCTATTTCTTAAGTTATATGGAGAAGCTCTCTGATGGAACATTTGGACTTCATCTTCACGAGACTCTTCATCATCTATGGGACCATTATCTATTGAAGTAAAGAGCTGAGATAAAGCTTCTTCGTTACTTACCTTTTGTACTTCTTCGCTCTTAGCAGAGGTGGTCTCGATCTTTAGCTCATTGCTTTCACTTCATGGGAAGGGAGCCTGATTGACCATGAGACAGGAGGAATCATATGGGTTAGATAGAACTATGGCTCTGCAATTCGTGCTATCAACAGATTTTTGGACCTCCACTTGAAATATTTTGACAGTTGTTTGAAACTTGGGGCAATCCAATTTGGAATGTCTACTAGTCTTGTGAATCCTGCACCATCCAGATAGGGTGGCCTCAGCGAGATACACTCCACTGGCTGTCTTCTCATTACTAGCAGGTTGATCAAGAGGAGTAGGAACACCGCCATTGTTTGGCCTTGTATTCCACATCCAGTTCTATCTTTAGGAGGGTCTCCTCTCAAAACTTTGATTGGAGTTCTTGGTGCTGATGAGGTACCCACTTCATAGTTGTATTGACTGTCGCAATTGAGGTTGGCCTGAAGGTTGCGTTGAGAGGTTTGCAATTGATTATTTTGATTCTAGAGGTAAGTCATCTCTATAAACTCATCCAACTGATCTTTCTCAGCATTTCTTGGCTATGGTGTTTGATTATGGATGAAGACAGGTTGTGCTACAGGCTGGTTTTGCTGAGCGGGTAGAAATTCAGGCCCTTGCAGGTATGTTGGTACTTATGACAGTTGTGCATAGGTCTGCTATTGCTAAGGCTGCAAGTAAGGAGGCACTAGGGGCACCTGGTTCATGGGATGCCCTGGATGAGGCACTACGTGCAGCTATGACACTTGATTCATGAGGGGAGTCTGGTGTTGTAGTGCCTGAGTAAGTCCTTGAATTTGCATAGGATGGGAAACCTACCCCAAGGAGGGCAGTGGACCAGAGATTTTCTGTCCCAAGTCAGTGCTAGCTATGACTGCCTCAGCATAAGCATCCACTAATGTGGTAGGACCTTGTCACATCCTCTAAACCAATGTAGCTATGAGGTTATCTAATGCTGCATAATAAATGGGGCAAGGTAGTAGCATAATTGAGCACATATGATGCTTGCAACCTTGTGTATGCTTGGTGGAATTGATCGTTGAAGGAGTTGATCAACTCGTTGACTTCCCGGATGGACATGAATTGTTGGTATAGCTCTGAAGGGTTGATTGGGATCTTGTACTTCTGCAAGAAGGAATTCATCAACAAGGTCCAAGATGTGATGGACCCCATCGGTAAGTTGATATTCCAATAGAAGGCCTCTTCCCCCAAGGAATAAGCAAAAATCCTACATGCTACATCCTCTCGATCAATCTGCATACCTTTCAATGTTGCTTGGAAGATCTTAATATGTTCTTTAGCTATCCTCTGTGGATCCTAAGGATTGAACTTCATGAAAAAGATCTTTGGGTTCTTAGGCGTGTCATGGTAAGCATTGAATAACAACATGGAAGGATTATTTCCTAGCCAAGCCATGAAGGGAAGTGGGGGTGGTATTTGTTGTTGGATAGCAACTTGGGCTGCATAGGGGCAGTGGCAGTTGGGACTGCGCTTTGGACTTGGAAGGCAGGGATACGGGTAGAACCTTGGATATGGGAAGCGAGTGGTTGAAATACAATTTGGGATGGCTGAGTGGAAGAGGTGGAGATGGAAGATGAAAGTTGAGTGTGTGGAAGATGGAAAGAGGGAGGAGGTGAAAGTGAAGGTGAAGTGGATGGAATGGAGGAGGAAAAAGAGGTAGTGTGCTCTCTCTTAGTCTTTCTAGCCCTTGTAAGGGGCTGCAATTCCTAAAATTCCCCTTTGTTTGGCGTTGATCTCAAAACTCTATGAAATCTCTCAGGGGAAAATGATCCAATTCAATCTAGCTTAACTTCAAAGGGGACCTCCTTCTAGCGCTAGTTTTGTTGATGTGTGTTTGTGCACTTCTCAATATAGGCAATACATAAGTGCACTACCTCTTTTGAAAGGAAATCCCCAACAACAAGTTGTTGAAAATCACCCCAAGGTCTCTCAAGTGTTAGGTCATGACTTGCTTGGAATGTCTCAGTTGTTTTGATGTGATCTTGTTGGTAATCATAGGGAAGACTTACGAAAGTTAAGTTAGACGAGAATTGGATCTTCCAATGGAGTTTTTAAGATGGTAAATTCGTTGCACCCTTTTTGTAGGTTCAAACAATAGTCTAGAACTCCTATTTCAGCTTCAGATTTGACTTTACAATGTGCAATGAACCTTGTTCAAATTCGTTACTAAAAAAAAGGAAAAAGGGCAGGGAAGAGAGGAAGTTCCTAGACCTAAAACTAGCAATGAACAGTGATAATGGAGGACCCTACTGTGGAAAACCTTCCTAAAACTAAGTTCCACTTAATCAGATTACTTCACAATCTCATGAAATTAGTGCAAGCTTCTAAGGACTACAAATTTTCAACCATTCATTCACCATAAGCACGAATAAAAGATAGAAGTTTAATGCAACTTTCAATTTATGCCCGAACTAACTTTACACAACTATTTATCATCAATAAAAAACAAAAAGTATGGACAATGAAGGTTGCCAACACACAACATAATTCTTCAATACCAATGAACAACATTAACTACTCTACTAAAGCAAGTTAAAACATAAAGAAAAGCAAAGTTAATCTACTCAAATTCACTAACTATGAGAAGAAGAATGATGCAACAAGAAGTTGGAACTCAAGAATCCTCCAAATCAATCAACTTTTATTAAAATTCTAGCAGCATGTCTTTACAACAACTCAACTCTCTCTTGAAAATGAGAGGAGATCCCCTATTTATAGTGTCCAAAAAGAAAAATGAATGGCCAAGATTCAATCTCATTGTGTGGCCAAGATTCACTATAAATTAGGGTTTCACCTACCCCCAAATATATTAAAATTTAAAATTATATCCTTGTCATTTAGCCTATTTTGTCCTCTAGTGAGAAAATGAATGGCCAAGATTCAATCTCATTTTGAGGCCAAGATTCACTACAAATTAAGGTTTCACCTACCCCCAAATATATTACAATTTAAAATTACATCCTTGTCATTTAGCCTATTTTTTCCTCTAGTGAGCAACATTGTAGCTCTTTTATCTTCTTGCTAATTTCCTTTTGCAGCAGCTACTTGGTGACAAACTCATCATCGATCACAAGATTTCCTTCACTTTTCTTAATGGTGGCATACTCCACAAACTTTATGATCAATTCCTGGAGCTTGTTACATTCCAATATATCCAACTAGATCACTTGGACATTATACTTCCTAGATTTTCTTGTAATCTCATCCCAGTATTTATCACATTTCTGTGTGTTCTTTACTACCTACTTGGATTGAGCGAAGGCACGTGCAAAAAAACTCATGAAATTCGATGTCATTGCATTCATGGTCCCATTTTCCATCTTTTTATGGAAGTAAAGCTTTATCTTCTCTAGATCTAGCTCAATGGTGGGCACATCAAAATCAGTCATCAGTCTCAAATATTCCTCACAGGCTGTCCTGATTTCCTTGACCCAATCAATATCCAACTCCACTTCATGGAGCACTCATTCCAACACTTATCTCTAGTGATCTAAGCCCAGCTTCCATGTCTTTACGAGCCAATGGTCACCCTCCACTAAGGAAAGTTCCTTCTCCTAGGATTTATCAGGTATCTTGAGAATAGCCTCAAGTTTGGGATATGTAATCTTGTATAGCTTAGGGAAGTCAGTGTAGAACTTCTTTATTCCCTCAAGTATCTTTTACACCTCTAGGAACTTGTTGGTTGTCCTAACAGTGCAGCCTATGCCCATATTTCCATTGATTGACGACCATTGTTGGATATAAGTTGTCAGATCTACCACCTGGGTATGTGCAGGATCATGATGGGCTAAAAAGTGGCAATATGATGGGTATGTGGTTGACGAGTTTTTTTAACCTAAAATTGATGAAACAAAAAAGGTTTTTAAAAGAGATTCTCAGCTTTCCACCAATATAAATTATGCTTTAATTTGAATTTAATAAGTAATTATTATTCATTTTCTATTTGAATTATGACTAAATTCTTGATTGATAGGCTGATTGAAAACATCTATAGCTTTCAACGGTATCACATTTTTGAATCAAAACATGTGTCACATTCTATGTTTCGCATACTATAGGATTAAAAAATAAAAATTGAATTTCATGAAGTTTTGACCAAGTTAAGGTGGTTAGACATCTGAGTTTTTATATTTTTAAAAGTTGTAATAAAAAATTCATAATTAATTATTTACTTAGAAAAAAATTACAAAAAATTATGCATCACATTGGGACATGAGTCCTATAATTATATCTAAAATCTTATAAAAAAATATTATCATTAATATTGTGGTTAGGGTGGTCAGACAGACACCTACTTCTTATTTTTTCCCTGAAATTTAAGTACTAGTGCATTGAAATTTCAAATTTTCACCAAATAGATTTTTCTTTTTTCCAAAAAAACCTAGTAGTTTAGAAACTACATTCAATTTGCTACAAATTCTATTCTTACATATTTTTGAAATAATATAGATAACTTATTCAAATTTTTATGTCAAGTTTCCTAACTCTGATTTTTCTGAATTTTTTGCCACTTAAGGGCCTTATTTTTCCATGATGATCCTGCACATACCCATCTGTGCTTTTAACTCCTCCTTAGAGGTCTTGTCCTTGTTCATTTGGTGAACGATGGTGGCGAAGGATACCTAGAGATGGTCAATCTTTTGTTCCCTTATCGTTGTTCCCAAATCGAGGGTGGAGACATTGTAGCTTACCCCTTCTCCCATCACTGGGGTGGTTATTTGCACTGTCTTGGATCTGGATGCATCCATTGTCAGGTGGGATCTAACCTTTGGCTTCTTCTCCATCTTTGTTCTTATTTGGGCTCAAGCCAAGATGGCCTCCAGCCTTGCCTCTGGATCCTTTGGGGTAGGGGTTTTCTTTTCCAGTTGTTTATCTAGCCATTCTGGCATATCAGATTCTCCTTTTGGCGATTTGCAATCACCTTCTTCTTCACGGATTTGTTGGATTTCAATTTCTTTGTTTCCCGAAGCCTCCTGCTCTATCTTTTCTCCCTCTTCTTCATCAGAATCTTAGATGAATATAATTTCCTTTTCTAGAGATTCAGTAGTTGAATGTTCCTTGGGGCTGTCCTCCCCTTCGGTGGTTTTCTCTTCTTCTTCTTGGTCAATCTCGTGTTCTTCATGATGTTCTGCTTTTGGAAATTTTCTAGTTTCAGCCTCTTCCTCAAGCTTATCATCTTCTTGTTCTTCCCTTTTATCATGCTCAAGACTTTTATCCTGTTCCCCAGTTGGAGGCTTAGTGTCTTCCTCCATTTCCTCTTCTTTATTCATCTCTTCATCAGAAGATTGTTTTTCTACTTCTTCTCTAAAGTTCGTGAGTTGCTGAGCCAACTCCTCTTCAAGCTCAAGGTCAAAGGTTTCCAAAATATATTTGGCACCTAGCTCCTCATTTTCTTCCTCAGTTGAATGTGTTTCTTCCTCCTCTCCTTCATGCACCACTTTATCAATTACTAGGTGTTGGTACTTGGGATGCTCATGGTAATCATCTGCCTCCTCTTCCATTTCTTTTGTTGCTTCTATTTCTTGTCACTCCAACTCTTATGATATTTGAATTGTTTCTTTCATCTCTGGTGGCTTAGTTGGAGGAGGAGTGAGGATATTTGCAACAAACTATGCCAAGGCAACTTGTATGGTCAGGTTCATTAATACCCCAGACAACTTTGTTGGGATATTCTACGTGTGGCGGGTGAAGGCCTCTGGGAGCGATAGAGCAAGCATTGGCATTGTTGCAATAGCTAGTGGAAGAGATGTCGATGGAGACATGGAGGAAGAGGAGAGTGGAGAGGTAGTGGCAGAGGAAAAGTCTATTACCATGACTTGTGTAGTGGGTGGGGTGGAAGCAAGGTGGACTGAGATATCCACCGCAGGTGGAGAAGTGGCAACCATCGCATGAGAAGCAGGTGGAGGCGAAACTATAGTAGCAATGGAATATCAGAGGCAGTGGTGACCACGAGAGTAGAGGAAGTAGGTGGGGATTTTGGTTGCTCAGCCTCTAGTTCCTCTCCTTCATGGAGCAGGTCCTCCTGGATGGTGGGAATCTTTGTGAAACTACCTGATTTCTTTAGTTTCTTAGAAGGTTCACCTTCTAAAGCCTTTCTTGCATACACCTTAGGTTAGGGCTGATGTTCAATTGCTTCTTTTCTCTTCCTTGATCTGGTGGATGGAGGATATTTTGAAGTTTCTCCCGATGGAGTAGCAGTTACCCCACTATCGGTTTTGCTTGCCGGATCGTTCTCAATCTCACCATATGTTAGCGTAATTTCCTGCAACTTCAATTGGAAAATTTTCCTATCAATCCATTCTTTAGTTTTCACCTTAACCAACTTCATCAGAATATCGAGGTCATTGGCCTCTTATTTGTTCCAATCAATCAATGGTAGTAGGAGACTAGCAACTACACCATATCGAGGATCAATTACTGTATTTTCATCCTCCACTATCTAATCTAGCACAGGGAACAAGTTGACCCTCTTGGAAAAATGCGGTGTCATGCGCATGTAGTGCCTCATTCACACTTCTTTATCATCCCTGTAGTTGGCCCAAAAGACCTCAACATCATGTACGTGGGTGTGTTTAAGCTCGACCATCTTCCTAAGCTTGCCATATGGATCCATCCACAGTCGTGCAGTGTGGAGCTCTAGGTGGTATTCCACGAGTTCTTTATCTAAATGGTCTACACACTAGGATGTGTGAAGCTCATACATCCCTTGGCCGAAGGAGAGAGGATAGGGAATCCCTACCTTATGTTTGCTGCTTAAGAGGGCGTGTGCACACTGCAGCTGCCGAGAGAGCTTGAGTAATATTATCCGGTCATTTGGGTACTGGGGCAGCTTGTATGGTTTCTTTGAGAAACCTTCAGCTCAAATGTAGGTAAACTTTGAAAATTGTATGAATAGAAATCTGAACTGGTAGAGGAAGGCATTAGCATTGTGGGAGACTCTCATTTTGAAGTCACCCCTGAGCAATCTAATAACATGGCCTATGAAGGCATCATTGACTCTGTAGTAGTCCCTCTTGAAATTCCTGTATTGGAGTTGAGGGTACCTATCATAGAATTTTAATTCCCTGCCTAGAGCCTCATCTGGAACCCTAAACAAGCCTATGTATTGCATCTGATCAACCAAAAAATAGACCAAGTAAGATGTCATATAGAAGTGCAAGGTCTTTTTCATAGCCACAAATTGCTGGTGCAAGCAATTACTAATTATTCCTACCCAGAAGAACTTGGTTTTTCCTCAGAGGATTTCTTCCATGAAGTATAGCATCCACTCCTAAAAGAAGGTTGTAGTTGGAAGGGCCATAACCCTACTCAATAGGGTTACCAAGTCATGGTAATCCTCATAAAAGTCACTTTGGAAGAGTTCTTGGGGCACCTTATTTCCGATACCCCTCTTTTCTTTCAACCAATATTGATTAATGAGTTTCTTGCACTTGAGGGGTCTGCATCCCACGTTTCCTTGGCATCTTCCTTAGACACTTCCTCCATCTCACTAAAGGTAGGGGTATGAAAAGTCTTTCCTATTGACTTGGTAGACAAGTCAGCCAAAACATTCCCATCTCTATCCACTATTGTTCTAGACTCTTCTTGATATGCCTCCCTACATACCCTTACAAGCTCAGGAGAAATGAGGGTAGGCGAGAAACCAACAGCCTTGGCCAACCCACTGCTTCTAATTTTTCTCGCATTTTCTATTGTGGGGTTGATCTAGACCCTTTGCTTGAATTCATTGATATCTATGTGTCTAAGATTCGTATCTGAGATTTCCCTCCAATATGTGGTGTCCTTGGAGTTGAGGGTTCCCCGTGGAACTTGTACTTAATTTGGTCTTTGTCCTCTTTTCCTCTCGGTGCTTTAGTTGGCTTCTTTCCATTTTCTTTCTCCATGACCGCCTCCAAAGGTCCTACACCTGGTTCCATATATCCTGCAGGCAAGAAAGCAGTAAGCATGTTCAAGCATAAAATAATGGGAAAGTTAGCCAAAATTCTACAAAACAATGTTAGATCAAATAATTCACCATTTAAACATCCTAACATCTCTTTTAGATTGACATTAACCTTTCACAGGAGGAAGTTATAACAATTCGGGCCTTGGGGTGTGGACTTCCCTGTGCTAGTCACTATTTAGGAAGCAACTGTAGAAGGAATGACAATTAGGGCACGATGTTTCGCATGTCTTGACCCGTCTTAGGATTTGATCATTGTGTGGGGTCCACTAAAGAGGAAGAACCATTTTGGCATGTGGGTCAAAGTCAATTTGAAGTTTGGAAGGCATTAAGGTCACTTTTGGGTCATGTGGGTCCAAGGCAGGCGGAAGCAGGAAGTGACTTGGTTGTTTGGAGCTTCACAGTCGAAAACCACACTAGCAAGATGAAATCCCACAGGCGGAATTCTGCCATGTAGGACTTGTAGCTATGGAGGATGGCATCATAGTGCACTTAGTGTTTAATTCATTGTGGGTTGGAAGGTATAGGTGGACATTAGGTCACAGTCGTTTGGAATGGTGAAGGTTAGATGACAGTCTGACAAGAGAAACCCACAACATCCGGTCCGCAAGGGCTCAAGGAATCATTCTTTTATTATCAGACAGTCCAAAGGAGATGGGGAGGTCGAGTCTCATGTAGTGGGATGGGAATCATTTTCCATTTGGGAACAGCAGGAGTAGGACAGAGTTCCGCTAGCGGTTGCCCATAGGGGATGGCTCATTTAAGGTTCAACACTTAATCATTTTCATCCTTACATAGAAGCGGACACGGCGGGCTCGGGACTAGAAGGGTGGAATTTCGGTCATCAAGGGTCGTTCAGGATGGAAAACTCACCACAATGGCCCACGGATGGAGGTCCACGAGGAGGGTCCCGCAAAGAGGTTTACACTTGGTCGTTTAAAAGCCTAGAGGAACAGATGGTAGTGTAGAGGTTGGGACCTGATCATCAGAAAGGCTTGAGAACTTCACTATTAAGGGTGGACATTGTGGTGTTGGAAAAAAGGGAGCGGTGCCTCGCAAAGGTTAGCCTGAAAGAAAAGATCACTTGGATTTGGGTCGAGAAAGTGGATCAGGCTGCGAAGCTTGATGGGTGGAGGGACAGGTCATGTAAGCCATTTCAAATGGCGAAACTAAGGTGGAAATCCACAGACGGTAGTTCGCAAGAAAACCTCCACAATGGACTGGTACTTGGACATTTTGGCAAGGTTGGGCTTGATCGGCGGTCAACAGGGTAGGTTTCACTTGTCGGGAAGATGAGGTTATGATTTTTAGCTGAGTTTGGGACGGCCAATTAGGGGTGCCCTCCCGCGAGGGCGGACTCGGTGGTGGCATTTGCTATTTCAAGTTTTAAATATTTTCAAAGGGATGGTGATGGCGATGGTCTGGTTGCGAGTCTGCAAGGCATGAATTCCCTAGCTCAAGAATGGCCATGACGGGGTTGGGTTCTACATGCGGCACATGAAGGATTTTCAATGTATTTTGAAATTCTAAGAGGTAGGTTTTTTCTGCCGAGGTCTACTTTAGTTAGTTTTAAATCTTTCTTTTACAGATTTAACAAATTTTCATGGAATTTGAAGAAAACTTGAAATGGGCATGCAACGAACAACCAACCTATTAATCCGACGGAGATGAATGAACCAACAACTATTAAAGGCTTTAAACCGGCAATGGAGCTTGGCGGGCGTGATGACGGCGTTGGCGAGGGCTCTCTAACTTGTTTCTGAAATCCTGACAAGTGAAAATGATAGTTCAAAAGGGCTATTTATATATTTTTCATCATTTAATTCCCCTCATTAATGATCGTACAGAGGCACTCGAGGCTGGTGAACAGACAATTTTGAAAATGGTCATGGGAATGGAAGAGTATGCTAGGCAAATGACAGCCAACAGTTAGTCGCTCGGGGTTCGCTAATGAAAATGGTGATTAGAGAGGTGGGTCCCAAATAGTGGAAGGTTGCTAAACAAAGGCCATTTGGAATGGCCGTGGAGTGAAGGAAACCCGCATGGGGTGGCCCGGTTGGGCGGACCCATGCTTCTCCAAGGATTCCAATTCCAAAGAAAGAAGGAAAACAGCTAAGGGAACTCTACAAAGGCCTAAAGCCTTCAAAATTTGAGGGTGGAGAAACATGGCCAACTCAAGATGACTTCTCTAAAGCTCATTGACCACCCAGGACACAAAATAGGGGGCACACAAAATGAGGTGGCGACAAAAGTGACTCGACGAGGCAAAAAGAAAGAGGGTCCATGTTCCGAACGGGGCGTGTGTGCTAAAGGCACAACAGATATATGTTTACAATTGCTTGAGGACAATAAATTTTTTAAAGGGAGGACTTGTCATGTCCCTTTTTTCAAATTTTTTTTTAAAATAGTATTTTTCCTAAAAATAGCAGTTCTTATTTTTGGTAAGGTCAGTTATCCTAATATAGTAAGCCAAGTCCTGCAGACAAATTGGGAAAATAATGTCCTTTATCGTGAAATAATTAAATCATATTTTAATGAAAAATTATTAAGTGGAAATTTAAATATTTGGAGCCAAAAAAGGCATGGGTTTTGGAGAAGCCCAAAATTGGAAATTATTAGCCTTCTTGAACTCAAATCAAAAAGATGGATTAAATGGCAATTTCTATTCGAGAGGTGGAAGTGGAATTGCATATTTGGAAAAGCAATTAAGAAAATTAAATTGCAAGATTTCCTCTCCTTTGGCATGGGATTTTGGTACCCAAAAAATATTTTTTAACATTGTACCTTTTATAGTGATTTTTGACTTCTTTGTTGGCATTCTATCTGGTCATTTTTCATAAGCTCGTACTATTTTCTTCAAAGGCTAGAAAACCTATGGAGAAGGAGACTGAATAATGGGAGTTTGCAGGTTTCCAAGAAGGCCAAGGATGGGATTTTGAGGCTCTTCCAGGTGCAAGCTCATACAAATTTTTCCTTTGTGTTGAACAAAGAATTTTGTGGTGCTTTGGTGAGTTGTTTTGCAGGGGTTTTTGTGAGTTTTTGGTATGATCGGCTAGAGTTTTTCTATTAATTTTTTTTTTTTTTCTGTTGTAATGCAGAAATTTTACTGTTATAAATACATTCATAATCTATATTAGGTCATTTTTGGTCTTGGGTGTGAGTTCAGAAGTGTTTTATAGCAGTTTGGTTGAGTTTTGTGTGCATTTTGAGCCTCGTTTTGGGTGTCGATTTGATTTGAAAAAGGGAAGATCTATATATTTTCAAAAAACATCAATGTTACAGGATGTTATGCTGCAAAAATTTCTGTAGAATCCTCTATTTGAATGCAACAAAGCTTCTATGAGTTTTGGATTAAATTGGAGCACTTTTTGTTGTACCCGATTTCACCGTTTTTTTCAAAATATTGCAAATTAATTCTAGGTTTGTTTTCCTTAATGAAAATCTAATAAAATTATTCAAATCTAATATGAAAACAGAAAGGGGACATTACAGATTGTAACTTCTCCCCCTTAACAATGTTATGCAAGAATGCCTTGTCACCTATTAGCCTGATTTAATGAAACTCCATGATTTGACAGAAGGTTTAGAAAGAGAAGCTTGACATTGAAGATGCATAGAAAACAATTCCATTTCTATCAGTGTAGACACAATGACCCAACAATGAATTGCATGGTGCTATCATTGCTCATTATAGTTCCATTGAACAAGTATTTGTCATTTATGACAGTGAACCCATCAACTCACTACCATGAGTGATGAGTACTTGCTTATTGTAAATAAGTGTGATGCATTTACACTCTTATCCCTCTCAAAAACCAAGAGGGAAACATGTTGGGCTCAACCCCTGTAGGAGCCTACTTCCCTCCACATGTTGTGATGTTAGTGCAAAGTAATCCAACAATGAAAATTGTACCTATACCTGCACAATGAACATGTTAGATGAAACAATGAAGCTCATATGGGGATTGATGATGATCTACTTTTCCTTGATATATGTGATGTTGCAAAACTATTTCAATGCCTTAAGACAATAAATTATATATTTTTTGATGTAGCATATGGAAATAATATGGGTCTCAAGCTCTATCACAACTTTTCTAATCTCTTTCAGGCATCTCAAGCAACAACAAAGCAACTTCTAGAGAAACCAAGCGAGAGGGACTAAAATAGGGATGCAATAGTTCAACTTGGGTTTCATCATTTAGGCAATGATAGATCCCAACTCTCTTCATATGCTATTTCTTTTCTATTTCTTCAAATGTACAGTTTATGTCTTATGTTGTATTGAAATAGTTATTCCCACGACTCGTGTGGGACACCATACATTTGTGATTATCAATAAAAGACAACATTTATGCAAAATTTGAACAATCTTTCTCTTGTATACATTTTCATAACAAAATGAAATTCATTTGATAACTACTTTTGTGCATAATAGTGAACACTTAGCAAAAATCAATGTGTACCTTTTATCTTTTATCATCATGCTATCTCAACTCTACCTAATTGAGTTGGAAGCTAAATTAGGTAACAAAATGTAAGGATTTGAGTGATAAAATTCAACATCTTAAGGATTGTGGTGCTCTTCCTTGTGTTGATGCTCCTATTTCCTCTGATTGATACTAATTTTCATTCTATCTGGTTGCTCATCACTATGTGGCATTAGTAGTTTTATGTGTCTTGCTCATTTCCATTCATGGTGGTACAATCTCAAGTGCAACCATATTTCTCTTGGCAACAACATGATAGTTCTTGGTGGTTGTCTTTTTCTCTATGATTGGGAGCATGGATAACTAGTCTTTGGGAGATGTGCATTCTTTCCAAGGATTCTCTTCTTTCCTTTCTACTTAAAATACCAACATAGTAAGTATGTTGATATTTTTAGTGGGGGGCATATTGTCCCTCATTCATTGTTTGTATGTTCCCTTCTTAGTGATGATAGTATACACATCCTAGAAGATGTGAAATTTTTATTCAAACTATGGTCTTCTCAATTCACGTGATGTTTCTTCTCCTTGGTGACATTAGGTTTGATTTCCTTCAAATATTGTGATATTTCTGAGCATATGACATTCCTCTTAGTGGTAATGCTATGGATTGCATCCCTAGGTTGTGAATCTTTTATCCTCAACTAGTCCTCTCTTGGAGACATTAAGCACGATGTTCCCTAAGGTGATACCTTTCATGAACAAAGAAAAACCCCTTTTGAACACACCTTATCTTATTTTCATTTTGTTCATGAGTGCATAGCATAGTGAAGCTTGCTAGCCTTATGAAGCTCGAAGTTCATATTATGTGGTGACTTATCAAAGTTATCAGAGGCATAACTTTGGTATGGTTATGGGAGCCTAATAAGATTCTCTCATTGGCCACTTCTGGGGGCTCACCTATTGGACAACATATTTCACTAGCTCGTGTGAGTGTATTGTTGTTTGCATAGTGGACAACTGGTTTCAGTTATAAACATTTTTGGACAAATAGCTAAGGATTGATCCACATCAAGTTGGACAAACAATTGATGCTTGATCCACCCCTTTTTATTTTTCTCTTCTTTTCTTTCTTTTAGTATTTGATATTGTATGTTAGAGTATCTTGTCTTGTTGTTGCATATCATACATCTTGTATGTGTCCCTTTGTGCTTGGATCTTGAGGGCTTGGCCACCTCCTTGATCTTTGTCATCCTATCCCATCAAAATTGGTGCACTTCAACCCCTCTTCACACATATTTTTCTACTTTAGTGTGAGTTTTCATTTGTGCTCATCCTCTCACTAAAGTGGGGGCTAAATGTAGTGTAGAAAAATGTACTCCTTTACATTTTCACACTTTGTTTTGGCCCCTCAATTAAAAAGGACTTAATAATTCCTTAATGTAGTGTTGAAAAATGTACTCCTTTACATTTTCACACAAGTTTGGTTTGGGCCATCTCAATTAAATTAGACTTAATTATGCCTTAATAAGCCCTATTTTACATCTACAAGCCTAATAAATTATATTTTCTGAAGGAAATCCCAGACAAAAATTAATGCCAACACATAATTAAACACCTTGAGTAATGTGCGATCTAGGAATAGAGACTTGGGATCCATTTGCCCATGGGCGAATGGGTCCTTACTAGGATTTAGAGCCCATTTTTAAAGCATGTTTTGGTGGTATTTTAATCATCCCAAATTTAAATTTCAAACGTCGGCTTGTAATGTTTAATTTTTGAGAAATTAAGGATAAATGTCTATAAATACAAGGTTGTTTTATTTTGTCAATTCAAAACATCTAGCATGAAGGAAACTTTCATATGACCAAATATTATTTTCAAGAGCATTCAAAAGTAGATTTATCAACCATTTGTTGCAGCATTCAAGATCTCAAGCATCATGTCAAAGTTATCAAGCATCATGCATGTTTTTGGAGCTAACATTTTGATGTAGGTTTCAAAGATTCAAGCAAGAATTCAAAGCAAGATTCAAGCATCGAGATCCACATCCATTGAAGCCATCTCATGCAAGATTTCAATCTTTCCAAGGTTTATTCAAGGGTTTGTTGAATTGCAACATTACATTGTTCATTCATCATTCATTTCATGCTTTCATTATTTCATTTCAAGGTTTAATTGCCAAAATGGGGTTTAATCAAGGAAAACCACCATTCACCAAAAAAAAAAATATCTCTTGTGTTTGTGTTGCACATCTTAGGTTGAAGGAAAATTGATGGTTCGAGATCTCTAAAGTGCAAAATTATAAAAGTTATAAGAAAAGTTGTAAAGATCACGAAAACTCAGATCCCAAACTCATTTTCCATCATTTACGCATGAAACTAGTGGGAAATTGCATCTTAGATCTGTCTTTAGAGGCTCCCAAAAATTCAGTTCAAAAATTTATCTCAGGACCCATTCGCCATTTTTGTACAGGGGTCTTGGACACTTTGCAACCATTTCTAGACACTCTACAATCGATTTTAAAGTAAGTTGTAAGTATCTTCTATTCATCTAGTTTGCACAAAATTGATTGTTTCTCTTAGAGTTATGCTTCATCTACATGAATCAGGTCTTAGGTTATAGATTTGAGGTCATTTTCTATTTTATTTTCATCTCCCAAAAGTGTCTTTTGAACTTTACCCCTGTCCACACACACATAAAGGAAATTGCTAGATCTTCCATAGAATTGACTCACCTAAGGGCTGAAATTTAATTCTATCTTGGAGGATCTCATTTCCTAAATGAAATAGAAAATAGGTAGGTTCATTACACCTCATTTTTCCCTTTCTATTTATAGTAATTTTGGTGAAACATTCCAAATTTAGTATAAAATCTCATGTTATGAACTACCCTATTTTTCTATGTTTCAGGGATGTTTTGCGACACTTTTGGTGATAGGTTTTTAGTGTCTTACCTTCTTCAAATCTGTCGGAAGTTTGTTGTTTTGGTTAAAATTATGTTGAACATCTACATGATTCAGGGCTTACATTGCATATTTGAGTTCATTCGGTATTTTATTTTTATCTCCCAAAAATGTTGTTTGGGAAGATTTTATCCCATCTTCAATCATAAGGAAATTTGCAAGATCTCCAATAGGGTTGACTCACCTAGGATTGAAATTCAATCCTACTATTGAGAGATCTCATTTCCTAATGAAATAGAAGAAAGATAGGTTCATTACACCCCATTTTTCCCATTCTATTTTTAGTAAATTATTGGTGAACCCCATTTTAGAATAAACCTATTTTTCTAAGTTTCACTAAGTAACTGTCAAACAGTGCCATGAATGAGATACTCAAATTTTACTGAATAGAGCATTCCAACACCCATTATTCTTACCAGTTATTTACGCCAAGAGGCAGTGGCAGCCAAAAATTTGTGTAAAGAAAAACTCTTCACATAAAAAATGATGTGCAAGTGGCAGTATTCAACACTATGTTGGATACTCTAACGGAGAAGATGGAAGTGAAAGAGTTGTTTGCGTTGTGAAACGGATGGTTGTCAAAAATTGATGGAAGTGGAAGAGTGGTGTGTTGTGAAACGGATGGTTGTCAGAAACTGATGGTAGTGGAAGAGGCGTTGTTCTCCTTAAAAGAATAGTGGAGATAGCCAAGGCAATCATTTCTCAGCTAAAAATTCCATATAGAAATTTCTTGGAGCGATTTGTAGCTTATTTCGCAGAGGGAATATTATCATGCGTGTTGTGAGTTCGTACTTGGACGTGAGTAGCTTTGAGTGATGCCTATTAAATTTTGCATGAAAATGACGATGAAGATGGACACCATTGGTATTTCAAAATGGGAACCCAATTATCTGTGCATGAGAATTAATCTAGATCATTACTGTGTTTTATCCAAATCTAGATCATTATTCTACACGCCATTTACGACATATTTTCAGAGCACACAATCTTCATTTGAAAATGATGGCATTTGTTGTATAAATTTGATTTTATTTTGTGATTGATTCCTCATGTAGCTAGATCTTTGTATTAGTTACTTATTCTTGTGAAGTTGGGCAGACTAGATATTTATTTTGCATCCTGTGTCTTATGTTCATGTTTTTCTTTTGGGGCACAATACCGAAACTATGAAAATGAAAATTGATATGTCTCTGTTAGAATGCTACCTTCTACCGATGACCATGAATCTCGTGTCCTTGTTTTCCCATCTTGTTCTTCCTACCTACCGCTTGCATGCGTGTATTCAACTCGAGTTCCTTGATATTTTTGCATGTGAGATACTTAAGTTTTGTTTTTAATTCGATCTTAGCCTATGATGGGGGAATTCTAGGACACCATCTTTCTTCAGGTATATTGTTGGCTAGATCTATACCTTGTCTTGGTAGCGCATACTACATGCATATCTTAATCTTCTTTGGATACAAACACCCTTTCTATGCTTCCACATTTTTATATATGCCTAGCTGGGCATTTGTAACTACTATTATTCTTTGATGGATGTCCCTTAGTTATTACATGATGTGCGTCATTTTAGTGGAATCCTTTCTCAACAAATCGCTTGTCCAACAATCACTACTTTTCTTGGGTCGCACCTGTATGAGGTGTTCTGTCACTTAGTCTATGTGCCTCGCTACATGCTATTTTTATGGTGATTCAACTTGTAAATGCATAATAATTTTGAGCATTGCCTCCTACTACCATTAAATTTTTCTTGGTCATCCCTATTTTCAAACTCTAATGTTTTGCTTGGTCAAAATCCAGCATTCACAAATCTTTAAATTCTTAAGCCACGATATGTAGATATTTTCTTCATTTAATCTAATTGTGATACCTTAGGTGCACATAAGAATCATCATTATCTTCACTCTATTGTTAATTTTATTTTCTTTTCGGCTTCATAATTGCTTAACAATGCTTCTAACCTTCAATCCTTGTAAATTTCCTTTCTCATAATGTACTAAAACTTCTTAGTAAATTAAAGAACATCTAAAATGTAGAACTTTGACTGTCAGATGTTAAATTGGAAGCAGTTGTACAAAGAAAACCAATGTAAATGAAAGAAAGAAGACATATAGTGTCTTCCATGCTTTCATTCATGTATATCAACAATAGTTGCCGGTCTGTTTGAAAACATTGACCTCGCCCACTTTTGAAGGTTGATGTTTCCCACAAATAGATCATCGCTTGGCTTCTTGCCTGGAACCATCTCTAATATCGGAATTCCATAACCTTAAGCATATCCCTTCATACAAACACTCCGGCCCAATCCATACTCTGCAGTCAATTTTATTCATAAAATTATTAAAAGACTATTAAAGGAAATGATAATGCCAATATAAAGAAAGCTCAAAAAATCACCTGGAGCAATATACCCAATAGATTGTTTCCAATAAATTGGAGAGCTTGGTGCCAATTTTTATGTAATAATCCCACTAAGTTGGTTTTTTGATAAATATAATCTCCTCAATTCAGAGAGATTTGTTAAAGAGGAGGGAATGGAGCCTTGGAGATTGTTTTCTGACAAGAATATATCATTCAATTTTGAGAGATTTCCTAAAGAGCTGGGAATGGTGCCTGATAAGTTATTTGTACGAAGGTAAAGACTCTGCAGCTGAATGAAAATACCCAATTCAGGGGGAATGGTGAATTCAATATTGTTCATTGACAAATCTAAAAAAGTCAATTTTAAGAGATTTCTTAGCAAGGTGGGAATGGTGCTTGATAAGTTATTCTGATAAAGGAAAAGAAGCTTCAGGCTAGTGAGCATGCCCAATTCAGGTGGAATGCTACCTTGGAGATGGTTTTCTGACAAATATAATTTAGTCAACATAGAGAGATTTCCAAAAAATATGGGAATGTTGACTGATTTACAAATTTTGTTTTTGTTCTTCAAGATAGTTCCTTCACAAATTCTTGTCGGTGTTAATGTTAAGTTTCCTTAGCAAATTCTTGTCGGTGTTAATGTTAAGTTTTGTGTAATTCTATTTGTATTGTAATTTTGGCAGTTTTTTTAAAAGGATTTTTATCAGATGGAAGTAAAATATATATATACAATGGTAAATTGAATTACAAATTTTAAATATATTTTAAATAATATAAAAATAAAATATATTAAATAATATAAAATTAAATATTAATTTCAAATGTTTTTACTTAAGTGTTTAAGATTAAGATATATTTAAGATATTTATATTAGTGTGTATATATTTAGGATATTATGAAAAATCTATGTAAAATATCCTTCCCGAGACGCCTATTGTATTTATATGGTGCAAATTTAATTTAAAATAGGCACCTCTCGGCATATTTTACATAGATTTTTTAAAATGCACTATCGATAGTGTCAATAGTGCATTTTAATGAGTTGGTTCATATTGTTCCTACTCACATAAAACAATGTATGTTTAATGGCCAAATTCTAGAATTTAGAAGAATTGTATTTTGAAACGAAATCCCACATTTCCCTAGCGAGAAATGAATAAATGCCACTTATACATATTTCAAATAAAGTGTCAATCACTTAGTACTATTTAATTAGCACACAATTGATCATTTTAAGTTTGGCCAAAGGAAATCAAAGGAAGTTAGGATTTCATTTACACATTTGCAACTTTCTTACATGCAACATGCAAGAAAATTGCAGGATTCTCTGGTTTTTTAAGAGAACTTTATTATGCCGAGCAATACGAGGAACCAAGAGTTGCAAAAAGTGCTATTGACAAATTTATTTTGTACTTGTATGATAATTAGGGTAGGAACATGTGAAGCATATAGAGGGTTGTTCAATGGTTGGGTCACTCTTATGAACAACATTTTGATGTAGAATTTCATGTCTATTTTGTAAAAAAATTGTTCATACGTGTTGTATGTAGGTGACAACCATGATTCACTTAGTTTGATGAACAATATTTTCATATAGAATTTAATGTCGACTTTTGCAAAATACTGTTCAGGTATTTTGGATGTACATGCCCTACTTGATATATAAATAGTCACAAGATCACAATAATGAGTGCATTTATTCAAGGACCAATTTCCAAAACACAATAAAGCTTTCATTTTTTATGAAATTTCTTCATCTAATTAAGCTTCACCTATACTTCTTATGTAATAGTCATGTAAATTTATATTCTATTTAGAACCTTTTGATAACATTAGTACCACTGCTACCATCTCTATTGATAACTCACCAACCTCCTACACACAAAGAGATTTGATACCAACAACTTTCTTACACTTCTCTTTGTAGTCTTGTTAGCTTTGAAAATTCAATTGAAAATTATATATGTATGATTCTACAACTTAGAATCATACATATCTTTATAACCTGTTACCTATTTATGAGTTTCATTTATTGTTTAGATAATGGTTACCCACAATGAATCTACTTCCAATGAACCATCAGTCCAACAGCTAGAAGCCCATGAGGGTTCAACAAATTCAAACACACACCTATCAAGTCCAATAGACAAGTTGTACACATCAATTGAAGACCACTCAAAAAAAATCATTAGAGAGATCCATGATGTTGCATTGCTTGCACGTGGAATAGAATGACAAGAGATTGATGACATGGAAGACATTTCCTGCAAATTACATGCAACATGCAAGAAAGTTGCAGGATTCTCTGGTTTTTTAAGAGAACTTTATTATGTTGAGCAATACGAGGAACCAAGAGTTGCAAAAAGCACTATTGATGAATTTATTTTGTACTTGTATCATAATTAGGGTAGGCACATGTGAAGCATATAGAGGATTGTTCAATGGTTGGGTCACTCTTATGAACAACATTTTGATGTAGACTTTCATGTCTATTTTGTAAAAAAATTGTTCATACGTGTTGTATGTAGGTGGCAACCATGATTGACTTAGTCTGATGAACAATATTGTCATATAGAATTGTCGACTTTTTCAAAAGTCTATTCAATTATTTTGGATGTACATGCCCTAATTGATATATAAATAGTCATAGGATCACAATAATGAGTGCATTTATTCAAAGACCAATTTCCAAAACACAATAGAGCTTTCATTTTTTCTTCTTTGTGATGACATTTCTTCATCTAATTATGCTTCACCTATACTTCTTATGTAATAGTCATGTAAATTTTTATTCTATTTAGAACCTTTCAATTGCAATAGTCTTTGATATTAAATGAAATTCATTTAAAAGAAAAGTAGATTTACCATTGAAAAACATCAATTTTACAAATCCAACTTCAATTATTTTCTAGATATGGTGTGACCGAGATTGAATTTTGAATCAGAGGAGAAAAGAAAACAATATCACAGAGAATATCATAGAGAATATCAAAGAGAATATAGAAGATGACGATGGGAACAAATGACAGATGTTGAAAGAGAAGAACAAAGAAAAAGACACAATGAAGTTGAAAGAGAAAGCTATGCTAGACAAAGGGCAGAAGTCACAGTACAAGATGAGAGAAATGTAGGTGTACAAGGAAACATACAAAACCCAAATGGAATGCTTCACAATGATTTCAAAAAAATTCAAGTACAATTTTGACATCAATTAGATAACTTGACAACACAAGGCATGTGTTATATCTGTCAAGAATGCTACCTAGGAATGAAAGTATTTCACACCTCTGAAGGTGTTGTTTGTAATAGATGTCATCAAGAGAAAGGGAAACATATATTTTCAACTTTAAATAATATGGATCCTGGGCCACAATCAGAAGAGCTTGCGAAATTGACTCAAGTAGAAGAAATGTTAATTGCATGTGTTAGTCCAATATTACAAGTTACCCATGTAGTCAGTGGTCAGTATAAATATAGAGGACACACAATAAGTTTTCCACAAAATGTGGAATATGTTTAAGATGTTTTTGCCACATTCAATAAGAGAGTTTCCAATCATCATTGTTCGAAGAAGGGATCAATATGGCACAAATTATAACTTCACAGTGAATAGGGATCATGTGTATAAGGCATTAAAATGCAAAGTAGACCATGACAAGTTTTATTCAGATGTCAGAATCAATGAAAATGCTCTAAATGATCTCATAGGAAATTTTGATGAAAATATATTCAACAAATTACAAACAATGCATATGGAATTTGATTCTAATTCAAATGAAATTGTATTTGTGGGTCCAATCATGGACATGGATCAAGGAAATATAATTGATCACACTACATCAATGGCTTCTATGCAACCTAATGCTCAAAGAGAAATGGAATTGATTCGGGCATGGGTTAATAACCCTGAAGAAAATTTAGCAACATTGATTGATTGGCCAAGAATTGGTTCATCTCCTATCAATGAATATGTCACTCCAAGATTACTTGATACGACATTCCGAACATTGTTCCCTGATGGTAAATGTGATTGGTTAGAACCACAAATGAGGAGAGTGCATCTCCATGAATTTTTTAAGCATTTATTGTGTTATAGGGACCATCGTTTTGGTCAGCATCCAAGATTTTGATATTTTTTGATGAATATGATAATGAGACACTGTGCACAACATTCTTCAGTTGTAATTTCCAAAAGAAGCTTTCAAGACATGCCAATTACCATCAATGAGTTGCGTTAGCATATGGAAAACATGCCACAATCCCATCTAGCTAATAGGTTAATGCGATTTGGAACAACATTGAAGGGTACATTGTCATACTAGACACAATGTCGTGCATAATTGATTGACATGCTTCATCAAATAGGCTCTCCTAAATATTCTTCACTTTGAGTGCAACAGATCTATATTGGCCTGATTTGCTTGCACTAATGCTAGGAACATCGCCAACTACTCAACGAGAGGCTCAAATATGGAAAAAACAAAATTTTATTGACTATCCTCATATAGTCACACAGTACATGCATTTAAGACATTCCATGTTCAGAACAGATATACTAGAAAAAGGAATGAAAATTCAAAAAAATTGGTCTAGATATGAGTGGCAACACAGAGGCTCACCACATGTGGATGGATTCATTTGGATACACAAAGCACCAAATATGGAAAACTTGGATTGGTAAAATCAAGAGCAACAAAAAAGTGTAGAAAGATATTTCCATTCTATTGTTCAAGCATGGAATCCTAGACAAGATCCACATCAACAAAACATCCAGGCATGTTCAAAATATTAAAACATATGCATATCATATATGTCATAAATGATTTGTATTTTATCACATAACTAATCAATTTATTTGTCTATCCAATTGTAGGCATTCCAAAATTTTCCTCAACATCCATGTCTTAAAAATACAAGACAACTTGTAGAGATCAATGTTAATCATGACTATGAAGAGCTACTAAATTCTGTAGAGAGACACACAGTCTATAGGGAGGGTGTATGCCTACGAAAAAAAAAAGGAACAATGGTTTGCAAGTAACAATTTTCATAAGTTAAAATATTTATATTCAAATCAACTGTAATATGATTCTAAACTATGAAAATACATTTCTTATTCATATTCATAATAGGTATAATTCTCCTTGGCCATTAAATTTGGAGGGATCCAAATTATATGAAGACACAGAAATAGGTGAAAAAAAAATTGAGCCAGCGAGGAATGATGACAGAGTAAACTCACACAATCGTTACATATTGCAATTGTGGAGAGCAAATATAGATTGGCAACCTGTTATTTCCAAACATGATGTAATCAAATATATTGCAAAGTATGCAACAAAAGCAGAAAAAATTTTGGAAACATACCAATAGATGTTAATGCAACTTGCAAACATGGAAAATCCAGATGATTTGGGGTATGTGCAGAATCATCATGGAAAAAATAGGCCCTTAAGTGGCAAAAAAATCAAAAAAATTAGAATTAGGCAACTTGACGTAAAAATTTGAATAATTTATCTATAAATTATTTCAAAAATATGTAAGAGTTGAATCTGTAGCAAAGTGAATGTAGTTTCTAAACTACTAGGTTTATTTAAAAAAAGAAAAAAAATATTTGGTGAAAATTTGAAATTTCAATGCAGAGTACTTAAATTTCATGGAAAAAATAAGTAGGTGTTTGTCTGACCACCCTAACCACAATAAAATGATAATATTTTTTTATAAGATTTTATATATAAGTAGAGAACTCATGTTCAAATGTGGTGCATATTTTTTGTAAATTTTTTCCAAGTAAATAATTAATTATGATTTTTTATTACAACTTTTAAAAAATATAAAAACTTGTATGTCTAACCACCTTAACTTGGTCAAAAATTCATGAAATTCATTTTTTCTTTTCTTAATCCTATAGTATATGAAGGACGAATGTGACGGATGTTTCAAATAGAAAAATGTGATACCGTTTGAAAGTTATAGATGTTTTTCAATTAGACTGTCAATCAGGACTTTAGTTGTAATTCAAATAGAAAATGAATAATAATTATTTATTAAATTCAAAGTATAGCATAATTTATATTGGTGGAAAGTTGAGAATCTCCTTTAAAAACCCTTTTCATTTCATCAATTTTGGGTAAAAAAAATGTCGTCAACCACATACCCATCATATCGCCATTTTTTGGCCCATCATGATCCTGCACATACCCTTTGGTTGCAAAAGCATATAGAAGACTTTTGATTGAGACTGTCATAGAAAGATACATATGAGCTTAAGAGGTGTGCCACATGATACATGAACTTCCATTGGTAGAGAGTAGTAGAAGTTTTATCAATCTAAACGTGTCACGTGAAGTGTTCAAACCCGTAAGTGTAAATAATGAAGAAAATAATGAAGAACAAACATCTTTCATCCAAGGATATAAAATAAGGCCTTTGTCTATAGAAGGTGTTACACTAATTGATGCATCTAAATCATGGATATACAATCCTAAAAGAAGGAGAGATAAAAAATGGGAGCCAAGACAAAAGGCAGCTATTGGTAGGGTATGTCCTAAGTTTTTATCCATTCATCCATGTGAGTCAAATAAATAGATTGATTTTTGTTATTTAGAATTATTGTTGTACAAACCTTTTCATGATGTGGATAAAGATATTGGTCATAGGGTAAAAGCATAAAACTATGTCACACTTTCGGCCAAATAAAGTAATTCCAAATGAATTACTTTCAGCTGACAGGTTTTCGACCGATAGGGTTTCAGCCGAAGCCACAGGGTAGTGACATGGAGCCTATGTGTTGACAATCTCTTAGCTGAGTGGCTTTTGGCTGAAACCTTCTCGGCCGAAAAGGTGTCAACCAAAAATGTCAAGATAAAATTAAAAAAAAAACCAGCCTGACCATTTTGAATGCTTGGGCGAAAGGGTTCAGGGCGAGATCTCGTTGGTCGAGGTCAAAACCAATAGCACCCATATATACCTAGGTTTCATCTGAGGTCATTTAATGGATTCTTTGATTCACGTTCTTTGTGTTCTATTTCATTTGAGAGATTTTTTTAATGTATTTGGAGTTAGAGTTTCATTTATTTGCTAAAATAAACTCTTCTCATCCATTTTATTGGCTGAAAGATATGAAAATTTGTGTTGTTTGTGATATTGATGAAGGAAATACATAGAACTACAAATCTGACTTCACACCTATAACTACAATCACAAGAATCTTTGATGAGTCTCAAAACACTGCTCAAACATGCAATCCACTACCTCCATTATACATTAATGGCTAAGAAGAAACATTGAACCTATGATTACCACTGTTACTTCATTTGGACAGTCATTCTCTGATTGCATTTTCCTTGTCTAACACTACCAAAAGCATTTGAAAAACCCTTAAGGTCAAAAAGGGGGTAAGGAAACTCACTATTAAAATCTCCACTTTACTATGCAAGGTTTGAGCTTTATTATCTTGTCACTGCTCAGCCTCTTTTTTACTATCACATCTCAAGTGACTGTCATTCTTCTTACAATAGATTGCATTTACAAATGTCACTAAGCTACATAGTGTTCTTGTTTTTGGCTACAATCTTTAGATTGCAAGATTTTGTTATTACCTACAATGTCTCAATCTTTCTGGTATTGCAACCTCACTAATCCGCTATAGTTATTTTTTATGTTTCTATAGAGGCCCAGGGTTTGTACCCTAATCATTATTATAAAGTTGGGGCACCCTAGGGCAGATGATATGGATTATCACAGCCTGAAGAATGTGGTTTTGCAAGCGGATGAACATGGAGCTATGAATATCAAAGATGAAGTTAATGATCCTATGGAAGAAGATGATCATGTTCTAGAAAACACAGTTGAAGATGATGGTACGAACACATTGATCCATGACACATTTAGTGGAAGAGTTGATCATGATGATCAAGATGACTTTGATGATGTTCATGATTTACCTATACTTGAGAAGGCATATGAGCCCCTTTATGAAGGCTCCCAAACAACTCTTCTCTTTGATGTATTGTTGATGTTGAACTTGAACGTTATGAATGGTTTATCAAACATAGCAATCTCACAGATGTTAAGGTATCTCATATATGTCATTTTTTTTCATCTATTTTAATTGTTGTAGTTCATCACTAGTAAATAAAGGATGAAATATGTACCATTAATATTCTTTATATGAAACAAATTATTTTTTGTTGTAGATTGATTGGTAAATTTTTGTTACCACCATCAAATATTTTACCTCGTTCATACCAAGATTTATGTGCCATTATGAAAGATATCAGAATGGAGTATCAAACAATAGATGCATGTCCAAATGATCATATTATATATCATAAACAACAGGAATTTGCAATAGAATTCCCAAAATGTCATATCAATAGATATCAAACAAATCAACTAACAAAAAAGGTGTCTCGCAAGGTTCTTCATTATATTCCCATTATTCCACATATGCAACGATTATTTAGGTGCGAAATCTTAGCACAATTTATGGATTACCATGCATGGAATAGAAGTGGAGATGACATTCTTCGAATGCCTACAGATGGTTCTGCATTTAGGGACATGGAGGAAAAATGGCCACACTTTAAAGAAGAAACTCGTAATCTCAGGCTTTCATTGGAAGTGGACGATGTCAATCCATTTAGAGAGCTGAGATCTATTTACTCAGTGTGGCCTATTTTTGTTATCAACAATAGCATTCCTCCATGGATGCCAATAAAGAGGGAGCACATAATGTTGTCAATGATTGTTCTAGGTATTTGTTTACATAAATTTTCTTTAACGTAGTAGCATCTCATTTGTCTTATTTGTTGCATAATGAATCGTCACCTGTTATACATTGGATCAAATTGTATATCTATCATATATGATATGTTTTAAATTTATATTTTTATATTGCGTTGTGTTTACTCATGTTGTAATTGACAATGATTGTTGTTGTTAATTTGTTTAACTTATATGCTTCATGAAGGTCGTCAAGGCATTAATGGTCGGCTTCCAAAGGGACTGAAAAGTTATCCCAGACAATTTAGTAGGTTGCCCTACTATGAGCAGCTACAAATTGTGCATTTGTTTGATACAATGCATATCAGAAAGAATATAACAGAAACTTTATGGAAAATATTGGATGAAAGGCATGACAAAGAAAAAATTGTCAAAATTTGTAGTGACATTCAGGAAGCCAATCATGCAATGAAAAATGTCATTCAATTAAATAGCGATGAAGACCAAATTAATATAAGTGCCCTTCCTTGGTTATTAACAGAGCAGCAAAACAATGCTATAAAAGAAGTCATACGAAAAATTTGATTTCCCACAGGATTTGCTGTGAACATAAACAATATAATAAAAAAGAAAGGTGAATTTGGGTCAGGGATGAAAACGCATGATTGGCATACCTTCATTAAGGTAATTATTCTAGTATATTATATACACATGTATAATGTATGTAATTTTCAGTGTATTGTGTTTACTACTTTTGGAAAAATAATGAAAAGATCATTTTATAATTATTGCAGTATGTTCTACCTCTATCTCTCCCAGACAACTTTGACAACAATGTCAAGCAAGTTATATATGATCTTGGAAAATACATGAGGTAAGTAGCAATATTTGTTCAATTCATTCTATACATCTTATAATTGCCATTTGTTTTACTTGTTATGTAATACACTGTATATTTTTGTTAAATCTCGTTAATATATTTGCGCCTTGAATCACTTTTAGATGGTTGTCATCTAAAGAAATCCATAAATAAGATATAAATTATTGGAAGATAAAAATTCCTTGTCTAATGTGTGAAATGCAAAAGTGTCTACTTTCAACATTTTTCAATGCACAAGAACACTACCTCATACACCAAGTTGAGGAGATTGAATTGTGTGGACCTGTACACACAAGGTCAATGTGGATGGTTGAGAGGCACTTGAAATTTTTGAAGGCTTTGGTTTAGAAAAGAGCACATCCTGAGGGTTCTATGGTGGAGGGATATATGGTATACCAGACCATGGTGTACATTAGTGAATATCTTCCTAAGTTTGCAGCAAAGATCCATGTAGTCGCATTTGGGATCCCAACTCCATTAAAAATTGGGGAGTCCGATGGGGAAAGGTTGATTGAGGAAAGTGAGAGGTAATTATAAGATGGTCATGGAGATTAATTGGAATACATTTTACATATGGTTTTTATGTATATTGTACTTATTTAATTTTAACCTTCAATATACATCAATTATAAATTAAGGTCATATCTTGTGGTATTTAACTAATTATACGTATTTGTGAATTTCAAATTTTTTTGATACAGTTGGTCGAGAGTGGGATGCACTACATTTATACGTCACAAACAATCTTGATTGGATGACGGTATGGATTGAATGATGTCAACAACTGGTTAAGATTAACATATGTAAGCCATTGCTAAAGAAGCTCATCGTAATGGAGATTCCAATGTTACACAAAAGGAAATTGATTTAGCATATGGTTTAAGAGATAAAAGGTACGTATAAATATATTAATCACCCATATTATTTAATTATTTTCAAGTATATTGATGTATATATATGTTGAGATTGTTTTCTTTGCATACATTCGGCCAAGAATAAATATGTTTATCAACTGACGATATTGCAATATTTTTTACATGTTTGACATATTGTAGGTGAAACACCACAAGGCTATGTGGTGCAATGGTCATAAATTTTGAATCAAAATGTTGGATGATATGAAGAAAACTTGTGATTCTGGTATAACTGCAATCTTTCAGGTGACTAATGTTTCATCTAGAAGCAACATACATCTAGAAGTCTCAAAAAATCGATACTATGGGATTTTGGACGATATACTTGAGTGTGATTTTAAGTCCTTCAAATTAATTTTGTTCGTCATCCTATGGTATAGGCTACGATTGAATGGAAATGATCCTGAGAGAACTGTTATTGAACATGATAATGGATTTACCATGGTTAATACAAGGTTGATCGAGTGAGCTGGAAATGAGCCCTATGTTCTTCCAAGCCAATGTGAGCAGGTATTTTACTCAGAGAATCTAGGAAAACTGGGTTGGTTATTTGTTGTTAGACATGATCCAAGAGGAAGGCCGGTAAAGTATAATGTGGTGGAAGAAGAAGATACCGAAGAACTAGAAGATGATGTAGATGATGATCAAGATCAATAATTAGTTGATGATGTCCCTGACGAAGATGTCAAAGAGGAGGAACTAGATCATGATGATGTAGGAGTTAATGTTCATGAAGATGATATCCATGTGGATGATGACATTATCAAAACTGATATCGATGAAGATGATGATGATATGACCAATCCTTACAATGTCGAATCTGGATCGTATGATACATAAAAAGAGTTGGATGAAGAAGATCAATGAAATTGAAATGTATGAGTTATGCGATTATATTATCTATTTGATATTAATTTGTTGATAGAATTATATTTGACTTATGTGGTTACATAATTAATTCATGATGTTTTTAGTTTTTTATGCCATTACATAATTAATTTAATGATGTACTTTTTAATGTTTGAAAGGTCAAATAATTAAAACATTTCAATAGTGATGTTAACAACCTTGAAATTAGTGTGTTTTATGTTTCATGTGATCATAAAAGATTAAAAAGTCAGTTGTAGAGCTGGTTGTTCAGTGGTTGACATGTATGTTGGTTCTTTTTATAATGTAACCAGGTTTGTCTTATAATCTACCTATGGGATTGCCAATTCCAATCCTCGAAGGACCTTGAACAACTGACGAGGACTTTAAAAAGCCTCCTACACTTTGGGCTCTGCAAGACCTGGGAGGGTGATCCTTAATGTGTTTACAACCTCTGCAGCAATATCATAAACAACATTAACAATAGCATGAGCTCACTTAATAGCTCAACATGATAAGATAATATCAACTAGAATTGGTTGTTCATAGACAATATCAACTATAAGGTGTGAGATAACTAAACACAATCCATTGTATAAGATAGTCCAATGATTTGCAATTTGTAGAATCAGGAAAGACAAACAAATACAGAACTACACTAATAATTACAACTTAGATGGTGCCATATATCCATTGTAGGAGTCAAATTTATAAGCATCTAGAGGTTTATACAGATTTAATACATCACATATAAGATCCCTAACAATATTGCATTACAATTTCATCAGTATGCATTCTAACCCAGGACTACTTATCAAATCCTTATACAACACATATCTACCAATAATCCCATTCAATAATTTTGATTAATTCCTTGAATTAAAGCTAAAATAGAATCATACACACCACAACAGTGAGATGGATAAAACAACCCTTAGTTATTTCATTCAAAGTTCAGATATGCATGTACAATGGAGAGACATGAGCTCAAATTTTCATTTCAACTCAAATGCTAGTACTGTTATACAACATTAAATCTCTATGAACTCAAAACCTAAATTGTATTTCTCTAAAACCATCAGACTTTACAATTCGCTCTTCAACTTCACCTAGACTCGACAAAAATTATTTAACTTGCTAACCCGTACTTCTAGCCTTGAAATCCTTCTTATAGAAAATGAAGGAGCAAACAAGCACCGGGCCAAAAAGTACACCTATCACCAGTCAATTGGAGCACTTGGTGATATTCCAAAAAAATTTACAACAGCCACCACTTTGAAAAATATTCTTGTTCATCATATCAGCTGAGGAACGTTGATGCAAAAAACCATAAGAAAACTGCACCGAGAAAGTTCTCAACACAAAATTGGAACCGTTGCAACCACAATTCATCTAATCTGCCACCTGTTAGTAGTTCAATCCTTTTACTCCTCCTCAGTCAAATATTTAGTTGCCCAATTCTGGTACTCATCATTAGTCAGCTAGTCAAAATTAATTACCTCATCCACCTTGGTATTATAAGGTGTGTATTTTACCGCTACCTGATTCACATCCCTTTCAAAAGATTCCAAAAATGAGCTGGTACTAATGATTTTGTCCATACAACTCATCGACAAATCATAGTCTGAGTCATCACAAATTGAATTGATTTATTCATTGATGGCCTCACTTGCTTGAGCCTCCCATTGTTGAAATGACCTGATTTTCCCCTACTCATCAATTATATCAGGTAACAATGTGTTACCCCAATCATTGAAATTCTTCACCAACTCCCTAATCTTCCTACTCAAGTCATCTGGTAAGGTCTAAAAATCTTGCAATGATTTTACTAACACATGAGTAGGCTTTAATGATTGGGGCCTATTATTTATATCAAACCTTGAGGCCTTATACATGATATCTAGATCACTGGCCCTAGGGATCCAATTTTCAATTATTGGTATCGCTACTTCCTGATCCCTATCAATATTCTTTATTACTGCTAACAACAAAGAATATAAAGAATGTATAGATAGAAATTTTCTATCAACCTTTTCATTTAAATGTCTCAAAATAGTAGTAACAATTTCCTTTTTCTTTAAGAGAGATCCCTCCTCACTTTTCTTTAATGATGCCTGCAATTCATCAATTTTTTGCAAGAGCTGCTTCTTTGTAGGATTGACAGAGCACTTTGTTTCTTCTTCAACTTCCTCTAAAGAAAGGGTGAGGATAGGATTCTAACTGGGAGATCCTAGTGTGGAAACAATTGGAGAAGTAGGAGGCACTGACCCTGCTGTGGAAGGTAATGTACTGGTTCCTGGAGCACTTGATGTCTCCCCAATCTGCTTATACCTAAACCTCTCCACTTCAATTTGCAACTCAACATTTTTCTGCTGCATCTTGTTGTACTCCTCAATCAAAAGGTTATATTTTTTCCATTAAGCTCTTCCTTTCAGCTTCCTCCCTTTCAATAGTCTTTTGGGCCAATTTGGCCACATTCACAGTCAAATTAGTGGCCTCAGTGGTTGAGGTCTTTGAAGCACTCTCTATTATCAATCCTCGCTTAAAATTTGGATTAATATCATAAACATTTGGTTTTCTCCCTTGTGGGGCCAATGCCAAAATTTCTAGAGTTTCATATTCCTCACTAAAAGTAGAGTTTTACAATGCTACCTTGACCTCTTCTTTAGAGTCTTGAAAGGGATTCTTAGACTTCATAATAGCATTAAAGGCTACTGCATATGTAATGTCCCACTCAGGAAGAATTAATACACTAGCCTGACTCACCAGTTTTCTTCCTTCTTCAGGAGTGATGTTCTTGAATTCTTCCATTAATTCAGCTTTTACCTCCTCATCATTCTCCTCGTCTAACCTGTCAGGCCTTAGTTCTCTTCTCTACCTACATTTATCTTGATACTCTTAAAACTTCATCCTCCATACCAATTGCAAGAATACAGGAGGTTTTACAAATGTATTGTCATCTAGAAACTCCTTGCATGCCTCCATTCTTGCATTTTGTACACTTTTACCTTTCATATCTAAATCAGATAAAACTAATTCAGCTAGCCTAGGAGGGGAATGCATACCAACTTCCATGTCTTGATTAGTAACAATAATCTCATCCATCAGATCCTCCTATGGTTGATCAATTCTTTGCCTCTTAGGGCTTGGCTCGAATGGTGTTAATGAGGGATTGTCTTCCAGTGATGATTCTAAATCAATAATTTGGATTGCCCCAGGAACTTTGAATTTTGGACTTGGTTGTGGAGGCACTTTCATAATCTATTTTCCTTCTCTATCCACTTCTTCTTCATCACTGCTACTATCCTTTTTTCTCTTGTAAATGGGCCACCTTTCTATAGGTTGGTATGCTGGCCTTATTTCAATTGGTCTAGAACCTTACTCTTGTACACCCATACTCAATTCTAAATTTACCTTTTTTGTCCTCAATGTGCCCATAATTTCCTTGAATTTTCCCATCAGAAAATCAATTTTCTTATGGTGGGGACTGAACTCCAACAGTGGATCATATTTTGGATCCATTTTGTGCACAACATCTAGTAGCTTACCATAAGCTATCCATTTCTCCTTGTTCAACTCTTTTCTATTCAAATCAAATTCATTTCTAATCAAGTCTTCAGGGAAATTGAACTCATGCACAAATTTTCTAGCTTTTATTCTTCGTATGAAAAGAGCAAAGAAACCCTCAGGGTCATGCTGCCACTTTGGTCCACACCTCAAATGGTAATCATTAAAGAAATTATCAAAATGTGTCCAGCCTCCCTTTGAAAATACAAAATCATACACCACTATATAATCTGGGAAAAATGTTCCCTTACCCCTTCCAGTGAGGTTGTCTTCATGAATACAACCTATCTGCCACATAACTTTTGTAAATCCCACTCTTGGTGGCACATTGTATGGAAGTATATGAGGGGCTCCCTAAAAACCATATACTCTCAAGATAGTGTTGACCAGGTATGGGATAATGTCACCCCAGTTATGGTAAACCTTCAATTCTGGCTTCCTCTCATTTGGCTTGAGGAAATCATGTAATTCCTCAGGGATCCTTGGTATATTCACCATTAATCTATCCCTTAATCTAGAAGAAAAACAATTATCAAATTGCACATAACTAGTGCTTTCCTTATTACAAGATAAATCTGTAGCCCATATTTGTACTGGCAATCTTTCTCCATCAACTAATTTCCTTAATTTCATCCTCTCAAAGAAAAATTCAGCATTCTTAAACAAAAACATATGCATTAGCATAGAATACCAAAATAATTGAGTGTCGGTATCATTGTTTTGTAGCTTTGACAGCCCTTCATGCATCCTCTCAGCCAAGAAAGAAGCAAATTCATAGGTCACAGAGAAGTTAGGGTGTTGTATTTGCACCTCCATGAACATATAAGCAATGGGAATTACCATACCAGGACTGAAACCCAAAATATGACATAAAGAATAGAAAGTGGCCAGGAAATGGTTTGCAAAACAATTTAATTTGAAAGGTTCCTGATCACTAGGGGTGATATGAAATTTTGAACCTCCTGCCCTAGCCAGATGAGGTAGAAGCAACTTTGCTCTAAAAAGATATTTCAGCTTTGCATACTCTTGCTTCTTTTCCTCAAGGTTGATAGGAACCAAGTCTTCGCTCGGTTCACTCAAGTCAAAAATATGTTGTACCTCTTCTCTGTTAATGCTCAATAGAACCTTTCCATCATTGTCCCTAATTATCCATGTAACAAGGTCATATCTTGCAGCCACTGTCCTAAGTAGGTCTACATCAGGGAATACATTTGGTACCACCAACTTCCCCATATCATACATCCATCCATTTGAAAAAGGGTGAGGCAAATTACTCTGTCTATAGCACAATCTGAACAATTCCAAGCCAGTGAGGGGAACCCTAGCATTGGCAATGTTGGAGAAATTATACACTAACCCTTCCCCCAGGATTTTCCCTCGCATTAGGAGCAATCCCTTCCTCCTATCATTCGTTGACAAGGGAAATTTATCTAGGAAATCATCATATAGGTTTCGTTTCAAATATTCAGTCTGGCTAGAATGTTGCTTGGGTGGTTCCATCTCGGACAAACTAGGGCTTCTTTACAACGTTATAATTTAGATAGCTAGGACTAACCAGAGATAGAAAATTATAGGACAAGACATTGTAATTTCTCACAACTATAATTTAACTATAGCCCTAACACATTCATCAACAAGCTCACAGCACATCCAACTAATCCTTTCCC